>CM070093.1:1497500-1692500 GCA_036178185.1 Liparis tanakae
ACATTATTTTTTATTTAACTTGCAGAAAGAATAATTGGTAATAAATCACTTTTATTTATTTATGTATTATTATTTATTTATTTTATAATTATAATTATTTATTTCTTAAATTATAATAATTATTTATTTTTAAATTATAATAATTATTTATTTTTAAATTATAAGACAAAAGACAATACATAGACATAACACCTAGAGGACGACGAAACATGATAAAGTCAGAGTATTGAGAAAAAAAAGAAAAAAGAAAGAAAGAAAAAAGAAAGAAAGGAAGAAAGAAAGAAAAATGCATGTACGTGTGAGTTTATTTTTTAATTTTAAACAATCAGTTTACTTGATAAAGCCCCAATTAATTGTGGATCAATCCAGATGTTCTCCTTTGCCACAAACCTTTATGGATTTATGAAAAGTGAACTCAATTAATCACGAGTATTATTAATGTTCAGAGAGAAACACATGACCCGTTTAAATTGTGAGAAAGTAATGAGCAGTAATAACTATTTCCTTCTTTTCAAGTGTTGTGCGTGTGTGGAAGCTAACCTGCTCAAACATGAAAGCAAACTCCACTCCTTCTTTGGGCATGCTCTCTACGTCCAAGAAGCAGTAAAGCTTGAAGTAGAGTTTCCATTCTCCTTCCTCCTCCTCTTCTTCGGTACCTGCCAACCTGATCAAGCACCCACATTGATTAAAACACTCCACCAGCCCATTGGAAACACCTCTAAAGCCATTCACACCATATAGAGACATGCACACCTCTCAAACTTGGCCAGAACATCGGCCACGATCACTCTGCTCTCCAAAGCCCGGTCTGTGCAGGAGTTGTGCTCAAACAGAGAGAACAGGTTCTTGCTCTCCTCCATCGCCAGACCTCGGATCAGCTTCTCCACAACCTGCGACATCAAAACGAACTGCAGTTCAAGCCCCGGCTCGTGTGCAGGGTCGTGAAGTGAGTGAGAGGAGTGTATTCATGTGTGCACCTCTCCAGCTGTGGTGTGCGAGTTGATGGAGATCTTGCAGGAGCCTCCTCCGTGGCAATAGACGGTGGTGCTCATCTCCTGTCTCACCAGCAGGGCGGCGATCTCCTCCTGAGAGGGGACGAACTCACGAGCCTTGGTCTTCTTCAGGGATTCCCCGACGAAGCTGGTGTAACGCTCGATCTCCGTGCCGGGATATCGCTCTCGCACCCTGAGTGGGATCATAGTTATATCATAGTTATTACACGGTCACTCGGTGAGGGATTCATCCCCCCCAAAAAGAGCTTTCCATCATGCAGACCTCTTGAGGTGGAAGCGGAGGTATCTGAGGATGACTCGACTGGGCAGGAAGGTGCAGCTCATGCAGGTGAGAAGATGCCAGTGTGCCCGATTGGCTGGGCTGTTGGGCTGAGGCACGTGATTGGTCTGCTTGATCACCTGACAATATACCTGAAACACAGAAATGCGTCGGGAGTTTAGAGATTTAATCAACAGTAAATAGCAAACATATTTACTATATTATTATATACATAAACATTATATATATATATATATATATATATATACATAAACATTATATATATATTATATACATAAACCTTATATGTATAATTATATACATAAACATATATATATATATATATATATATATATATATATATATATATATATATATATATATTAAGATACACTATGCAATGTTTCTCCATTAAAAATACTACAAAAATAATAATAATATAATAACTTTATTTATATAGCACCTTTAAAAATAATGTTTACAAAGTGCTCCACAAAGAGTCAAAGCAAAACCAATGGAATAGCAAGAAACCAATATTACATTTAAATATATATATTAAAAGGAAAAAGAAAAGGAAAAAAAAAGAATTAAATAAAAAAATTAATTACAAAATAATAAAAATAGTTCTCCATTACAAATAATGAGTCAATAAAGCACCTCATCCCTGAGAGGGCGCAGGTCCTGGCAGGTCTGCAGGATGCCCTGGATGATGGGCACCGTGTCTGCCAGCGTCTCCATCTCCTGCAGCGAGTTGAAGACCCGCACCGCCTCGTCCTGCAGGCTGGCGTAGCCCTGCTGCCTCTGAACTGCTCACGGACCAAGAGGGACAGCAACAGGTGAACAGGAACAGAGAAGAAGAAGAAACAACATGTGGCTTATGGATATCACCAGATATGACGATATGGGACTACATTGATATTCAGCCAAAACACTGTTCTTTATCTTTCTTTCTTTCTTTTTATTTGTGCATGTAGTTACATTAAAATGCCTGGATTTGACCTGCAAGGTTCAAGGTTCAAGGTTTTTTATTTGCCATCGGAATTATTTTGGCAGGGCTCTCCAAGTCAACAGAGGTACAAAAACAAACACTATAATAATAATAATAATAATAATAATAATAATAATAATTATTATTATTATTATTATTATAATTATAATAATCATAATAATCATAATAAATAATAATAATAACAGTATAATAATAGAATATGAAAAGTATATTTAAAAAAACGCTGTACAAAAACACACTACATAGTGTGTTAAAAGTAAATACAGTATTAAGTACAGGAACAGGTTATCAACTTAAAAAAGGAGAGTGCCGAGATAATAAATAGGTAAGTAGGCTCGTGCTGTGCCTAGCTTGTAGAAAGAAAGAGGGGGAGGGGACAGTTACATGGGGATAATGCACATGTTCAGATGTTGGGGGAAGGTTGTGTGGGGAAATGTGAAACAAATGTGCAATACTACAATCAGTGCAATATCCACAGAGTGCACATTTCTCAATAGTTCTGTTGTGGCAGGGAGGAAGCGGTTGCAGTCCCCTGTACGGGAGCTTTAACTGTCCAGGTGTAACGGTGTTTAGGCTGCTGAGTTGTACTCACGGCTGGGTACCTCTCCGTAAGGGAGCGGCAGCAGGGGGGAGTGCAGAGGATGCTGAGTGTATCTGAGGATGGGGTTCCTCCTGTACATCTGCTCCACGATGTCTGGGTTCACGCTGTTCTCCTGAGGGGTCGACAAGAGGTCAAATCCAACCGAGGAGCCATCGTGTGTCGATGCGTTTTAAAATCCCTGCTCAATAGCTGCAGGTGTTCTACCTTGATGTCTCTGATGAGCTGCAGAGTCGGGGTCTCTATGGGGGTCTTGCTGTCGATGACTCCCTGGATGGCAGCCGTCCACCTCATGGCCTCATTCAGCATCTTGGTGTAGAGGCGGTACGAGTGCTTCCTCCCGTACACGATGATGTTCCAGTAACCTGCAGAATGAGGGTTCAGTCAGCGATGTAGAACCAGAATTAGTCTCAAACCCCCCACGTCTAATCCAGGATTAAACCCGCCCCTTTCACCTGTCTCCCTGTGCACTCGCTCATCCGGCTGAATGACGGCGCAGAGCGAGTTGAGGACCAGCGTTCCCATCTTGGAGGAGCTTCGCTCGGAGCTCTTGTAGTAATCCAGGGAGTTGTGGGTCAAAACAAACCAACGCTTCTTGAGTTTCAGGGAGGTGCTCTTAGCATTCGTCTTCATCTCCTTCTGAAGCCAGCCTGGAGGAGACGAGTCGGGAGGAGAGAGGGGAGAAGAGGAAAGATGTTATATGTCCATCGAGGAACCGCACAGTTAATTATCCAAGTCATCGTTCATCCCCAAGGCTATTTATATTGTGAGCCAAAATATGTCACATGTGGTCCTAAATACTTGGATCATAGCCTCTGAAAAACCTTTGTGATATTATTTCTACTTATCCATATTTTTCTGAATGGTAAGTGTTCTGCTTTATAAATTCCTGTCTCTTTTACGGCCCGAACAAACACTTAAAAAAGGGTTCGTACGGTCATGGAAAACCTGGAAGAGTCATGGAGTTTTAAAATGGTCATTTCTAGGCCTGGAAAAGTCATGGAAAAAACTTAAATCACAAAAGTTTTGTAAAAGTCATGGAAATGTGTTTATAATCACATGTTCATTTGCGTCAAGTTTAAAATAATTCATGTGTTTTTGAAAGGAAGACGCTCAAAATATAAGCCAAGTCCAAACAGATGGATTTGCACATAAAAGATAATAGTTTGATTAAAAGAATAAACATTTATATAAGTGTTTCTAAGAATAAACATGTATAGTAATGTTAATTCTTTTAATCAAACTATTGTCTCATTCATTTGTTTCATTTAAGGTATATATATGCTTTGTAATTCTCATTGTTTCAATACTATATTTTCAAAAGTTTTCGTGTACACACCGAGATTGAATCAGAATCAGAATCAGAATGGTATTTATTGCCATGTAGGTTTACACCTACCTGGAATTAGTTCTGGTGTATAAGGTGCATACAGTGACATTTCAGTTTGGTCATGTAAATGTGGTTTAAAGTCCTGGAAATCCACTGTTCAACATGTGTACGAACCCCGTCTATACCTGACTCTAAAAGTCACTGTTTCATTTTTAAAAGTGATGAACGAGTTCCCACCTCTGACGAGGAACTCCTGGCCGTCGATCCGGGCGTCTCCTTTGGGTTTCTGCAGCAGGCTGATCCAGTGGTGCATCTCCTCCGGCGTGTCGCTGTTGCAGTGGATCACCCGGTTGGCCGTAATGATGACGAACGAGTTGGGCCTGCAAGGGTCAAAGGATATTTAAAAAATAAAAACAAACACTGCGATTATACTTCCGGACACTTCAGGGTTGATGTCGGGTCTTCCCCAAAACGACGGGTCTTTTGGGATCATACAGTCAAATTCTGTTTAATTTTGAATTGCCAGCTTTAGTCACATTCATCATGGTCTGTTGACACGACCCTCAGGGGATAAATGCTCTCTCTAGGATCAGAACAATTATTATAAAGAGCTTTTATCCTCTGATTTAAAATTCAATCAATTTGGATTACATGAAAAAATAATAAAATGGTCCTCAGCATGCAACATGAACATTTCCTTTTTTGAAATCTTTTTTTCTTTTCAAAATGTGATTATTTTATTTTTTCCTTCAAGAAAGAACAAGTTACAAGTACAGTAAAGTTACCAGACAACAATGAAATTAAAATTAAAATAATGATAACAATAAAATGCATTATATAAAATGACACTCAAGACTGGATGCACACTCATTGGTACATTTGGGGTATTTAGACGGGGGGTTGCTCAGACATTGTGCAGAGGTAATGACTGTAAGGTCACCTCTTTTTAAATGATTGATCCAACTTACCGATCCGGGTTGTCTGAAGCACAAACGGAGTCGATCAGCCCGACGTCGAGAGTTCCCTGAAGGACAAAAAGAGGGCGAGAAGAATTGATAAAATGAATCTTTGGAGCACGATTGCTTCTACAGTGATATATATTATAAAGTGATATAACTCTACACAAAGCTCTTAACTTCAGAGATGGATTAAGTTTAAAGTTGCCCTATTGTCCTTAGCGGGAAAAAATATCTGCGTAAAAAAAATGCCATAAATATAAAATATATATATAATATATAAATATATAAAAAATATATAAATATAACTTCTCGTAAGCAACATGAGTCATGATCATAACTACCAATATTCATTCATCTTCAGAATTTAAACCCTTTAAATGTCAGTTTATATACATAATGCAACTTTATGAAGAATAAAGCACCACACAGATTGTATTGTATTGTCTGGATACCAAATGCGAGGCCAATCTGGGATATGTTAATAATGATCGGCAATATTTATTTGGATGACTTGCATTAAACACATAAAACAGCAGCAATGCCCCCGGGGATTCACAAGCATGGATATAATATTATTATTATAATAACGATGCTCGAATGGGAAGATTTCCATTTGGCATGGTTGGGATTTTTTTATTTTTTAATATTGTAAATTCAACTTCAGGTTTTATATGAAGAGCACAAGTGAACTATGTTGCCAATGTAAAGACACTATTTAGTAAATTGGAGCTTTATTATTATAAATAATAAAGCTCCACTGACATCAGGACAGCAGGAAGTCTCTACATCTTCCTCCGGAAACTGAAAACGCACCTTTTCCGACTATATCTGGATTAAAACACAGATTAGCACTTCAGTGGCTCTTACTTATAATTAATGGTACTTTTGTAGTTTGACTATGTTGAAGAAATGTTACTTTCTGTATTCTTGTTGTTCTTAGTTTTTACTTTTGGTTGATGATCTTATTGTAAGTCTCTTTGGATAAAAGCGTCTGCTAAATGTAAAGTAATGATGTACAAGGGTTAAAATCCGGTCACATTGTGCAGTCAAAGCCACAGAGCGAGAGGAACAACTCATCCACATAACCGGCTGAGTGTGTTATTCTAGAGACTGACCACGGCGTTCTTTGGGTTGGCCTGTTCGTGGGACATCTCCATCAGCTGCTCAGGAGTGCACACTCGCACTTTGCTGAGCACATTGAACCAGCCGCTGCACGGGGGAGAAAGAGGGCGTCGTCACAGGTTTATCTACTCAGCGACCGACGCTATCGATAAAAATCCCTCGAGTCGCCGCACCTGGCGTCCTCTGGTGACTCAGCAAACACCTGATAGGTCCTCTCGTCCGTCACGAGGTTCAGAGCGTTCTCCTTTTCGTGATTGTTCAAGATCTCCCTGCGAGAACACAAAAAGGGCACAGCCCAAAGATTCAGACGTTAGATAGTTAGACAAACAGTGAATACAGGAGAGAGTGTGTGTGTGTGTGTGTGTGTGTGTGTGTGTGTGTGTGTGTGTGTGTGTGTGTGTGTGTGTGTGTGTGTGTGTGAGATCTCACTTGGCAGCTCGGATGTCGATGGTTCCCTTCAGCTTCTCCTCACTGTCGTTCTCGTAGTACATCAGTTTGCTGTCCCTCAGTACAAACCAGCGCATCTTCCAGTTCCTGAGGTCAGACAGACTCAATAAGAACAAAGGCGAGACAAAGCATCCCACACATCACAAGGTTCATGTCATGTGACTCTGTAACTGACTCGTGGACTTATTGGACTTTATTTCTATCTAGAATACAAAGTGAATTTTAAATGCAAGAAAGTAACTTTGCACAACATCTATGTGAAGCTTTCTTTTGATGCACTTTAAGATTGTGTAGTTATAATAATCGGATTAGTTAATGCTCCAAATTAAAAAATAAAATTATATATATATATATATATATATATATATATATATTTCTAAAAGATCACTTTTAGGACTTAGGAATAAATAACTCATATCGAGCATTATGGGCGTCGGCTGTAGCTCATGGGGATGAGCGGTCGTCCCGCTACCACAAGGTGCCCGGCCCGATCGCCGCTCTCCACATAGTTGCATGATGAAGTGTCCTTGAGCAAGGCACTGAACCCACAGTTGCTCCCTGCGTTCTTCACTGCAGCCTAATGATCCTTAAAACTAAGAAGGGGTCAAATGTCAAATGCAGAGAATGATATAATGATAGAGAATTTCCCCATGGGGATCAATAAAAAAAAAAAATTAAGAAATAATATATATATATATATATATTTATATATATATATATATATAAAAAAATATATATAGATATAAATATATATATATATATATTATTTTATTATTATTTATTTTTTATTGATCCCCATTTGTTTGTTTTTTATCTTGAGTTATCATGTTATGTGTCATCATTTATATTAGCATAGTGTAATTAGAGGTTGTTTATGGTAGAATAAAACCAAAACCAAGCATGAAACCTCTCTTCTGAAAAATATCTCCTTTTTTCCGGTAGATTAAGTAGAACTAGGACTTGAGAAGTCAAATCTGAGTAAGGTCAAAGTGCATCAGCTTGACGGGGACATTGCAGTCTTCCATCACTGCAGAGGGTTCAAAGCCACGGATTAGGCACACATGTGATCCCGACCCAAACCGGAGAGCACTTCCATCCCATAATTGTGATGTAAAAGCATGCAGGCTGCACTCAGTAACAACTACAACAACCTCCGTGAGAGGGTGGAGAGGCCTCCGCCCTTCTTGTGGAGCCAGCCGGACTTGAGAGACTCTTGTTTGGACCGGAACCACATGAAGGTCTCATCCTTCAGCACGCACCAGCGCCTCCTCCACGGGATCATCAGGCCGGCTGCGGGAGCAGGGGAACAATCGGAAAAACACATATTAAAACTCTGAACTCTGACGGTTTGATGGTTAGAAATGAGATCTTTGTAGTTCAGTGAGAAACCGACGCTCACCCTTCATGTAGAGGTAGCCGTGGAAATAAGGCGGTCCGTTCCCGTTGAGCAGGGTCACTCTGCCGTTCGTCACTTCTTCATCGGTGTCCATCATGCCATCGTGTTCATCGTCACTGTCTGCGTACTGCAACATCACACGATGACATCACTTGTTTATTTCATAAAACTACAAGTCAAACTAGAAAAAGGGCATCGCAGGATGAGAATTCACGAGAGTTCATTCCATGGGATAGCCGCCGCGTAGCTGCTGGTACATATGTGTGTGAGGATGTGTGAGTGTGTGTGTGTGTGAGGATGTGTGAGTGTGTGTGTGTGTGAGTGTGTGTGTGTGAGGATGTGTGTGAGGATGTGTGAGTGTGTGTGTGTGAGGATGTGTGTGAGGATGTGTGAGTGTGTGTGTGTGAGGATGTGTGTGAGGATGTGTGTGAGGATGTGTGTGAGAATGTGTGAGTGTGTGTGTCTGTGAGGATGTGTGAGGATGTGAGGATGTGTGTGTGAGGATGTGTGAGTGTGTGTGTGTGTGAGGATGTGTGAGGATGTGTGAGTGTGTGTGTGTGGAGGTGTGTGTGTGGAGGATGTGTGGGTGTGTGTGAGGATGTGTGTGGATGTGGGAGTGTGTGTGAGGATGTGTGAGTGTGTGTGTGAGTGTGTGGAGGATGTGTGAGGATGTGTGTGTGTGTGTGAGGATGTGTGTGTGTGTGTGTGAGGATGTGTGTGAGGATGTGTGAGTGTGTGTGTGAGGATGTGTGTGATGTGTGAGTGTGTGTGTGGAGGATGTGTGGGAGTGTGTGTGTGTGAGGATGTGTGTGGAGGATGTGTGAGGATGTGTGAGGATGTGTGTGTGTGTGGATGTGGGTGTGGAGGATGTGTGAGTGTGTGTGTGTGAGGATGTGTGTGAGGATGTGTGAGGATGTGTGTGTGTGTGAGGATGTGTGTGAGGATGTGTGAGTGTGTGTGTGTGAGGATGTGTGAGGATGTGTGTGTGTGTGTGTGTGTGTGAGGATGTGTGTGAGGATGTGTGTGAGGATGTGTGAGTGTGTGTGTGTGAGGATGTGTGTGAGGATGTGTGAGGATGTGTGTGTGTGAGGATGTGTGTGAGGATGTGTGAGTGTGTGTGTGTGAGGATGTGTGTGAGGATGTGTGTGTGTGTGTGAGGATGTGTGTGAGGATGTGTGAGTGTGTGTGTGTGAGGATGTGTGTGAGGATGTGTGTGTGTGTGTGTGTGTGAGGATGTGTGTGAGGATGTGTGAGTGTGTGTGTGTGGAGGGATGTGTGTGTGGGAGGATGTGTGAGGATGTGTGTGTGGATGGGATGTGTGTGTGAGGATGTGTGGGGATGTGTGTGTGTGTGGTGAGGATGTGTGTGGGATGTGTGTGAGGATGTGTGAGGATGTGTGTGTGTGTGTGGAGGATGTGTGTGTGTGTGTGAGGATGTGTGAGGATGTGTGTGTGTGGAGGATGTGTGTGAGTGTGTGAGGATGTGTGTGAGGATGGGATGTGTGTGAGGATGTGTGGTGTGTGTGTGTGGAGGATGTGTGTGGGATGTGTGAGGATGTGTGTGTGTGTGAGGATGTGTGTGAGGATGTGTGTGTGTGTGTGTGTGTGAGGATGTGTGTGAGGATGTGTGAGTGTGTGTGTGTGAGGATGTGTGTGAGGATGTGTGAGTGTGTGTGTGTGAGGATGTGTGTGAGGATGTGTGTGTGTGTGTGAGGATGTGTGAGTGTGTGTGTGTGAGGATGTGTGTGAGGATGTGTGAGGATGTGTGTGTGTGAGGATGTGTGTGAGGATGTGTGAGTGTGTGTGTGTGAGGATGTGTGTGAGGATGTGTGTGTGTGTGAGGATGTGTGTGTGAGGATGTGTGTGAGGATGTGTGAGTGTGTGTGTGTGAGGATGTGTGTGAGGATGTGTGAGTGTGTGTGTGTGAGGATGTGTGTGAGGATGTGTGTGTGTGTGTGAGGATGTGTGTGAGGATGTGTGAGTGTGTGTGTGTGTGTGTGAGGATGTGTGTGTGAGGATGTGTGAGGTGTGTGTGAGGATGTGTGTGAGGATGTGTGTGTGTGTGTGTGTGAGGATGTGTGTGAGGATGTGTGTGTGTGTGTGTGAGGATGTGTGTGAGGATGTGTGTGAGTGTGTGTGTGAGGATGTGTGTGTGTGTGTGTGTGAGGATGTGTGTGAGTGTGTGTGAGGATGTGTGTGTGTGTGTGTGTGAGGATGTGTGTGTGTGTGTGTGTGTGTGTGAGGATGTGTGTGAGGATGTGTGTGAGTGTGAGGATGCGTGTGAGGATGTGTGTGTGTGTGTGTGTGAGTGAATGTGTGTGTGTGTGTGTGGATGTGTGCGTTTGAGGATGTGTGAGGTGTGTGTGTGAGGATGTGTGTGTGTGTGTGTGAGGATGGGGATGTGTGTGTGTGTGTGGATGTGTGTGAGGATCTGTGTGAGCATGTGTGTGTGTGGAGTGTGTGTGTGTGTGGAGGATGTGTGAGGATGTGTGTGTGTGTGTGTGTGGATGTGTGTGAGGATGTGTGTGAGCGTGTGGGTGAGGATGCGTGTGTGTGTGTGAGTGAGTGTGTGTGTGTGTGTGTGTGTGTGCTGATGCGTGTGAGGATGCGTGTGAGGATGTGTGTGAGTGTGAGGATGCGTGTGAGGATGTGTGTGTGTGTGTGTGTGTGAGGATGTGTGTGTGTGTGGATGTGAGTGTGTGTGTGAGGATGTGTGTGTGTGTGTGAGGATGTGTGTGTGTGTGTGTGCGTGTGAGGATGCGTGTGAGTGTGTGTGTGTGTGTGTGTGTGTGTGTGAGGATGTGTGTGAGTGTGTGTCCTCACAGAGTCGGAGCTGCCTCTGTAGGACTCCACGCTGGCGTTGGTGCAGGTGGATTTCCTCGGGTGTTCCTCATCGGTTGCCGCGGCGCTCCCCCGGTTGCTCCCCGACGCCGAGCCGTCGTCGCCGGCGGTGACGGAGCCGTCCTCGTCCTCCTGGTCGTAGTCCGACTCGGTGTCGGCCGGCATGCTGTAGATAGGCTCCTCCCCCTCCCCCAGGCTCTCCACCATGCTCACCTTCCTCTCGCCGTCCGCCTTGGCTCCATCCTTCTTCTCCCCCTCTCCTGGGGGAGGAGGAGGAGGAGGAAGAAGAGGAGGAGGAGGAGGAGGAGGAGGAGGAGGAGGCACAAGGGAGCCGTCTCCAGGTGGCGGGAGAGAAGGAGGGGGAGGAATTCCGGCGTCGGCGTGAGGAGGCGGAGCCGGAGGCACCGTGCCCTCGGCAAAAGCCGGCGGGGGAGGAGGCAGGTGAGCGAAGATGTCCTGGTCCATGGGGGCGTCCGTCTCGGCGGGAGGAGGGAAGTCGGGCAGCGGGATGCACTCCTCCTCGGCGTGGAAGCCCTCGTCCACCTCCTCCTCCTTCGACGCTCCCCTGGTGGCGCTCGCCGCTTTCGGCGCTCGAGCCTCGGCGGCGGCGCCGGTGGGCTTGGCGGCGGCGGCGGGCGGCGGCGGCGGCTCCCGGGGAGGCGTCCACGCCCCCGAAGTTCAGCAGGTCGATGAGCTCCGTGGCTTTACGCGACGCCTCCTTCTTCAGCCGCGTGAGCTCGGCGTCGCGCCGCAGCTGCAGCTCCTGCTTGGACGACTCGCACAGCTGGGAGACCTCGTCCTCCCTCTTCTTCTGCAGACGCTCGATCTCGCGCTCCAACTGCAGGATCTCCTCCATCTGCTGGGCCTCTCCCTGGGGGGGGAGGGGGGGGGGGGACATGACAGATTACATCATGAGATCAGTGGAAATATTAGAGAAATCCGATCCAGAGATGAACAAAATATGAAAATATGTTCTGTGTTCTGGCAGAATTTACACTACCGTTCAAAAGTTTGGGGTCACGGAGAAAATGTTGTTTTCCATGAAAACTCACACTTTTATTTATTAAATGAATACAAGATTAATACAAAATATAGTCAAGACATTGACGAGGTTATAAATAATGATTTTCATTGTAAATATTAATGTTGTTCTTCTTGTGGCTCAAAGGAAGGCCAGTTTTAGAGCTTCTCTCACCAGCATAACTGTTTTCAGCTGCGCTCACATAAAAAGGGTTTTAATGTCAAGGAATAATGTGTTTGTGGAAAATGCAAAATAAAAAGTTATAAAAAAAGGGTTTCAAGGGGTTCTACCCCTCTGCTCGTCTTCTAAGGCAATAACACAATGTACCACTAGAACATGGAGATGGGCCTCTACACACCTCTGTAGAGACTTCATTAAACACCAGAGAATAGTCATTTACACATTAACTATGTAGAGAGTGTGTTTCTGATTAATTTAATGTCATTTTCATTGGAAAAAACTGTGCTTTTTTTCTTTTTTCTAAGTGACCCCAAACTTTGAACGGTAGTGTAGGTGTAGTATTTTTCTAGTCATTGTAATAGAACAAATGTGCATCAATGATTCATATCAGCTCAACAAAAAGCATATTTTCCTTTGAATGACACAAACGTGTTACTACAAACGAGAAAGAGGCAGATTAAGCACCACCAACATTCACAGATTACAGATTATGTCCTGAACTCAAATGTTTTTCGAAGTCAAGGTAAAAAAGAAGACGCACTGGAGTAGACGCGCTGTCGTCCGCCTTCTCCGCCCCTTCGCGCTTCACGTCCTCCCGCTCCCCTTCGCCCGCCGTCTTCTTCTTCTTCTTCTCCTCTTTTTTCTTCTCTTCTTCCTCCCTCTTCTTCTTTTCCCCCCTGAGTTTGCGTACTCTCGTGCGCGCCACCTGCCCCCGCCGGTGTCTCTGCAGCACCAGCGCCGCCGCGCGCTGCTTCACGAAGCGGCGGCGCTGCAGGTGCTTCCTGAAGTGCTTCTGCAGGGCGACGACGCTGGAGAGCACGCGCCGGAAGTGCTTCCTGAGGACAGAAGGGGTTAAAAACACGACGACACGGTGAAGAAGAGGAGCAGCTTCCTCCACAGGACCGTTTCTCTTGTGAACTCTGATCCTCACGGCGCCTCTCCATCCGCACTGCAGACACTTTATGTCGTTGTTGCACTCTCAGGTTAATATGCACTGAATATCTTCACTAGCTAACCTCAGATTACATGTTCTTTTACTATTTTTGCACTTTATGTTGTCTATATGTTGCACAATTCACTTTATGTTGCACAATTCAATTCACTTTATGTTGCACAATTCAATTAACTTTATGTTGGACAGAAGAGAAACGTAATTTCAATCTTCTGTATAAGATAAGATAAGATATTCATGTATTAGTCCCACAGTGGGGACATTTCAGTATCACAGCAGTGGATGTACATTAGAGCATTAATAAAAAAAAATAATAATAATAATAATAATAAATACTAATACTACTACTAAAATGCTAAATACTAAATTATAAATACTAATACTAAAATATACTAAATACTAATACTAAAATACAAAAAAATACTAAATACTAAATATGTATTTTTTAAGTATGTTTGCACATATGAAAATTGACAAATAAAACATACTTTGACTTTGAGTTTATGTTTATATCTCCGCATTATTTAAATGTTAATAACATCCATCTACTGTTTAGTCTACACTCATTACCAATAGTCCAGGTCAGGCCTCAAGCCGCCCTCTTGTAGAGCGCTTTATTCACTATAATCTGTATATCCTGTAGTTATGATGATACTTTCTGTTGCACTTCTGGTTGGATGCCAAACTGCATTGCGTTGCTCTGTACTTGTACATGTGTAATGACAATAAAGCTTAATCTAATCTAATCTACTAAGAACTGGCGCCCGACATTGTGCAGGAATGGCCACGCCTCCTGTTCCTCTCCGGAGGTTCTTACCTGGCAGAGAAGGTGAGGAGGTGGGCTCGGATGATCATGGCGGCTTTGGACCGGACGTCATCTCTGTCTTTCTCTAGGCGGTGCTCGAGATGCTCCTTCATGAACACCTGCAGAACAATGAGGAGGAGGAACCATTGTTACAGGTGGCGGGGGTCGACAACAATAACAATAGCTTTGTGATAAACTAAATCTGACCTTGGTTTTGCCCAACTGCCACTCTTTCTTGGTCTTGTCATACTTGAGAAGAAGGTCTGTGCATCTCTTCTTATCGTCTCCTGATGATGATGATGATGATGAAGATGATGATGATCTCTCTTTCGCAATGATTTTATACCTGGCAGAAAAGAAAGATATGTTGTGAGAGATAAGAGAGATAAGAAAGAAAAGGGGAAACATCCAAACACTTTTACAAAACACACACACATATAGACAGATACACACACAGATACACACACACACACACATACACACACACATACATAGACACACACATACACATACACACACACATACACACATATATACATACACACACATATACACACAGACACACACATATACATACACACACATATACACACACACATATACATACAAACAGACATACATACACACACACACATACACATTAACACATATACATATATATATATATATATATATATATATACACACACAGACACACACACATACACATACATATACATACACACACACATACACATACACACACATATACACACAGACACACACACATATACATACACACACACACACATATACACACACACATATACATACAAACAGACATATACATACACACACACACATACACATTAACACATATACATATATATATATATATACACACACAGACACACACATACACATACACATACATATACATACACACAGACACACACACATATACATACACACACACACACACACACACACAATAAACACAGACTCAGAGACGCCTACCGAGAGGAGAAGTCTTTGAAGGTTCTGCGGACGGGGAACCCGGCCCGACGGATCTTCACCGTCTCCAACATGCCAGAATACCTGAGCTGGTTGAGGACGACCTCGGGGTCGAACACACTGGGGTTCTATCAGGAGAATGAAGCAGATGCTGAACATCAACTTCACTCAGGACGAATCAGCGTTGATGAGAACGTGAGAAAGAGAGAGAGACGGACCTTTTTATTGTTGGGCTTGATGCAGCGGATGAAGAACGGGTTGGACACGCTCAGGGTGGCCATGAGCGAATGGAGCGAGTCCTGAGGAGAGAGAGCGGGCGACAGATTCAGATGTGTGTGTGACCATCCTAAGAAGTGCATTTCATCCCCATGGCAAGGAACAAATCGATAGTAACTCCTTCAATGATGGTTTCATGTATGAGAGGGAAAACCTCTCTTAGGTCTCAGTAGGGCTAAAATAATGAGTTCATCTATCAGTCCAGATTCATCATTTAAGTTACATATCAAAGGCAGAAATTCACTGTTTCCTGTTGAAATGTAAGGATTTTGCTTATTTCATATTTATATCATATTTCATATCACTATAAGGCTGCAGCTCAGTGGGGTCAGGGGGTCGTCCTGCAACCAGAAGGTTGCCTGTTCGATCCCCGCTCTCCCTATTAGTTGCAAGTCGAAGTGTCCTTGAGCAAGGCACTGAACCCCTGGTTGCTTCCCGGGCGCATCGCTGCAGCCCACTGCTCCTTAATGACTAAGGAGGGGTTCAATTACTCCACTCTATCTGCACTGTAGACACTTTAAGCCATTGTTGCACTATCAAGTTAATATGCACTTAATATTTGCACTTGTCAGAATATATTTATATCCGCATTTTTTTTATATAACCTGTATATCATGTATTTATTAGGATACTTCTGTTGCACTTCTGGTTGGATGCCAAACTGCATTTTGTTGCACTGTACTTATACATGTGTAATGACAATAAAGTTGAATCTAATCTAATCTAATCTAATGCAGAGAACACATGTCGTTGCATTCTGTGCAATGACAATAGATTGAATCCGATCTAAAAAGGTCATTTTGACCGTTCTAAGTCGTTCATATGTTCTTGAAGTTATGGCGTCGCTCACCCTGAACTGGGAGCTCACGGTGGGTTTGCGTCTGGCCGTGCCCATCTTCTCCTCGTTGTTCCGGCTGCCGACCTTCTCAAACAAGTCGTAGATGAAGTCGAGTCTGAGAGGCAAGAGAAGCATGACGGATTACACGCCTACGTGATGTCAGTGGAAATACGAAGGATGATTAGAGGAATCCCATCCGGAGATTAGCAAAATATGCTTTGTGTTCTGGCAGAATATAGATATTTCAGGAGAAGTATTAATGTTGACATATCAGCTCAAAAAAACTCAAAGCATATTTTCCTTTGAATGACACAAACGTATTACTTCAGACCATCTCAGGACAGTCCAATAAACCATGTATGAATGTGTGAGTGTCCTGCCTGCTGTCCTTGAGCATGTTGAGGATGTCGTCTCTGAAGGTGTCTCTGTTCTTCTCCAGGATCCCTTTGACGTCATACAGGACCTGACGGACAGACGTCACCATCATCGCTCACAGACTTCTCTACAGGTACTAATGCAGACCGCCGACATGCAGCGGCCCCTCACCTCGCCGGCATAATGCTTGATTCCAAACTGATGATCGGCGAGTCTGGGCTTCACGTAGTACGGGTTCGTCTGCAGAAAACAGGGAAACGGCACAAGAGAAATAATATAATAATAGTATAATAAAATGATTTATATCGCACCTTTAAAAACAATGTTTACAAAGTGCTCCACAGTGAGTCAAAGCAAAACAAGTGGAATAGCAAGAAACCAATATTACAATTAAAAATATATATTAAAATTTAAATTTAAATTTAAAAATTTAAATTTAAATTTTTTTACAAATTCAAAAAAAAAAAATTAAATAATAAATAAATACAAATAAAACAAAATACAAATTAATAAAATAAATTTTAAAAATAATAAAAAATAATGATGATAAAAAGATATGTATCCAAATTACAATTAAAAGAAAAGGAAAAACAAATATTAAAAGATAAATAAAAATAAAAGAAATAATAAAAAATAAAAATAAATGAAAAAAGAAATACAAGGAATTTAAAATAATAATACAAATTGGAATAATATTAATAATGCAAAATATATGTGTGACGTTTAATACCAGAAGCGGCGGCGCAACAGTTGCTCTGAAACTAAAGACCCACCGAGTGTCTGCTGTGCAACTTCTCCAGCAGCGTGACGTCTGTCCCTTTGGGGAATCGACTCTCTTCGTTCACCAGCGCCAACAAGCCCAGTTTCTGAGAGAGAGAGAGAGAGAGAGAGAGAGAGAGAGAGAGAGAGAGAGAGAGAGCAACACATCGAGTTCAAGCGTCAGCACCGCTTTCCAAGAGAAGAGGCAGTTAGTCAAGTTGGTGCTGCAAAGATTTTGACAATTCTGATGCACAAAAGCTGTCATCATTACGGCTCTGGACACAGTTCACGGTGTTGAGAGTTATGACGACGTGTCAATGTGCCGACCTTCTCTATGAGGTCCAGACACTCAGCATTGTCCATCCAGTCGATTGCGTCCCACTGGACACCTTCCCTGTGGAGCGTCAACACAAACAGTTAGTGAAATACATTTGTCCGAAGAAAGAATATATTGCTAATGAATGCACTCGCTAAGGAACTCTGTGGCGTCTTTCACGTCCCTTCTTGAAACTTACTTTTATTAGAAAGCCTTTCTTTCAATTGAATCTTTTTAATTTGAAATACTTGCGTTTAAATTCCTGTCGTAAAGTCATTTGTAACTCTGTTAATAAACAGTTATTATTATTATCATTAGCATTACTCATGCTATTGGTGTGGTTGTTGTTGGAGCAGACATAAAAATAATTATACTGCATATATGGAAAATATTTTAATTCGTAATTCTGTTCATGTGGTGACATAATGATATATTTATATTGTATTTAGATTAATGTTTGGACTTTTATTTGATCCCTTAAAGTTGTATTGTTGTATTTTTCATAGTGTTCTATTGAAGGGAATAACTGGTTGAACTCACTGGTGAAGTGTACGTATCTGTTTGTGCAGGTTTGTATAAGGTAGAAGTTCACCTGTTGTACTCGAGCTGCTCCAGGGAGAAGATGTGCTTGTTGAAGTACTCCTGCAGTTTCTCGTTGGCGTAGTTGATGTTAAACTGCTCAAACCGATTCACCTGGAAGCAAAGACACTCTGGCTCAGTTCCTATTCAGTTTATTTGTAGACAGATGTGTGTGGATTAGAGGACGTCTTGCAGCGAGACGGTTCAACTGTAACAGTTCAGTTCCTCACCTTCCTTTTATTATTAGTAGTTTTCATCCTGTCACTAACTATCACGTCGTTCCAGATCCTGCTTCCCATCTCGTCAGTCCAGCTCCCTTCACCTGCCTCTGGTCACCTCGTTAGTCCCTCATTACCTTCACCTGGTCCTCATGCCCGTCTCATCTGTAGCCCCTCCCCTCGTTAGTCCCTCATTACCTTCACCTGGTCCTCACGCCCGTCTCACCGGTTGCCCATCCCCTCGTTAGTCCCTCATTGCCTTCACCTGGTCCTCACGCCCGTCTCACCTGTTGCCCCTCCCCTCGTTAGTCCCTCATTACCTTCACCTGGTCCTCATGCCCGTCTCACCTGTTGCCCCTCCCCTCGTTAGTCCCTCATTCCCTTCACCTGGTCCTCACGCCCGTCTCACCTGTTGCCCCTCCCCTCGTTAGTCCCTCATTACCTTCACCTGGTCCTCATGCCCGTCTCACCTGTTGCCCCTCCCCTCGTTAGTCCCCGTCTCCTCAGGTTCCCTCACTTGTCCTCTGACAGGTCGTCTTGTGTTTTCCGACCGAGCCCTCCAGCGTTCCAGTGTGTTTATTATTCTCTCTGATCCGTTCCTGAAGCTCTCAGGCCACATGTACAAATAGCCGGTATTTACAGAAACTAATATTTCTGCCCCTCCGTTTTCTAAAATAACATTGTACACACAAGGTCGTTTTTAACAAAGTTTCTGTTCATATGAACCCTCATAAATACGCCGTCCGCATACGTCCCATAGGACGCTCACGTGACCTGAAGCATCTTTAGTCGCACACTGTGACGTTTGACCACCTGAAACTCGTTTGACCTCGTTCACACACAAACACACAAACAGAGTTTTCACAAATCTCCACTTTGGCCGGAGTTTTTAGAAATGATCGTTTTCTGTGATAAAACCTCAGTTTTTGTGTAAATGAAAGGCCAAAACGCAGGAAAATATATGCGTTTTCCCATCATGTAAACGGGGTCTCAGTAAAGCATCTTTATTAGTATTATTGTCTCCTGAGTTATGCATCATTATTGTGTCTATATATATATATATATATATATATATATATATATAAAATTTTATTTTACATTGCTGTATTTACATATATGTTGTGTATATATACATATATATTTTATTTTATTTTGTATTTTATATTTCACTTTGCATGCTATGCTTTATGCACAGTCACTTTCTTTCTTTCTTATACTTATATTTTATTGTGTTTAGTTTATCGGTGCTACTGTGTCAACACATTTCCCCTTGGGGATTAATAAAGTATATTTCTATTCTTCTATTCTATTGTTCTATCTGGGTCCACGCTGATCCCCCCGTGACACCAACGCTCTCACCTCGAAGTTCTCAAAGCCGAAGATGTCGAGGATGCTGATGGATTTAAAGTTTTCCTTCCCTTTGATCTTCTGATTGATCTTGAGGATGATCCAGGAGAAACACTGGGAATATAACGCCATGGCGACCGAATCCCGGGAATCCACGGCCTGCAGGGAGGAGAGCGCGAGTCAGTCGGGAGGAGCCGGACATCGATGGAGAGGGGGGGGGGAATAATTGCGTGTGCTGACCTGCTCTATCGTGAGTGGCGAGCAGATTTCTTCTCCTCTGAGGATGATGGAGCGCTGAGTCAGCACCTCAGACAGCTGGAAGGCGTCCAGGCCCAGCAGCTCGCTGGCGTCCGTGACCACTGAAACACGGACAGAGACGGCGTTACTAGAATGCACAAATAATAAGGGAGACGGCTAAGGGGGAAACAGAGGAGGCGAACAATGAAGTTAAATACTCGAGCAAATAAGGAATATTTATTTCACACAGTTGCGGTTTAACGAAGGGTAGAATAACACGGGGTGAATAACATGGGGGGAAATCTGCCCCCTCCCTCTGGAACTCTCTCCCCAAAATCATCCGAGACTCCACCGAACGTTCATCGTTCAAATCCCAAATCAAAACCCACCTGTTCAAAACTGCTTTTAATGTGTGATTGTGTGCTCTGTACGTTCTTATTTGCTGTTATCGTTTGTTTTATCGTAATTTATAATGCATAGCTTTTAGGTTTAAAAAAATAAATATTTGTTGTAAAGCGTCTTTGAGTACTATGAAAGGCGCTATAGAAATTGTATGATGATTTATGATGATTTATGATTCATGTTTGTGTTTTTTAAATTATTATTATTATTATTTATTTTTTCATTTGTCTGATTATCCGTATAATTGTTTGTTTTGTATTTTTTTATTTATTCGTTTTTGATTGTCTGGTGTAACTTGTAAAAACTTAAAATAAAATGATTGAAAGAAAGAAATTGTATTTATTATTATTATTATTATTATTATTATTATTATTATTATTATTATTAACACAGAAGCAAAGGGAAAAAGGCGTCAGGGTCTCCAAGGCCAACAAAACAAAACCCCGATGCTAACTAGAAACAAAAGATACGGCTGACCTACCATAGAAATATATATCTTATTTTATTTTACATATACGTTTTATTTTATTTTATTTTGTATTTTATATTTCACTTTGTATACTTTATGCACAATCCCTTTCTTTCTTTCTTATATTTATATTTTATTGTGTTTAGTTTATTGGTGCTACTGTGTCAACACATTTCCCCATGGGGATTAATAAAGTATATTTCTATTCTATTCATAGAAGAAAGGAAAAAAACAACACTAAGCTCCCTGTCTGACCGTAAAACAGGAGAAAATAAACACAACTAAAACGTCTCCGTTTACATCCCCTCACTGGCGTCCCGCTGACCTTGCTTGGTGGTGATCTGCGCTCCTCCTGCAGTCATGAACTCGACGTTCCCCAGCTGTAGGACTCCCGACAGCAGCTTGAACATGTCTCTGATCTCCTCCTCGCCGAACTCCAGCACCTTCAGCGCCTCCTACACGCGGAGGAGAGAGGAGGTGCCGCCCACGGCTCTCAACGCTCGTCATCTTCGTGACAGCGAGCGTAAATTGTGTATACGACGGTCGCTGATTCTGTACAAAGGTCGCTGATTCTGCACTTAGAGAGGCCGGACGAACGCCGTTTTCAATCCCACCTATACGGATGTTGCTACAGTCGTAAATATTTTTTTAACCTCAAGATGCGATGCACGGACGTCCTGTTTATGTTACAAGATAAAACGCCAACGAAGACACTTTAACGTCTACGGTGGGGTGCTATGGAGGACTCAAAATGACTTATAAATAAATAAATATATATAGGAATAAATAAATAAATGCTTAAATAAATGTATAAATAAATGTATAAATGCTTAAATAAATGTATACATAAAAATAAATAAATGTATAAATAAATAAATGCTTAAATAAATGTATAAATACAGGAATAAATTAATATAAGTTATAAATCAACAGGACATCATTAAATAAATATATTTCTACATTTCTGTATTTCTTCATTTATTTATTTCTCTATTTATGTGTCCACACGTATTTCTTCATTTATTTATGTGTGACATTTACGTGTCCGTATATTCAAATGAGCTGGGCGGTCTCTGTCGCATTGAAAATGCAGAAGGTAATGTTGTGATCGCCCTGTATTTGAACGTGTGAGTGTTATTCGCATAAGTCAAAAAATAGTAAACCGAATCGCATGAAATCTGGTGGGCTGATTGTTTATTATCCAAGGACCATTAGATTTGATTTTGGGATTGATCGGGTCAAAGGTTAAGGTCAAGGTCATATTTGTATCCAATCGGCAACTAATGCCAACATGTTCATAATTCAATGCTCAATCTTGTGATATGTGAATGTCTGCGCTCTACCGAGTGCCCTTTCTAGTTTAACGAGTTTCTGTTCATGATCTGCTGACAGTTTGATCAGAGGACAAATAAACTGGAGGAAGGTCGTTATCAAACTCGTGAACTACCGTCTAGTAAACCTAGAAAGCCATCTTAGATTACACAGATAACTTCTAGTCATATGGATGCCATCACTTGAGTCAAACTTAAATCTACTTGACGGAGAGGACTCCGTCCCACTCACCATGACGCTGTTGTACAGTTCTTTGTCATTCAGGCTCTTGTCCTTCAGACATCCCGATTGGCTGAGGTAGTGGAACGATTCGGCCGGGTCCTCCAGGAAGTAGAGGCCTGACGGAGGAAAGATCACATGATGTCAGCCGGGTTTAGTTTGTTGGGGGAGATGCACGTTGAGACGGTTAACCCTCCTGTGACCTTCACATGTACTAACATCTTTTACCCTTGGGGTCAATTTGACCCCAGCAATTAAAACCTCCAGAAAATTATTTGAATTAATATTATTTCCCAAGTTTAAGTGTCAGCTACTTTCTGTTTGTTTGTTGATACCTAAATACCTTTAAATAAATTACAAAGTCAATATTTCTTATATGTTTTACACAGTGAAAAACAGCCTGGTGTCAAATTGACCCCAAAAAACATCAATGGGTACGAGTTGTGTTCAGAATAGTAAAAACATATCATGGGAATTTTATGTTTTCCCAGTTGTCCCCAATAAATTAGGAAAAGTGTACTAAAAGTC
Organism: Liparis tanakae; assembly: GCA_036178185.1. Lineage (NCBI taxonomy): Eukaryota > Metazoa > Chordata > Actinopteri > Perciformes > Liparidae > Liparis > Liparis tanakae. Next base: position 1,520,320 of record CM070093.1, read on the forward strand.
TTAAGTTACTACATGTAAATTATGTTCAGAGTACTTGTACATAGTGTATGTCATGTTATGTTATGTTATATTATGTTTGCAATGTTATGCTAAGGTAGTTGTTATGTGGTGCCTTGTCCTCAGAGTGTCCCCAGTCTGACCATGTGTCATTCTGTGCATCTGACAATAAAAGACTTGTAACTTAAGAAATATACTTTATTAATCCCCAAGGGGAAATTTAACAAATTTCCCCTTGGGGATTAATAAAGTATATTTCTATTCTTCTTTCTTCTTACCTTTATGTTCTTTGTTGGCTCCTGCCAGCAGAGCGTAGAAAATGTGGTAATTTCGTTCTCCGGGGTTTTGTCGCACCACCCGGTTCTACAGAAAATAAATGCAGCAACACCACCACGAACATTTCATTACGAGTCACAAACACCGACAAATCATATCCAATGCACGTAAACTTGATGTGAGCCGCTGCAGACGGGGTTACCTTTTCCAGTAAATCTGAAAGGTAAGGAGTCAAGGAAACACAACCGAGAGCATGTAACCTGAAGCACGCCTTGTTATTCACCGACAGTAGAACAGACATATATTTGATGCAAATATCATATTCCCCACATAAACATGAGGATACAGTCGATGACGCAGCCTCCCTGGATGTTGCCGCCCTCAGAGAAGTGAAGTTGGATGAATTTCCCAAAGCGACTGGAGTTGTTGTTGTAAACCGTCTTGGCGTTACCGAACGCCTCCATGATCGGACTGCAGAGAGTGAACACGCATTTATATATATATATATATACACTACTGTTCAAAAGTTTGGGGTCACCCACACAGACAATGTGGTGTTTTCTATGAAAACTCACACAATTATTTATCAAATGAAATGCAAAATGAAAATAAAATATATTCAAGACATTCACAAGGTTACCCATACAGTATATAATCATTTTAATTGTAAATATTAATATTGTTCTTCAAACTTGTCGCTCAAAGGAAGGCCAGTTTTATATATTCTCTCACCGGCATAACTGTTTTCAGCTGCGCTAACATGAAAATAGTTTTCAAGGGTTTTCTCCCCCTCTGCTCGTCTTCTAAGGCGATAACACAATGTACCACTAGAACATGGAGATGAGCCTCTACACACCTCTGTAGACTTCATTAAATAACAGAGAATAGTCATTTACCACATTAACTATGTATTAAGTGTATTTCTCATTAATTTAATGTTATCTTCATAAAAAAAAGTGCTTTTCTTTGAAAAATATGGACATTTCTAAGTGACCCCAAACCTTTGAACGGTAGTATATTTACAACAATATTCTACTCCTTTCCAATAACCTATGGAAAGCTGAGTGAAGAATCTCTCCTACGTATCTGACTTGACTGAACACATATTTTCTTCTACAGAACGTGACCTGGACTTCTTTTCTTTTACTTGAGGCTTGATGGGTTTCGTCACCAACACGTTCAGACAGCTCAGGCCTCATGGAGAGAAACGGGGGAGTGTTTCTCCTCCTCTCCTCTCCTCTCCTCCGTACCTGCTCTGAACGATGGCCTCCTCCACTCGGGTACTTTTCTCCGACGGAGGCGTCCCGGTTGATTTTTGGCTCATCACCGACAGGAACTGAAGCAACAGTTTGGTGCTCTCTGTTTTTCCTGCCCCTGATTCACCACTGGAAAACACACACACACACACACACACACACATACGATTTAATTAAACACACTATGCCCTTCTCAGACATTCCCATATCTCAACTGCTCTGGTTGTTTCATTGATGTAAAGGTTTGATAGCATTATAAATTGCATTAACTCAGTCTATCTCCATAAGGATGTAAAGACGTCTGAGTGCTGCTGAGAGCACGAGGAGACGTGTGACCCTGCACATAAGCCGACAGGCCAGGAACCGTTTACCTTTTGTTTTTGCCATCAGTTATTGTTATTGATTTCCACCACCGAGGCGGATTAAATCTCTATTGCATCCTCTAGTCTTTCTTCATCTGATTCACTGAAATCAATGTTTTAAACTTGGGAATGCAGGTCTACTTTCTTTAGTCTTTACCGTTAATTTCATGGTCATTTTCTACCTACTGCCCCAAGTTCTGGGTAAGGGAATACATCCACCTCCTAGCTCTCCTAAAGCTCTGTAATACACACTATTATCTTGTTTGTTTAAAATCTGAAGTGTGAGATGTAGCTTCATGCTCAGCTATTCATGCTCAAAGCAAATTGGCTGCAGTCTAATTCACGGATGGACCGACGGCTTGGAGAGGCTAGCAGACGGACAAAGTATGCATTATGCAGGGCTCTCAAGTGTCACGCATTGAGCGTGAGACTCACGCATTTTGGTCTTAACTCACGCACTCCCGCCACACATCGTATTTATCACGCTGAAAAAAACTCTCGGCTATTTAATGTTTTAATTCGCCGCAGCGCCAACGTGAGCCGCGCTGACCTCACCGTGGAGAAATCAAGCGCTCCCCTGGAGTTCTGCTGCGAGGTGCCACTTATCAGCCAATCAGAAAGAAGAAATGGGCTACACAATAACCCATCAGAAAACAGACGTATCTGTTGTATCTGGGTAAATTTTAATCCAATGAAAATAAAGCATCCTGGAATTGCGCGACTAAAGTTTCGTTCTGCGGGGTTCTTCAAAACTTGAGAGCCCTGCATTATATGTTGAATCGTCACAAGACGGGTTGAAGCTCACCTGATGAGGACGCACTGACTGTCGTGGCGCTTCCAGATGCAGCGGTAGCATTCGTTGGCCACGGCGAAGATGTGCGGCGGCAGCTCCCCGATGTGGTGCTTGGAGTACTGGTCCACCCTCTCGGGGTCGTACATCCCCGAGATCTGCTTGTAGGGGTTGACGGCGGCCAGGATGCTGCCGATGTTGGTCTGAGAGAGGAAAAGAGGAACCGCCAAGGTCTCGTCTCTGGGTTGTTTTAGTTCATTTATTACCTTCGCATTGAAACTGCGGAAGGTAATGTTTTGATCGCTTTGTATTTGTATTTGTGCATGTTATTCACATTTATTAAGTATTAAACTTTTTATTTTGCATTTTCCACAAACAGATTATTCCTTGACATTGAAACTCTTTTTATGTGAGCGCAGCTGAAAACAGTTATGCTGTTGTGAGAGAAGCTGCGTGTTATTCGCATTTATTAAGTATTAAACCGAATCTAATGGAATTTGGTGGGATGATTGGTTATTATCCGGGGACCATTTGATTAGATTTTAGGATCGATCGGGTCAAAGGTCAAGGTCATGAAAAGGTCAAAATCTTATTTTGACTATAGCGCAGGTCAATTTCTATCCAATTGGCAATTAATGCCAACATATTTATAAGTCAATGCCCAATCCTGTGATATGAAGGTATGCGCTCTACCAAGTGCCCCTTCTAGCTTTCTTTTGTTGTCAGTTTCAAACATACAGACATAAACATGCACAGACACACTTACAGCGGAAGCACAAAGACATTCGCAAACAACGCGCTCTGAGAACGCCGACAGTACAAATATGTGGAACTGGAATGCATCCTTTTATATTATGATATTTGATATTTTGATATTAATCTGGATTGGGGGATCTGATAGTGGGAGTGAGGAGGTCAAATCACCAGATGATTTTTATTAGAAAGCTGAGGTCAAATCAGTGAGGTGATGAAGAGGGAGGCTGGACTTCCATGTTGACTTATGTGACTGCAGCCTACCAGTCACCTTGCTTTCTGCACCCCTCTGCACGAGAAACAAACAAAAACCTGCAGTCAGCATTCCTCCCACCGGGTCATATTTCCCTGTCTGAGCCCTTTGAGTAATATACTGGGATAAAACTGTGCTGAAGGGCACTAAATACATAAATGCATGAGCACACAGTGACACAGAAACCCACCCAGGGTACATTCTTATGATTAGATTAAGGGAAATCCATGTATGGATCATATTTCATCATCTTTAGGACCCAATCTAGGAGGCTCTCATTGGTCTGTTGTATCTATTAATCATTCAGGTTTTAAGGCTTTCAAAATGTCTGCCTTTTATTACTTTTGCATTGAAAATGCGGAAGGTAATGTTTTGATCGCTGTGTATTTATTTATTTATTTATTTGTATGCGTGTTATTTGCATAAGTCAAAAAATATTAAACCGAATCGCATGAAATTTGGTGGGATGATTGATTATTATCCGAGGACCATTTGATTAGATTTTGGGATCGATCGGGTCAAAGGTCAAGGTCAAGAAAAGGTAAAAATCTTCTTTTTACCATAGCGAGGTCAATTTATATCCAATTGGCAACTAATGCAACATGTTCATAATTCAATGCCCAATCTTGTGATATGCGAAGGTATGCGCTCTACCGAGTGCCCGCTCTAGTTTATATTGTGATTATGCATAATGTACACAGTACTCACACACACACACACACACACACACACACACGCTGACAGCACTTACGTAGATGTTATCCTTCTGGTAGCGCTGGTACAGATTGTGCATGATGGCGGCCTCGTGCAGCTCGGCCAGCGCCGACATGTCCTCCACCCCGTCGATGCTGGACTGCTGCATGGCGTACACCCGCTCCCTGGTGACCTCGGCCTGCTGCAGGTACAGCACCTGGAACACAGCGAGGCGGACGGAGGCCGTCACTCATCGTCTCTGAAAGTGTTACGTTACACACCTTTATGTCCGCTGGTCATCAGGACGCCTCCTGCATGACAAAGGTATCTTCTATTTTTATCTAATTGTGATACGACATGACGATGAGCGCTGTGGCTCTTCTTCTAGCCGGACCCCGATCTCATCCGTGTCATCCGTCGCCATGGCAACTGGAGAGCAAGGGGACAAGATGGGTCGGGAACCCGTCTTTGGGCCGGGAAGAGGAAGAGGAGGAAGAAGTCGAAAGAGAGAGAATAACGTATCTGATCGGGCAGGAGTTGACAGGTGAGCTGCAGACACACACACACACACACACACACACACACACACACATGCAGCAACTACCATCTCTCTCTTCTCTCTTGCATTCCACACACACACACACTTGCACACACACACACACACACACAGATCATCAGACTCATATTTCAGCATAAAGGTCGTTCATTCATTTCAGAAAAATCAACTTGTCTAATAATAGAAACCGATAGAGTCGTTAATGTCAGATCAGTCTCACAGGCAGCCTCACCCTGTGTGTGTGTGTGTGTGTGTGTGTGTGTGTGTGTGTCTGTTTGTATGTATATGTTTGTGTGTATGTGTGTTTATGTGTATGTATGTGTATGTGTGTGTGTCTGTGTGTATGTGTGTGTGTGTGTGTGTCTGTGTGTATGTATATGTGTGTGTGCGTGTTTGTATGTATTTACACAGCTTTCATTTGTTTATCTTTCCTGCTTCCCTCAATCTTGTCGGCTGAGTTGATTTCCCTTTTACATCTGCATGTGTGTGTGTGTGTGTGTGTGTGTGTGTGTGTGTGTGTGTGTGTGTGTGTGTGTGATGCACACGGGAGAAGCTCTTGTCATATATATATATATATATATATATATATATATATATATATATATATATATATATATATATGTCCAGAACAGGGGGAACTATATATCTGTGAAAACAAAATGATATCCAAGTCCATTAGTCTCGTACATTATGAGGTTTGTCTATTAATGCTCTCCCCCTGTTGAATCTCTCTCTCTCTCTCTCTCTCTCTCTCTCTCTCTCTCTCTCGCTCTCTCTCTCTCTCTCTCTCTCTGCCTCCTTGCCTCAGACATCACGTCTCCGTCTCTCTCATCTCACATTCTCTTTGTACGTCACTCCTCTTTCATCCCTTCCCCCTCTCTGGACGTTCTCTCTGTTCTTCCACCCTCACATCATCCCGCTCGTCAATAGATTACCCGTCTCTCTCCTGCGTCTCCACGTTTCAACCTCCCACAACTTCTTCTTCATTCCTCCCGTTCCACTTCTTTTTTTTGTTACTTTTTCAATGCCAGATCCTGAAACCTCCATCCTTATTTCTGATGAGCCAGAAATCAGCTTGTTTTTCTTATTCTTTCTGCTCTGCCTCTCTAATGGACGCCTGTGTGTTCACTCGACTCGCCGACTGTAAGGCCTCCACGACTCCACCTCGGACCCCCGACGGTCATCGATTTACAGAGAGCCGTGTCAATCAGACAGCCAGGCATGCCTTTGCAATCCAGGGCAAATTATAGTGGAGCAGAATACAAGGCTTCCCACACACACACACACACACACACACACACACACACACACACAAAGTTCACATAAAGACCTTTACTGCCAGCAAAGCACTGACCGTCACAACATGCGTCCGATGGGATTCTGTCATACATACATGTTACTGTTGAGAGAGACGATGTACCGGTGTTCTTCTGAAAATTTGAGAAAATCAAGTTTTGTGTGACGTACGTTCCTACACAGCGCTCCCGTAAAGCCCCTGATGGCTGAACCTGCTCTGCATGATTCAAGAGGAGAGCCAGGGGAGACGCGCTCTTCACCTGACTTCACATATTAGCAGCAGCTAACGTGAGGAGGAGGAAGAGGAGGAGGAGGAGGAGGAGCGATAAAGATAGCGCATGGAGGGAGAAAGAGCTGTGGGCACAGTGACCTATATACTCCACAGACCTATACTAAGTGTGAGGTAAAGTATCACACACAAGTCCACTGCCAGAACCTGCAGCTCTCCTCACTGACCTTGGAACAGATTGGGTCGCCCTCCACTGGCCAGATTAGGATTAGGAACCACAGAGGAGGTCTTTTGTATGATCCAACCCCTCAATTCAGTTTAATTGCATCGCCCATTTTCACAAATTACAAATTGAACTCTAAATCTGTCCTTCTGGTCACATGACATCTATTACACCTGTCCACCTGAAGAGGGACGGACAGGTGTCTGTCGCTCTCCTGAAGGGGTTTTACCTTTTTTACCCTGAACGGTTGTATGGGAGTTGTTCCTGATCCCATGTGAGGTCAAAGGTCAAAGGTCAGGGATGTCTATGTGTACAGATTGTAAAGCCCTCGGAGGGGAATGTGTAATTTGTGAAAATGGGCTCTACAGATAAACTGAATTGAAGTCGTTCACTTATCGTTCTACATGTCCAGAGCTCTTCGACCCTGTCGAAGCCTTCTTCGCCCCACAGCAAACCATTCAGCACCGGTGTGTGTAACGTCTTCCATGTGTCATCATCCTTCAACATTCCCCATCTTCATTTTCAACAGATAAAGCGTCACTGCAGAGAGACGGGGACGGGAGAGACGGACAGAAGGCAAGAGACGCCACAGATATGAGTCAGTGTGTGTGTGTGTGTGTGTGTGTGTGTGTGTGTGTGTGCCACAGTTAATCTCATTATTTGATACCAAGCGAGTGAGTGACTAATGACGGATCCTCAGACAATCATCAAACTGTGAGATAGAAAGTGAGTCATCAGATCACACAGCAGCATCAACATGTTTGCTATGCCAAATCAGACAGAGCAAGTCATTTCTGCCCTTTTTAGTGTGTTAATCTGTGTGTGTGTGTGTGTGTGTGTGTGTGTGTGTGTGTGTGTGTGTGTGTGTGTGTGTGTGTGTGTGTGTGTGTGTGTGTGTGTGTGTGTGTGTGTCCATGATCATTGTGTGGAGGAAGGCATCCCTGCAGCATGTTCTGTGCTTGCGTGAGCTTTCGCTGCAGCTTTCATGCTAGCTACTGACATCCAGGTCAGATAAGACACGCCGGCCATGAATCACAACGCAGAGTGTGTGTACATGCATGTCCCTGTAGGTGTGTGCGCGTTCCTATAAGCGTGTGCATGTCCCTGTAAGCGTGTGCATGTTCCTATGTGCATGTTCCTATAGCTTGTGCATGTTCCTATAAGAGTGTGCATATTCCTGTGTGCGTGTGTGTGTTCCTGTAAGTGTGTGCATGTTCCTGTGTGCATGTGCATGTTCCTGTGTGCGTGTGTATGTTCCTGTGTGCGTGTGCATGTTCCTATAAGCGTGTGCATGTTCCTGTGCGTGTGTGTGCATGTCCATGTACGCGCGTGCATGTCCCTGCGTGCGTGTGCATGTTCCTATAAGAGTGTGCATATTCCTGTGTGCGTGTGTGTGTTCCTGTAAGTGTGTGCATGTTCCTGTGTGCGTGTGCATGTCCCTGTAAGCGTGTGCATGTTCCTATAAGCGTGTGCATGTTCCTGTGTGCGTGTGCATGTCCCTGTAAGCGTGTGCATGTTCCTATAAGCGTGTGCATGTTCCTGTGCGTGTGTGTGTGCATGTCCATGTACGCGCGTGCATGTCCCTGTGTGCGTGTGCATGTTCCTATAGCTTGTGCATGTTCCTATAAGAGTGTGCATATTCCTGTGTGCGTGTGTGTGTTCCTGTAAGCGTGTGCATGTTCCTATAAGCGTGTGCATGTTCCTGTGTGCGTGTGCATGTCCCTGTAAGCGTGTGCATGTTCCTATAAGCGTGTGCATGTTCCTGTGCGTGTGTGTGTGCATGTCCATGTACGCGCGTGCATGTTCCTGTGTGCGTATGTGTGTGCTTGCGTGCGTGATCAAAGGTTTTTACCGATCTGATGAGATTGGTTCACGCTCTTGTTTTACCGGCTGCATCGTATCACGGTAGCGACTGAAAGAACAATGATGCAAATACAGGCAAATGAAATGAGCTTCCTGCAGAGGAGGAAGTATGACAGGAGACTGGAAGCGGTTCAGAGTAGAGATGCATCTCCTGTACATTGAAAGGAGGAAGCGGCTCGAGGATCTGTTGAAGATCCCTCCTCTCCTCTCTTGAGAGCAGATGTTCTGTTGCCTTCACCCTCCTGTGACCTTCAAACGTAACATCGTTTACCCTTGAGGTCAATTTGACCCCAATAACTAAAACCACCAGAAAATGATTAGAATTAATATTGTTTCCCAAGTTTAAGTGTCATGTACTTTGTGTGTTTGTTGACTATCTAAATATCCCTTTAAATAAATAAAAAAGTTGATATTTTTTATATGTTTTACACAGTGAAAGAACACCGATGGGTACAAGTTGTGTTCAGGACATTGAAAACATATCATATGAATTTTATGTTTTCCCAGTTGATGATGTCAATAATTTTTTTAGAGACGTTAAACATTGAATGAGGTCAAATTGACCCCAAAGGTAATAGGAGGGTTAAATAATAAGTCAATGGACGGATGGATCTTGTTCTGAAAGGATGAAACCTTCAGGCGTGGCTAAATGAGTTGACTGAGACCTTCAATGACCTTGACACCTCTGTCTGTTGGTCCTGTGCGGTCGCAGCGTGATGAGCAGCCGCTTGACATGCAAGTCAAGCCTCAAAGATTTGACACTTGACATGATATACATCCCATAAACATCTAACCTTTTCTGAAATGACAACGGCGGGGGCTGACATTTAAAAACTTTTTTTGGACTTGGCACTTCGCAATGTAGGAGGAAAAAACACGGTCCATTACACAAAGTCAATTAAATGAATGTGACTTGAAGGCGTTGAAGCATTTGTAACACAGGATTGTTGATGTGCTGAACTGGGTCAGGGCCTGTAGACCAGTGGTTCTCAAACGGGGGTCCGCGTACCCCTGGGGGTACGTGAAGGCACTCCAGGGGGTACGTGAGGTTTAAAAAAAATCTATTTAAAATTAGCATCCATTAAAAAATCCTTTAAAAATAGTTATTTTATAAAATTTTCAATAAAACACAAGTGTAAGTTCATAAACTTGTATATTAAGTAGGCAATTTAATTTAATTAACCTAAAAAAACAGAGTCCCCCCCCTCCCCCCACCATATCAGGAAGGTGTTTTTAAAAAAAGATTAAAAGAATTGGAGGGAATTTCATCTAGTTGTTTTCCATGACGGAGGTGTGTGCTCCTGTGTGAGCTGGTTGTGTTAGCTTGAGTCTTAGTTTTTGGTTTTATTTCATGCTGTGATTTTGTTCTTTGTTTTTTATATTGTCTGTCACTGTTTTATGTATATATTGTCTGAAGGTTAAATTTTTTTAATTATTATTATTTTATTTTTATTATTATAATATTTGTTGTACTTTGTGTGACGTGCTACTGCCACCGTCTTGACCAGGACTCTCTTGTAAAGGAGATTTTTTATCTCAATGAAGCATTTCCTGGTTAAATAAATTAAAAATAAAAATAAAATGGCAGCTGGGAGCAAAACGCGAGAATGAAAGTACAAGTAAAACAACCCCCAAAAATATAAAAATGCTGTTAAATTCCGCGTGTATCTTTTCTCTCCGCTGCAGCCTCCATGAGAATGCCTGGAGGGTTTAGGATGCTCTATACGGGCTCATGGGACCCCGGGCAGAGCGGCGGGGAGCGAGGGGCAGCCCGGGTCTGTTTGCATGGGTCATCCTGTTGCAACAGGGTGAAGCCCCCATCACGCTGAGCCTCATCCAATATTCACCACCCCCTGCAAAGATAACATTTAAGCACCAACCGCTGGAGGAGAGGGGGGGGGGGGGGGGGAGGTTCAGGACATTCATAATCCAGAGCCCAGAGAATGCTGGCTCCTATAAGCCATCCTATTTCGGGAAAGGCCGGTCTCTTCCCGCTCTCCTCCCAATCAAGAACGGCGGAGCAGGGACACCAAACGGCGACGCTCTCGGAGCAGCGTTGGGCCATTTTGTGTCCCGGAGGCCAAACGTGGGATGTGGATGTTCTTTGGGGGTAAAAAGGAGGATTGAGACTCTTTAATTCTGGCTAAAGGACCAAGTCTATTATTAGCTCCATAAAACGCTGCCAACTGGAGCGCATGCTATTGTGTGTGTGTGTGTGTGTGTGTGTATGTGTGTATATGGGTGTGTGTGTGTGTGTGTGTATGTGTGTGTATGTGTGTGTGTGTGTGCCAAACGCATCAGCCTCCAAAAAGACATTAAATCCAACGTGTGCATGTTGCTCTCATACAGATTAGTTGAGAACACACACACACACACATGCACGTGTACACACACACACACACACACACACACACACACACACGCTCATAATGAGATTTAAAATTTCAATTACATTATTTTGGCCGGGGATTTGTTGTTAAAGGGCCGGAGCCGGAGCAGCCGCCCGGCTTTACCCTTTAGAACAACCACGAGCTCTCCTGTATCCCATAATGCTCTCCATCTATTCCAGCTCTCCTCCTGAGGCTGAATGTGTGTCACAGATGAGTTTTGCATATATATGAGGATGAAGAAGAGGAGGGGGAGGAGGAAGGAACTAGGGCAGGAAAGTGGAGCATCATGAGAAGGAGTTTCTATCGATCCGCGGAGGAGAGGCTGAGCCTGCGTGAAGCTGCTCCCCCCCCCGACCTTTAACTGACCTACAGCAGCTTTAGTGATTTCTCCTCCGTGGTTCAAACTAATTAAACGTTTGCAATTTACTTCTGTTTATAAATCAATTTAATTTTCTCAATCCATTTTCATCCGCCTTTTCCAGACTTCCCTCTCACTTGCAACATTTTCCAGCTCATTGTGAGGCGCTCATCTCCGAGTTCATCCCGAGGCGTTCCCAGGCCGGCCGGGAGATAGAATCCCTCCAGCGGGTCCTGGGTCTTCCCCGGGGTCTCCTCTTAGTTGGAGGTACCTGGAAAACCTCAGAGGCGTCCGGATCAGATGCCCGAACCACCTCAGCCGACTCCTTTTGACGCAAAGGAGTAGCGGCTCGACTCCGAGCTCCCTCCTGATGTCCGAGCTCCTCACCCGATCTCTAAAGCTGCGTTCTCACCAAAAGCGAAACAATTTTTTCACATAATCCCCTCGGAGTCGCTATCCGAGCACGAGGAGCACGGGACCCAGTCTGGGTTACTTTATATCGCTTAGCTTATTTACTGATCAACAAATCAATTTGGAGGGGGGGGGGGGGGCTTTAAATCTAAAGCTGCGTTCACACCAAAAGCAAAACTATTTTTTTCGCGCAATCAAATCCCGTGAAAAGTCAACGTACAGACGCGCGTGGCTGCGGTAGACGCCATATTTACCCGGGCGACGCAATGTGGTCGACGGGTTTTCAGCGGCGCAATTTCCGCCCCGAGTTTAAATATTTCCACATTGAGGCGACATCTCTCAACTCGGGCCAATCGGCTCTTGAGTTCTCTCTCTAGCTGGAGGCGGAAGTCTTTCAGGCGTAACGATGACTTCATGGTGAAAGTGGCCGAGCTGAGCGAGCCTACGGGTGATGTCATCAGCCCAAACACGAGGGCGTCAGTGTGTGGGACGTCCTCAACAAGTATGAAGCAGAACTAGTGGGGAGTTGTTCCGTGGTGGACGAAGGAGATGATGACGGAGACGCAGAGATAAGCCCCGCCCCTCGCGGAGCATCTCAACGCTTATGGCGAGAACACGGGGAACGGTCGAGCGAGTAAAATCGCTTCCTTTTTGGTGTGAACGCAGCTAAGGGAGTCCACTTCACAAAATAAATCACACTTTTCTTTTTACAGATCATCACAACCTTCGTGGGAAGACCTGTGTAAGTGGCCGGCTCCAGCTCCTGAGCTCAGGAGGCTAAACTACCGAGGAGACGAGCGCTGGTCCAACCTCCTCGGCGAAAGGTGGAAACGGGATATTTTCACATCCCTGATAACAAACCGGCTTTTTCAAAAGGTCCGGCAGGTAGAACACGAGACTCTGCAGTTCCCGGAGGTCCGGCTTCTCACCTCTCCGTAGTCGGTGGTGACGACCAGCGGTCCGTCCCCACAGGAGTTGACGGTGGCGGGAACCAGCTGCTCCTTCTCTTTGACCCACACCCGGGTCCCCTGGATCACAGACACACAGACACTGGAGTTAGGCGACCGGGACATAAAGGTGTGTTTGGTTACCTGCTGACGGAGGGACGGTCTCCAGCTCTGAGCCGATGTGGAGGGATAACAGTTAGAATGGAGGTTTGTGTCGTTTGGCTGCTGAGATACAAGCGTCTGTTTACAGGGAGTTAAAAGTTCAAAGTGAACAGAAATAATCCGACATTCATTTCCGATGAAGATGTTGAATCAGAACCAGAAAGCCAACTCTGAACCTTTGATCTCCAACACGAGCGCACAACACGCCGCACAAACCAGTTCTGTTCAAGCGTAGCCCGACCTTTGACCTTTGACCTTTGACCTTGACCTCAACATGTATAAATGTCTGATTGGTGTGCGTGGGCGGACCGACAGATGTGCTTCATGAGGGAGGAAGACTGTAACATCTGGACTTTCCACTAAGGTGAAGCAACAATGCTTGGCATCTGTGTGTGTGTGTGTGTGTGTGTGTGTGTGTGTGTGTGTGTGTGTGTGTGTGTGTGTGTGTGTGTGTGTGTGTGTGTGGGGGGTGTCAGAGGAAGTGTGCTCCTCCTGGACCTCTCCACACGGACAAAGCCCTCTTTCACAAAGAAACTGACCTCTGACCTCTGATCCCTCGAAAGGGGCACAGCCTAATAGAGGCTGGAAGGAGGAGACAGGGAAGGAAACAAGAGGAGGAGGCAGGAAAGGAAACAAGAGGAGGAGGCAGTGAACGGAGATACTGAACTACTGTAAAGAACTGTAACGTCCTCTTGTAAACTTGCACAATGTACTGTTTTGCTTTATAATGTAAAATCACTGAGCTGGAGAGAATGTCAACAACATTAACAACATTATTCAGAGCTAAGTGTATTAAATTAGAGATTAAATAGTAATTGTAACTGTTTAGTGCTCCATCAGATTATTCAGATTATTAGAGTCCTCATTGTAGGTCAAAACAAAAAGTCTCTCAATAACTCATTTAAATCACAAGATACTATTAACAATATTTCGAAGGCAAAGAGGAAAGTTTTAACATAATAGTGTCATAAAAAGAAAGTTGACAGACTTCTCATCCCTCTCTCTCTCCCAGTGGGAATGAACTGAGCAGCAGAGGAGAGATGGACAGGAACTGTTTGAGCAACAGATGGAGCTGCTCAGCCCAAAGCAACTCTCTCTCTCTCTCCATCTCTCTCTCTCTCTCTCTCCTGTCTTTTTTCCTGTTCTCTTTATCGATCTGACACACACTCACACTGGCGATGATATAAAACCAGACCACACACATGCAGTACACTATGTACACACTATGTACACAGGCTGTCGGGTAGCTTGGGGGGGGGGGGGGGGGGGGGTAAAATGCTTTGGGTATAAAGTGATAAAGTGTAAACCAAGGGGCGACCTCCGGGTCTGAAGAGTGTAGCCAATGCAGAAGTGCTTTAAACTTGCATTCTTCCGGTTACAAAAACAAAGACTATTGTTTGGACGTCTATGAGAAAAGGCCCTACTGCTCACTCTATACCTGCTGGTTCCAAAAGAATAAGGTTGAAAATACAAGATGCTTTTTACACATTAATGTCTTTAAATTCAATTCAATTCAGTTTATTTGCAGAGCCCAATTTCACAAATTACAAATTAGTCTCGGAGTGCTTTACAATCTGTACACACAGACATCCCTGATTACTTTTCTTTAGTTATTTCACTTTGTATTTAATGCTTATCGTTTGGTTGTATGTAGTTTGATTGTTTGGTCCTTCCCTCCTCATGGGGTCCTCCTCTTGGAGGACAGATGTATAAACATGTGTGTGTGTGGGGGGGATGGGGGGAATATCGGGCGGGTGTGTATGTGGATATGGATGGATTTGGATGAGTGCTGATTTAATTTCTTTATATATATATATATATATATATATATATATATATATATATATATATATATATATATATATAAAAATTATTCTCGATGTCAAGGACTAATCTGTTTGTGGAAAATGCAAAACAAAAAGTTTGTTAAAATAAATACAAGACGCTGACGGCGGTCCACAAACCAGTGGCTGATGTCACGGTGATGACATTTCATTCTTATATACAATCTATTAATTCTATTAATTACATTTACCAACGGCAGAAATTAAGATGTGCACAACAAGTTACTGGTCTAGTAAGGTGACAGCTGCAAAATTACATATAATTGGGTTTATTTGTGGTAATCTTAAAATACACAAGGCGTAATAGTGTTCAGTTAATCTACAGTGGTGAGTCACGATGGATGGAACGTCGGTTTAACCCCTTTGAGTCCAGACTGAATCATCTCCACCACCATTAAATGGATCTCTTTGAAATTGTGTACATGCATTCATGGTTCCCAAAGGATCAATCACAACGACTTCAGTGATCGATCACGGCCAAAGGTTGACTTTGTATTTCAAAGTGAAAATGTCTTGTCAACTGTATGGATTTCCATGAAATAGGACATTTGTGTTCCCCTCTCGATAAATTGATGTAACTCCGGCTGCTTTCCCTCCGGAGCCATCAGATCTTCGTCTGGAGCGCTATGACGCTGAAGTCAGACGGTGAATATTATTACATCCATTCATCTTGTCATAAGCTCCATCACAACGCGCCTCATTGAGGACAATGGAGGTCTAAGATCTAAGGGGGGGGGGGGGGGGGGGGGGGGTCAACATCAGAGCGGTCAGGTACGCAAAGGCGCGGAGGAACACAAGTGGCAGTACGCATTGTAGATTATTTTCGCGCATGCGTACCAGTTATTGGCACCCCTGTATATATATATATATATATATATATATATATATATATATATATATATATGTGTGTATGTGTATGTATGCGATATGATATGATATATTCCTTTATTTGTCCCACAGTGGGGACATTTCAAAATCACAGCAGCTATGCACATCAGAGCATAAATAAAAAATAATTATAAAACACAAAACTCAAGATTAAAAAACTAAAAACTAAATACTAAATATACAGATAAACAAAGTAAAGTGCTGTGGTTGCCAGGATCTCTAGTGATCTAATGCAGTTTGTTGTGCAGCCTGACAGCTGCAGGAAGGAAGGACTTGTGGTTCCTATATATATATATATATATATATATATATATATATATATATATATATATATATATATATATATGTGTATGTGTATGTATGTGATATGATATGATATATTCCTTTATTTGTCCCACATATATATATATATATATATATATATATATATATGGTTCTTTGAAATACGTTTTTTTGAGAAATACGTTTTTTTGAGAAATCATAGGTTAGGGCCCTTTTGGTCGGCCACTTTCTTCTTTTGTTGATTTCTGTTTGTTGCATATTTTGCTGATCGAAATAAACTCAACTCAACTAAATAAACTCAAACTCAAACTCAAACAAGCCTCTTACATCTGATTTTCCTCTGACAACAGAACAATCCAAGAGCCTCCGTGCTGCTCGCTCCTCAGTGACTCTCCTCATCCCTCCTCATCCCTCCCCATCCCTCCCCATCCCTCCTCCTCCCTCCTCCCTCCTCCTCCTCCCTCCCCATCCCTCCCCATCCCTCCTCTCGACCCTCCCTCCCTGCAGCCATCCTGTCTCGTCCCTGACTCCGGCCCGTCCGCCTGTCACATCCCAGCACACAAAGCCATTATATTGAAGGTGGTGCTGTGACTTGACCCGGTAAAACGCCGCTGGCCTAAGGCTCAAGTACGTCACTCCATCCTGTTTTAACTGGTAAAATGACCTCTGACCCCACGAAACCCCTGCATACAGGACTAGTGGCCCATGCACTCTTCGCCTCCCCTTTGTCTCCTTAAGTTCTCGACGTAAACAGGAATATTTTGCATGTTCTTGCTTTCTGTGCGGCTCCCCATCCTGTCTCCTCTTTAAGTAAATCGGTCTCTCATCCTGATCGATATACTTCGCCCGAGCCACCCTCTATCTCTGGGGAACACGCGGCGCGGGGGACGCAGAGGGTTATAAATGACCTGCCGGCATTACAACCGACACACAGCTACACCTTCGTCCTCCTCCTCCCATCCCCCTCCTCTCACTGGCCCAGACCAACCGGAGTGGTCACGCATGGCGACAAACTTCAGACACTTCCGTGGCTCAGACCTGCATGTAAGGTGGAAACACAACACACCTCTCCGGTTCTCCTCATGTGAAATTCAAACCTAACTGCAGTCCGACGGGGCCTCCAGCTTTGTCCGTCGCCTTCTCGTCAGGCTCCATTAAACCTCAATGGTTACTTTATCCTCCAACATGACCCCTGACCCCACATCGTACACCAGGCGCTCTGACCAACAGGAGTTAAGAAGTACCAAAACATCCCACCTGAAGAATGTCTTTGTGCACGTTAGCAGGAATTACTGGGGCTCCTGTCAGGGTGGTTTAATCCGTATACGCCATGAATTCTCTTCTGCACCTGACCCTGAACGCACCACTTGTTTGTTGTCAATCGTAATAATTGAGGCGAAACATTTGAGGCAAAAAAACTGGTCAAGCCTCGTAAAGTCGATTTTTTAAACGGTTGTTTTGAAGAATGAAAGAAAGAAGATGATTGTTAAACTAAACTATTGGGCTGACAGCTCAGCGGTCAGACGGTGTTGGGTTTGTGAGAGATTCTAAATGGATTAATTAACCAAATTCACATGTTTGCTTCCAGGTCTGGGGATTGACCGTAGTGTTGTCTTTCAACCTGAACTCTTTCACAGTGCTTTCAGTGTATGAAAGGTAATTGTAAATATGTCCTAATTCATTCATTTTGTTGCACATACCTCCAGCCTCTTGTGTCACTTCTGGCTGCAAGATAAATGACGGCGACGACCAAAAAAACAACATGGCAAAAACCAACATGGCAAAAACCAACATGGCGAAGGCCAACGGACCTAACTCAAAATGGCGAATGGGTGTCATCACAGCGACTCCGCGTCCACTACGGATAAAATGGACTCTGGATACAACGAGCAGAACCTCTCCTGCTCCTCAAACTTTTTCCTCCATTTGTCAAGGCGGAAGAAGAAAGGCAGGGTGGATTAAATGATCTGTAACAGTTTAGCTGCACACCTTCCTTCTTGTTTTAGTGGTGTTCATCCAGTCTCTCTCAGACCCCGTTTACACGATGGGAAGACACATACATCTTCATGCGTTTTGTCCTTTCATTTACACAAAAACTGAGGTTTTATCACGGAAAACGTTCATTTCTAAAAACTCCGGCCAAAGTGGAGATTAGTGAAAACTCTGTTTGTGTGTTTGCGTGTGAACGAGGTCAAATACCGGCTATGTGTAAATGTGGCCTCACTATCACGTCGTTCCAGATCCTGCTTCCCATCTCTCAGTCCAGCTCCCTTCACCTGCCTCTGGTCACCTCGTTAGTCCCTCATTACCTTCACCTGGTCCTCACGCCCGTCTCACCGGTTGCCCCTCCCCTCGTTAGTCCCTCATTACCTTCACCTGGTCGCATGCCGTCTCACCTGTAGCCCCTCCCCTCGTTAGTCCCTCATTACCTTCACCTGGTCCTCACGCCCGTCTCACCGGTTGCCCCTCCCCTCGTTAGTCCCTCATTACCTTCACCTGGTCGCATGCCGTCTCACCTGTAGCCCCTCCCCTCGTTAGTCCCTCATTACCTTCACCTGGTCCTCATGCCCGTCTCACCTGTTGCCCCTCCCCTCGTTAGTCCCTCATTACCTTCACCTGGTCGCATGCCGTCTCACCTGTAGCCCCTCCCCTCGTTAGTCCCTCATTACCTTCACCTGGTCGCATGCCGTCTCACCTGTAGCCCCTCCCCTCGTTAGTCCCTGTCTCCTCAGGTTTCCTCGCTTGTCCTCTGACACATTGTCTTGTGTTTCCAGCACCACGAACAAAAACAATGCAGGCGAAGCGATAAGATGTTGGTGTTCCACAAATTTTAATATTTTTAAGAAAAAGTCAATAATTTCCCATAAAGTCCGTTCTAAAGTTGAGGCTTAAATCAAAAGGTGACCGTGTTTTTGCCATTAGAGCCCCTCGACTTTGGAACGATCTACCAGACGACAAGGCTTGCAGAATCAGTGACTCCTTTTAGATCACTTCTTAAAACCCATTTTTATAGAACAGCTTTTAAGTGATGTCGTCATTTTATGCAGCACTTTGGTTCCCCTAATTTAGTTAGTCTGTTTTTAATTTATTTATTTTTTAAATTTAAATGTTGTTTTAAATTTTAATTTTAATATATACTTTAAAATGTAATATTGGTTCCACTTGATTCCACTTGTTTTGCTTTGACTCTCTGTGGAGCACTTTGTAAACTTAAAAAAAAAGCGATATAAATAAAATACCACGTTTTTAGGGCGTCTCGGGAGAAAGGAACATAAAGGATGACAAAAACAGAAAGAGAGAGAGAGAGAGTAACCCCTGACCACCTGGCTGTCATCCACTAAAGGGAGAACCGAAGAGACAGGAGAGAAACCGGAGGGTAACAGGACAATGGCAGTACAAAAAACATCAAAGTAGAAAACTGAGGAACACGCAGATGAATAAATGATGACAGCCACCAGCTAATGGAGGTAAGCTACGGACCAGCGTGGAGCTGGGGGGACACAGGAGGTCTCTGGGGACTAAAGGCTGAACTCTTAAACTCATTCACGATACTTACTTCTACCACAATGTTAAAACAACAGCGGAGGCACATCCAACACTCCCTGAACACAACTGGTCATTAATAATACAACATGACTCCTTCAAGGCAGCTCGGTCCCTGGGTTCTGTGTTTTGGCGCATGTATTGTTTTTAACGTGTATCACCAACAGTATGGTGAATGTCTCATAGGCAGGTTTTCGTGAACTCTGGATTTCTGTCTCTTTTAGTTCTGTAATTCTTTTTTTGTGTCTGTGTATATGTGTGTAAAAGAGACTCGTTTTAACGCCTTGTTCTGTTTCTTCTGGGTCTCCTGTGTTCTGTGTCTCCTCTGTCTCCTTGATTGGTTAATTCCCTTCACCTGCCCTCAGTCACTCTTGTCTCCTCGATTGGTTAATCCCCTTCACCTGCCCTCAGCAACTCCTGTCTCCTTGATTGATTAATCCCCTTCACCTGCCCTCAGCCACTCCTGTCTCCTTGATTGGTTAATCCCCTTCACCTGCCCTCAGCAACTCCTGTCTCCTTGATTGATTAATTCCCTTCACCTGCCCTCAGTCACTCCTGTCTCCTCGATTGGTTAATCCCCTTCACCTGCCCTCAGCAACTCCTGTCTCCTTGATTGGTTAATTCCCTTCACCTGCCCTCAGCAACTCCTGTCTCTTTGATTGATTAATTCCCCTCACCTGCCCTCAGCAACTCCTGTCTCCTTGATTGATTAATCCCCTTCACCTGCCCTCAGCCACTCCTGTCTCCTTGATTGGTTAATTCTCTTCACCTGCCCTCAGACACTCCTGTCTCCTTGATTGGTTTATTCCCTTCACCTGCCCTCAGTCACTCCTGTCTCCTCGATTGGTTAATCCCCTTCA
The DNA here is from genome assembly GCA_036178185.1 of Liparis tanakae. Lineage (NCBI taxonomy): Eukaryota > Metazoa > Chordata > Actinopteri > Perciformes > Liparidae > Liparis > Liparis tanakae. The sequence continues at coordinate 1,540,552 of CM070093.1, forward strand.
CCTGCCCTCAGTCACTCCTGTCTCCATGATTGGTTAATCCCCTTCACCTGCCCTCAGCAACTCCTGTCTCCTTGATTGATTAATTCCCCTCACCTGCCCTCAGCAACTCCTGTCTCCTTGATTGATTAATCCCCTTCACCTGCCCTCAGCCACTCCTGTCTCCTTGATTGGTTAATTCTCTTCACCTGCCCTCAGACACTCCTGTCTCCTTGATTGGTTTATTCCCTTCACCTGCCCTCAGCCACCCGTGTCTCGTTGGTGTCTCATGCCGTACACCTGTCTCCCCCTATGTATTGAGTCAGTCTTTTTCTTGTCTCCTTCTGGATTGTTGTCTTTAGTTCCGTCTTCCCTGTGTCTGTGTTTTCCTGACCTGCCTGTTTTTTGGACTTTTTCTTTTTTTTTGTTGTTTACTTTTGCCTCATTAAAGACAGTTTTTTGTTTTTCGGATTGAGTCCAGCCTGTTCCTCGGCGCCTGAGCCTCACCCCGTGACAAAACCCCGACACTCGTGGCTTTTGACATTGTTTACAACATGTCTGTAATAAAGCTCTGTGATGCGTCTCCTCTAGTGCGGCCCGGCCCGTAACCGGGGCCAACGCCGCTTCAGTCACATTCCATTAAAGGTTATAATACAATCAGGACGGCGAGGCATTCAGCAGATTACGGCGCCTGGAAGGACGGCGACATGTGAGGGCGGGTGTCACCTGTCCTATGAGTCACATCTGGTAGAGAGGGAGATTACAGTGGAAAATCAACTCAATATAATAAACAAACATCTGGGGGAATGAAAGAACAATACTGGACAATTCTATATAGGCACTTATATTTTCAACGGCCTTATGGGATGGCTAGCTTTAATTTTGAGGAGAAAAAATCAGCAGAGAGAAAGAGAGAGAGAGAGCATCACGTGCTCTGTTTGGCTGCTATATTATTATTATTATGGAATATATAAAAGCTTTAAAATTTAGACAGACAACCTTTCAACATGTCCTCATTTCCAAAATAAACACATGAACCATTTATCCAAAGTAAACCAGATCAGATTATACTGCTAAATTACAAACAGGGATAAAAGCAGCAGATGGAAACAGCTGTTAACTGTTGTGTGTGCGTGTGCGTGTGTGTGTGTGTGTGTGTGTGTGTGTGTGTGTGTGTTTGTGTGTGTACAGTCTGCTAATTATCACATTCTCTCTGATCTTGGATTAAACTACAGTCACACACACCCCCACCCCCACCAACACCCTGGCAACAAGACTCCACGGCAACAGTGTGGAAGCCGGGCGCCATGGAAACAGCCTCTCTCTCCTCTAGGCACTGGGGATGCTGGGGGATGCTGTTCAGGCGCAGAGCATTGTGGGATTTGCTGTCCGGTATTATTTAATTTGTATGGAATTTCTTGTTTACTTTTATTTTATTGTACCTCTTTTCAAATTGTATTTTTGATATACACGTATACATTTTAATTGACTTCACTGGCTACAAGGTGGAAAACACTGTTTGTTTTTAGAGATAAATAAAAACAGGTTAATGCACATTTATGAATCTCAAACGAATCCAAGTGAACTCATATAGAAATATCATTTACAATAAATAACTTGTAACAAATGAATAATTCATCTCAGTGACGAGAACTACTTTGTCAATCAATTAATTATTTAAATATTATGCATGCCAACATTTAATGGTTCTATAGCTTTTTAATTCTTAGGATTTCCCATTTTGTGTTTTATGTAATGTAAACTGAACATATTTTAGTTTTGGACTCAACCAGAAAAATATTTTCAAGACGCCACTTTGGAATTTAGGAAATTTATTTTAGCTTTTTTTTCCAATTTTCAACTGATCAACTGATTAATACAGGAAGAAATCAGCAGATCAATCAATAAGGAAAATAATAATTGAGCGAAGCCCTTACAGTAATAAACCAAACAGGCAGCAGTTATGTGCATACACGTAACTCCGGCTCTCCAAATTCTCAGAGATCCTTTACAAAAAAAGTCAGTTATTACATGTATTATGTAACTTTTTTTGTGATTTATTGCGATATAAATGTTGAAGCGGAGCTGTAGTCTCACACCTACACAAGCAGAACAAGCTGGAGGATGACAGAGAGGGGGAGCAGGAAGGGGAGGAAAGACGCCAAAGGGAGGAGGGAGAGCGGCGGAGCGGCGTCGAAAGAGGTCGGTTGACTGAGGAGGAGAAGTACCGAGCGAGCGGCCGCAGGGAGAGAGAGAGAGAGAGAGGGAGAGAGAGAGGGAGAGAGAGAGAGCATCAAAGGGAAGGAAAAGATGAAAAGATGAGCGAAAGAGAGAGAGAGAGAGAAGTAAAGCTGATGCAGAACAAATGTGTTTGGAGCTGCTGAATATAGGTCACACACGTCTCCAGTGGCTGCTGCCTTCCCTCCTCTGAACCCGCCTTCATGCAGCGCTTCACTCACAATCCGGCATTATTTGGGACCACAATCTATATGTCCTCCTGCGAAATGCACGCTATAAGCTTTAGACCTCAAATGAAAAGACGTAATGCCATTAGATAACGTCCCCTCGGCTCAAACGTGGAAGCTGCTTTGAGATTTACGAGTTTGGGGATAGAGTGTTTCGCTGTTTGTATCTAATGCAGAATGCATATGATTAATATTTTACTGCTCTCTGGATGAAAAGAAATCAACTCAGCGAGGAGGAAGCTCTGACTGCTCCACTACTCTCAGTAGTGGCCACTCAACAAATTGCATTTGAGTGGTAAATTATTTCTTTACGGCCTGTTCAGTTATACAGACTGAGGTAAACCGAGGAGGAGGAGGAGGAGGAGGAGGAGGGGGAGGAGGACGACGACGACGACTGAGGAGAGGACGAGGATGATGAGGAGGAGAGGAGGAGAATGATGAGGAGGACGAGGTAAGGAGGAGGAGGAGGAGGACGAGGAGAGGACGAAGAGAGGATGAGGATGATGAGGATGATGAGGAGGAGAGGAGGAGAATGATGAGGAGGACGAGGTAAGGAGGAGGAGGAGGACGACGAGAGGACGGAGAGAGGAGGAGGATGATGAGGAGGAGAGGAGGAGAATGAGGAGGAGGACAAGGAGAGGACGAAGAGAGAATGAGGATGATGAGGATGATGAGGAGAGGATGAGGAGGAGAGGATGAGGAGGAGAGGAGGAGAATGATGAGGAGGATGAGGTAAGGAGGAGGACGAGGAGAGGATGAAGAGAGGATGAGGATGATGAGGAGGAGAGGATGAGGATGATGAGGATGATAAGGAGGAGAGGATGATGAGGATGAGGATGATGAGGATGATGAGGAGGAGCGGATGAGAATGAGGAGGAGGACAAGGAGAGGATGAGGATGAGGAGCAGGAGAGGATGAGAATGAGGAGGAGGACAAGGAGAAGATGAGGATGATGAGGAGGAGAGGAAGAGAATGAGGAGGAGGACAAGGAGAGGATGAGGATGATGAGGATGAGGATGAGGAGAGGAGAAGAATGATGAGGAGGACGAGGAGAGGATGAAGAAGAGGAGGAGGACTCACTGGGCAAAGACAGGACAGAAGGAGGCTCTAAACAAGCCGATGTAAGGCAGACGTGTCAAAGCTGTTCTTCCACATTCACACCTGTCCACCTCTTGGCTATTGGCCCATGATGGTTGTGCACCTGGAGTCCAGACCTATCACACACACACACACACACACACACACACACATGCCAGCCATCTTGCTCGGACACACACACACATACACACCCCGGCCCTCGGATGTTAACGAGATATATTTACGCTGTAATGCCGTCATCCAAACAGAATAACTGAGGATCTTTGTGTAAAAGCAACTTCAGGACATTCAAACTATTCCTCATGTTTTTATTTGTCCCTATGTCCCTCGCTGTGTCTTCCAACGTGTCTTCCCCAGTAGCATCCTCTTACTTTTCACATGTCTTTTAGATAACCATGAAAAAAACATCTATTCTTCTAGTATTTAGAGCACATCATGTCACTGAAACTATACCATATTCCAGATATAACCACACATGTTAGAATATGAGGGGATTACACAGTAAACTACTCACACCTGACAGCTCATGCGTGGCTGATGGGCCATGAGCGCTCATGTGTTTTCTGCCTGGGTTGAGAGAGAAAGAGGTCAGCTGTTCACTCTCTGGTTCTGAGACAAGTGGATGAACCGATATAAGATACGGATTGCAGAGGAATGAAACTAAGTGGATACTGGACAGATACTCCCAGAGATAATTGATTACGCAGCACCTTACTGTATGAAGTCATGCTTCAGGGTATCAGATATGCAGTTCATGCAGGACGACAAGCTAACTCAATAAGTCACTCCAGTTTCAGGTCTCATTTCTCAGAGTCTGGGCATTCATAGACCACACATCACCAAGCATGCAGCCCAAACGGGCTGCATGCTTGGTGATGTGTGGTCTATGAATCAATACAAGGATCAATATATTACATACTAATGGCATGTGGAGCAGGAGATATGGTAGTTGCACTTTGCTGCTGCTGCGCGATCATTCAAACAGTATCATTCATTTGTGGAACTGTTAAAATAACACATTATTAAACACAGTCAATATCTCACACTTCTGTTTTTATCCCAGCTACAACCCGGAAGTCCAGGACCTCGGATACCAGTGCCTGGATATAATCATAATAATAATTTAGACTTCTAGAGAGCTTTTCTATAGGTACATAAAGACGCTTGGACACATGGCCCTGGTACCCACACGGATACCCACACAACCACTCAAACACACTGATAGATGCATGACATCACTGCCAATGCGGGAGGCATTTAAACCCATATCAGATTAACTTAAGAGGGGGGAGGATAAGTAGCTTGGAGAGGACGGATATTGGCATCAAAGTCAGCGGACAAGACAGCGTTGCATGACATTGTGTGGATGCATGAGCCCTGAAGGGTGCGGATGGACCGAAAGGATGGAAGAGGTAAGAGGGGTTTGCATCGAGCCTGTATGGAGGGAGGGAGGAATGTAAATATAGAAATGTAGAAGCCATCAGGCTCGGTTTCACAAGCACGGGAATGGTTTTGTCACATGGATCCCAGGAAGGATGCTGGAGGTGAGATGTTTCCCCTAGTAGGCAGGAGAGGAATCCAGTGGGCTGGATTAATAACCAGATTGATATTCAGTACCATTTGTCTCACCTATCATCCACGTAAACACACATATCCCTCCTATAGTCCTTCACCCCCTCCTCAATGCTGTACCGACCCATGCACCCAACCGAGCCCTGCTTCGTCCCATTGACACCAACAAGCACAGGGAGGGTGTTGGGCTGTTGCTGTGTGTCAACACCGTCTTCCCTCCGATGACAGATTGGCTTTAATCCGATAGCAGCTTTATGAACGCAAAAGCCAGCGTCAGCTCTCGTTTGGCCAATTTATCTGCAGCTCTGCTCTGAATTAATTCCGCTCGCCGGCCGGCAGCCGGGCCCTGATGCTCCGCAGTGATCGTCACATGAACGAGGTGTTTATTGTAATCGACACACGGGCAGGCAGTCAAGAACCGGGAGGAATGGTTCCGGTCGACGGGGAGCAGTTAAAGCAACACCTGCCGTAATCCAACCGGATGGGAATTCAAAGAAAGACAGAAAAGGCGTTTTACACATGCAGTGCGCGTCGGTGCCAAATGTATCGTCGGTGAGATGCTCACGTTGTCATCGGTGTGCAGCCGCATCACAGAGACACATATCCTCCATGCCTTACCTCTGTGAAAAATGCCTCCATCCTCCTGGTCGCTACTCCTCCCAGACGACGCGCGCCCGGCCCCGCAGAGCGCAGACACCGGCTCCGGTCTCGGCTGCGCAAATCTCGCCAACGGAAGGCTGAGCGTGTCGGTCGGGGTGGGGGAGAGGTGGCGCTGCCTGCGTGACGGTGCTTCCCATTCACCGAGCGTGTGTCTTCATCTCCGGAATGGCTCAGTGGCTCAAACACAGCTCGGCAGCGTCCGGGCTCTATGCGCAAAAAGCCTCATGAGAAAAAATCCAAGGAGGCTGTGAGAGAAAATAAAAAAAATGTCCACACCGGGGATCCGTCGGACGAGCGTTAATTGAAGCCTGCCTCGTTTCAGTGTTCCAATATATGTGTGTGTGCGTGTGTACATACGTGTGTCTGAGGATGCGCGTGTGCGTGCTCGTGCGTGAGGCTGTGGGTAGGGTAGAGCGTGCGTAAGGTAGAGCGAGAGGACCAGTCCGGGGACAGGGTGAGCTTGGCGCTGCCCACCTCACACACCGACGGGGCGGTGCAGACACAGCCTCCTCCAATGCCGCACGCGCGCGCGCACAGGGCAGATGAGGGGTGGTTTGAAGTCGCGTTGCTGTTGTCCACGCTGAGCACATCTGGTTTCTTCTTCAGTGGGGGAATGCATATTTCTAAAAAGTATTACGGTAAACCCTCACTGAATAAAAAGTCTTCATACAAAATGATTCAAGAAGAAATACAAATGCAAAAGCCCAACATGGTGATGAAGTTAACCAGTGTGCATCTGTAGCACCATCAAACACAGGGGGAAGAAGCTTAATGCAAAAGTAAAATAAGACTATGAACCACTTTCTGCTAACTTTCTAATGTATGCCTAGTTTGCATTTTTATATATTTAATCTAATATCTTCTTTGACTTCTGATCTTCTGGGAAAAAAGCTGCAGAGCACCTGAACCAAACTTGTTGTAACAATAAAACTAAAACTGCTGACTCGCAAAGTTGTAAACGATTCATTGGCAATAAATATATACAATAAACTGTTTATAAAGGATCATTTATAATAAAGTTGTACCGCATTGCATCCTGTATACCTTTGCATGTATAATATACATTATAAGATATTCTTGACAAGGCTTGAGTCGATATTAATATGTGCATCAATGACTGAAATGATGTCTGAATCAGTGTCTGTGAGGAAAGAGCTGTCATCAGTATTCATGTGTATCTTAAAACATCTCACACAGAGAGAGAGTGAGAGGGGGAGAGTTAATATTTCCATAAAATCTTATAGGAGGAGGCTGGTTACAGGGTTACTCGGAGCCCCTGTAGGGCGAAACATGATATCTTACAGATGCATACACACTCACAAACACACACACACACACATTATTGCACACAGGACCAGAACAGCAGGGGGTAAAAACATTTCCAAATCCAGAAAATGAACACACAGTATCCCCCAAAGACCCCCGTTTGTAAGAATGAGGTATATTGGATAGACAGCTGGTGTATGTGGTGTGGACGGTGCGGTTTAATGCTCCTCTTCACAAGGCCAGGCCGAGGGGGCCAGGTGCAGCCATCAGGAGCCCGGCGGGGTGAGGCCTCTCTGGGGTAGAGCATTGTGGAGCTCAGCGTGTTCCCCTGGAGCCCTGGAGGCATCCAGGGGGCCTCGTGTATGCAGGTCTGGAACTAGTATTTAATGTGCCCCCCATGTTCATCAGGAACACGTTTTAAAAAGCTTTAGCCTCGCCAAGCCCGTCTGTTGGGGTAAACACACACACACACACACACTCACACACACACACACAAACTCCGGAAATGAGACCCACGCTTTATAATCTTCAATATGAAGTGGCTTTAAGGGAGAGTTCCTGTGGTAAACTTGCAGCAGAACAGACCGCGAACCCTTCATCACACTCGTGATCACTCTAAACTGTAAGAAAGGTTGTCTTCAACTGCAGGAGTATAAACATATATATATATATACTGTATATACACATATATATACATATATATATGTATATATATATGCACAAATATTGTCAGAGAATGGTTATAGTAACTGTAAATATTCAGTAACATGTACTCCAAAAAAAATGCTAATGTTATATGTCAGTGGTGCGTTCAGGTACCAGAAGCGGTTTGTTGGCCCAGGAGTAACAGAGATTACAACGTCTTGATGAGGCCCCCTCCAGTGGTACTTACGGATCATAATGGACTCTCAATTTGTCTCAATTATTTCCTTTTTCAATTATTTTCATTTTTAATTGAATGAGGGTTCTGACATCGTTGGCCATTTTGTGGCAGGGATTAATATAATAATAATATTCTGCCTGTATTGGGCAATGTTGGTTAGACAATGCATGTAAAACTAGTCATAATATGGGCTGCAATATCCTAAACGCCCCAAATCTAGTGAAAGCAACTGTGTTTATTTTAAGTATTTGTTAAAGTAGGCTACTGAGAGAGATTATCATACCGGAGCAGATAGTGTGAAGTAGAGCTGAAACGATTAGCTGATTAATCAATTAGTTGATTGCTTTGATTATCGTTAAACATGGCGACTGCTGAACTGGTGGCTCACAGCAAAGTGTTCTAACAGATAGATAGATAGATAGATAGATAGATAGATAGATAGATAGATAGATAGATAGATAGATAGATAGATAGATAGAAAGATAGATAGATAGATAGATAGATACTTTATTAATCCCCAAGGAGAAATTTGTCGACACAGTAGCACCAATAAACTAAACACACAAGAATAAAATATAAATATAAGAAATAAACAGTGAAGTATACAAAGTCAAATATAAAATACAAAATAAAATAAAATAAAATAATATATATATATATACACAACATATATGCAAATACAGAAGTGTAAAATAAAATGAAATATAGACAGAGTAAATTAAATATAGACAGAGTAACAGGAAAGTGTGCTAACAGCAAAGTGCGCTAACAGCAAAGTGTGCTAACAGCAAAGTGTGCTAACAGCAAAGTGTGCTAACAGCAAAGTGTGCTAACAGCGCTAACTGTGCAGACTGCAGGGCTAACGGTGTTTACCGTGGCGGGTGCCAGCGTCCCCAGATGAAGCTGCGGGGTCAGGGCAGCTAACGGCCATGACACGCACTGCAGGCACGCGAGGCTATGTCAACAAACCGGGGAGGAGCTCCCATTACAACTCTCACCGCGGGGGGGGGGGAGTTCATTCTTAATAGCTAAATAGCAAATAGTTGTCTGCTGCTACATCACTGATCTGCATCCCTTTAAATTGCACCTTTAAAAATAAATATGTTTATTAAAAACCCTTCAATTAATAACCATTCACAGTGTATTAATTAAACCCCACCCGGCTGGTACTCCAGCATGTATGAAATTCATATTCTGAACATATTTCAGAAGTCGATATCTACCAAATGCAACAGACACAAATGTGCGTGGAAAAGCCCCCGGAGTGGAGAGGCCCAGCCTGAGGGGGGTTGTGCCGGCCGTGATTACCTAAAAGCCTATAAAAGCCATCGACCCGACTCATCCAACATGCATGATGTATGGAACACACACACACACACACACACACACACACACACACACACACATGCATTGAAACACATTTAAATGCACATGCATTAGAACGTCTGGGCTGTTAGATGAACGGGAGAACACCGGACTGTGTGACCCTCAGCAGTGCATTGTGGGATAGATTAGTTCCCTGCGAGTCAGGAGCAGAACTCTGCTCACTCATCGGCCCCTCCCTCCTCCTCCTTGACGTCTCCTCCTTACAGTCAACCATGTGAATCAGAGAGAAGTGTGTGTTGTAGACAGATCGTCAATCGGTCCTCTGGTTCTCCGAGTGAAAACATAGACGGATTACTGAAGAGCACAAAGCCGAGCCACCCAGAGGCCTCAACGAGCAGATCGTATTAATATACACTACCGTTCAAAAGTTTGGGGTCACATAGAAATGTCCTTATTTTTCAATTATTTTTCATTATTTTTGAATGAAGATAACATTAAATTATTAAGAAATGCACTCTATACATTATTATCGTGGTAAATGACTATTCTAGGTTGAAACATCAGTAGAACCTTTGAAAACCCTTTTGTTATGTTAGCACAGCTGAAAACAGTTATGCTGGTCAGAGAAGCTTTTCAACTGGCCTTCCTTTTGAGCTTGAAGTCTAAAGAACACAATTCATATTTAAAATAAAAATCATTATTTCTAACCTTGTCAATGTATTTACTATATTTTCTATTTATTTTGCAATTCATCGGATAAATAAAAGTGAGTTTTCATGGAAAAGAAGAAATTGTCTCGTTGGGTGACCCCAAACTGTTGAACGTTAGTGTAACTCTGTTGCACTCGACGATGTTCTTGCCTATTAGTTGAACTGTACTGTACTGTAATAAAAATGTCAATTTCAAGGTGACAACGCCTGGTTGTACTGTGTCTCTGTCTAACTGTATAGTGTCTAGAGCCATGGCGTCATAGTGATGGTAATAAGAGGTGTAGGACCCCACTGAAGGCCCAGGCCCCAGGCCCGAGGCACGCCACCGTGTGTCTGGTAACTGGCGTGTCGGCGGGTGCGTGTCACTTGTTGCCGACGGTAATGTGCATCGCTCACAACGTCACAGACAATCAGTTTTATATCCGTGGCATCCATAAATCTCTCCTCATTTATTAACCCTGTCTCCTCCCGCGGCCCCTCCTCGTGACCCGGCGCCATTCCCTGCAGACACGTCTGTTTATGGCGGCCTGAGAGGACACGGCGAATCAAGGAGATGCAGAGGAACTCGGAGTGAAATGCCCGATCGTTTAACTTTATACTGGTTAACTGGTCGAATGGGGCAATCCAAAGCGAGGCCTGGGGGTCCAAATTCAACACGCTCTCTTTGGGTTTTTACAACGGTCCTAGAAATACAAAGATGCTTTGGTCTTATATACTTATAATATACACTACCGTTCAAAAGTTTGAGGTCACTTAGAAAAAAGAAAAAAAAGCAGTTTTTTCCAATGAAAATGACATTAAATTAATCATAAATCCTCTCTCTACATAGTTAATGTGTACATGACTATTCTCTGTTGTTTAATGAAGTCTCTACAGAGGTGTGTAGAGGCCCATCTCCATGTTCTAGTGGTACATTGTGTTATTGCCTTAGAAGACGAGCAGAGGGGTAGAACCCCCTTGAGACCCTTTTTTTATAACTTTTTATTTAACATTTTCCACAAACAGATTATTCCTTGACATTGAAACCCTTTTTATGTGAGCGCAGCTGAAAACAGTTATGCTGGTGAGAGAAGCTCTAAAACTGGCCTTCCTTTGAGCCACCAGAAGAACAACATTAATATTTACTATGAACATCATTATTTATAACCTCGTCAATGTCTTGACTATATTTTGTATTAATCTTGTATTCATTTAATAAATAAAAGTGTGAGTTTTCATGGAAAACACAACATTTTCTCGGTGACCCCAAACTTTTGAACGGTAGTGTATGTAGAAATATACCCCATCAAAAACACATTTAAAGATGCTGTGATAAGACGTGCAAAACTATGAGGGGCCGTGAGGGACATTATTCAGAATACCCTCTCACACACACATATGAAATGCTCTCACACACACTACTGAAAACCTATACACTCTCACACACACTACTGAAATGCTCTCACACACACTACTGAAAACCTATACGCTCTCACACACACTACTGAAATGCTCTCACACACACTACTGAAAACCTATACGCTCTCACACACACTACTGAAATGCTCTCACACACACTACTGAAAAATACGCTCTCACACACACAACTGAAATGCTCTCACACACACTACTGAAATGCTCTCACACACACTACTGAAAACCTATACGCTCTCACACACACTACTGAAATGCTCTCACACACACTACTGAAAAATACGCTCTCACACACACAACTGAAATGCTCTCACACACACTACTGAAATGCTCTCACACACACTACTGAAAAACTACGCTCTCACACACACTACTGAAATGCTCTCACACAAACAACTGAAATGCTCTCACACAAACAACTGAAATGCTCTCACACACACTACTGAAATGCTCTCACACAAACAACTGAAATGCTATCACACACACTACTGAAATGCTCTCACACACACTACTGAAGATATCTCACACAAACTAGTGAAAAGCTCTCATTCCCCCTCTGTTTCTTATCTGTCCGTGTCTGTCTGTTTCACCCTCTGTTTGTCTCCGCTTGTCTCTCAGTCTTTTTGAAAAAATGCATTAACAAATGTTTGTTTATTTGTTTTAATAAAACTATTTTAACACTGAGAAAACTGGTGAAGTAAACAAAAACAATGTTTGAACAAAACCATACATTACTTGCATGCTTTTCATAGAAAAAAGTACAAAAGAGAAGAAAACACATCTATTCCATGGTTCCCATCATTTTCAAGTAGATACACTTGTCGAATACTGTCCATTGTGGTCTTCTGTACAGCTGCATAAGTCATTACCTGGGGTTTGGGGGAAAAACATATATAAAGCACCTCAAACATGAAAGAAATGACCGATTTCTTTAAACATTTAGGACTTTTACTTTGAAAAAAATCCTAATTGATCAATTCAAATTGATTGATTGCTAGTGTAGGGGATTTCAGATATGTATGGAACACATCTGCATCATTAATTTCCTGGTACCCTTAGGGGCAACTATATACAGGACTTTTTAACTTACAAAAGTCTGACTTTTATTTTCATAAACTCTTATATAAATAAAATAAATACATGTTTTAATGTTAGTATAATTTAAGCAAAATCTCAGAAACAATCTTTCTATATATCTATAAAGTAGGGCTGTCAATCGCTAATTTTTTTTTACTAATTAATCGCAGATTTTGAAATTCATACATTCATAAATAAAGCAGTAATCCCTCAGACAGCGTGTGTTTTAGACACTTATTTAATTGTATTTGTTTTTCAAGACACCTTCACACAGCTGTGTTTCAGAGAGGCTCCTCCCCTTAAAGGGCCAGCCAGGGATTTAATATCCTGGAGGATGAATAGTTTCTTCAGTGAAACATCAGATTAGTAAACAAAAAGGTGTATTTGAGACCCATTGGTCCTGTCAACTTTAACACTGAACACCAGAACCAGAACCAGAACCAGTGGCCTTGGGAAACTGACACATTCAAATGTGTCACTCTGTCTGGGTGCATTTGATACATTTTACAAAAAAATATAAATTCAACTTATAAAGTCTTTTGTATATGACACAACCCCACGTGTTCTACATCAAACATTCCAGAACAATCTCATCTCTATATCATGAGGCTCATTGTCCTCTTTGCGTTCTCTGTCTTCTCTGACTGACAGGCTGCTAATTATAGAGGACCAAAAATGACTTCAGTATAAATAAATAAATAAATGGATAAATATAGGAATAAATAAATAAATGCTTAAATAAATGTATAAATAAATGCTTGAATAAATGTATAAATAAATAAATACATGCTTAAATAAATGTAAATAAATAAATAAATAAATATAAGTTATAAATCAACAGAAAATCATTAAATATATATATTTCTACATTTCTGTATTTCTTCATTTATTTATTTCTCTATTTATGTGTCCACACGTATTTCTTCATTTATTTATGTGTGACATTTACGTGTCCGTATATTCAAATGAGCTGGGCCTCTGTCTAAAGCCTGATTGGTCACAGGAGTGTGATGCACCTGGTGTGTTATGCTCTACTACTCCTGCCTCGCTCAGCTCACCGTTAACAGAGGTTAGCCTAGCCCTAGACAGCTTTTTGACTTCAGCCGTTTATCAATTCCAAGAACACTGAGAACAGACTTGTGTTCTTTTGGAGTCCGGTCTTGGAGTCTGGTCTTGGGGGTCTGGTCTTGGGGGTCTGGTCTTGGAGTCCGGTCTTGCAGTCTGGTCTTGGAGTCTGGTCTTGGGGGTCTGGTCTTGGTGGTCTGGTCTTGGGGTCCAGACTCTCGAGGATGCAGGATGGTCTTTCTGGTCTTGTGACGTCACCACATCAACTGTTCTTGTTTGTGAATTTACTCCAATTATTCACTGTAACATACTTTACAGTGGAGTAGAATGTGTTGCGGTGTTCACTGTCGTTTGGCGTAGGCTACGAATAAACGGTAATACATATACAACGTCTCGTAGCTTTCCTGACCCAGGGTCGCTACAATATGAAGTTATGAATCTTAACCCTCAGTCAAATTAACGTAACGTTATCTTTCAATAAATACTAAACTATTTGTGCTCTTTAGATCCTCCCAAACCTATGTATATCTCATGTTTAGCCGCTACGGAGACATCAGAGTCAGCGGAGCATTTCAAAAAGTCCTGCCGAGATCCGGCTGCTCTCGGCGGCCACGCAGCACGCTGAGCACCCGGCGCCCGGAGCTCAGTGGTCCCTCCAGCAAGACCTCAAATCTCCGTCGCATATCCTTATTAGGCTGAATCTCGATAAACCGACCACAGATTTGATGCTTAAACTACTAACTTCTTGGCTGAAAATATCCTTGAATTACATTCCGTGACTCAACAGTAGTATTTAGAATGTACAGACAAGAACGCATAATAAACGCTGTTCGTCTACAGATCCAAGTGCTAGGGATCGATTGCTTCTGTCTTGCTCCCCGACTTGACCAATCAGGCTTTAGGCAGAGGCCCAGCTCATTTGAATATACGGACACGTAAATGTCACACATAAATAAATGAAGAAATACGTGTGGACACATAATAGAGAAATAAATAAATGAAGAAATACAGAAATGTAGAAATATATATATTTAATGATTTTCTGTTGATTTATAACTTATATTTATGTATTTACACATTTATTTAAGCATTTATTTATTTATTTATACATTTATTTAAGCATTTAATTATGTATACATTTATTTAAGCATTTATTTATTTATTCCTATATTTATTCATTTATTTATTTATTTATACTTAAGTCATTTTTGGTCCTCCATAGCTAATGAGCCTCACCTGTGAGGTGGGCGGGTCCTCTGTGATTTACTGAGTGTTCATTGGTTGTTTTTTTCGCAAAGATGTTGACAGACAAACGGATTGACTAATCACAGTGAAGGTTTCGCGTCACCGTCACGTCGCCTGTGTGTCTGTGGAGCGGAGCAGCAGCCGGGAGGAGGAAAACCCTCCTGATTCATCCACGAGTTTAAACTGATTTCTGCTCCGTATTTTCGCGGAAAACTCATAGTTTTAAAAACGTAAACAGTGTCAGACCGCTCTGCCGCGGCTTGACACTCAGAGTGAAAAAACATCAACGAACACCGGAAGTAAACAAAGTTGCGTTAAAATATTTTAGTGCGTTAACACGGCCACATTAATGGCATAGTAGATTAACGCATTAACGCTGACAGCCCTAATGAATACATGTTTTAATGTTAGTATAATTTAAGCTAAATCTCAGAAACGATCTTTCTATACATCTATAAAGATACATCAGTTATTGCTTACTTTTTTATTTGTCGACATCTTATTTTGAAAAACGGATGCTGTTTCACGCAGTTCTTTCCGCTAACTTTATCAAAACCCTCGCGCGCTCCCGATCAAACGCGTTTACCGTCAACATCAGTCTATAGGTGCACAGAAATGTAAGTGTCGGCTGAGTTGACCACGGAGATCCGAGTATCAGCTGAGTTGAGCGCAGTACCTTCCGTTGCAAGTGAAATGACTTCCGTTTCAAGTGAAATGCCTTCCGTTTCAAGTGAAATGCCTTCCGTTTCAAGTGAAATGATTTCCGTTTCAAGTGAAATGACTTCCGTTTCAAGTGAAATTTCATATGTGTGTGTAAGAGCATTTCATATGTGTATGTAAGAGCATTTCATATGTGTGTGTAAGAGCATTTCATATGTGTGTGTAAGAGCATTTCATGTGTGTGTGTAAGAGCATTTCAGTTGTTTGTGTAAGAGCATTTCAGTTGTGTGTGTGAGAGCATTTCAGTTGTGTGTGTGAGAGCGTATTTTTCAGTAGTGTGTGTGAGAGCATTTCAGTAGTGTGTGTGAGAGCGTATAGGTTTTCAGTAGTGTGTGTGAGAGCATTTCAGTAGTGTGTGTGAGAGCGTATAGGTTTTCAGTAGTGTGTGTGAGAGCATTTCAGTAGTGTGTGTGAGAGTGTATAGGTTTTCAGTAGTGTGTGTGAGAGCATTTCATATGTGTGTGTGAGAGGGTATTCTGAATAATGTCCCTCACAGCCCCTCATACAAAACAAACCACGTTATAACAATAACTGCAGCCGCTTTATTAAACCTTGTTTTCATTCCTCTACATCAGGGTTTATGACCTCAGTGACACATAAACTCTCACACTCACACTCTTGAGGAAATGTAATATCAAACAGATGAGGTTACTTAGCCCCTAATTTAATTTACTTTGAATTACTCAGTATTAAACGTCTGCCACCAGAGGGCAAACGCTTCTGTTTGCATCAGGGGGGTTCAACACCAGTCACTCAAATTCTCTTCACGCCAGATTAAAACAAACTTGTATATCATCTGTAGAGAGAGCTTCTCCAATAGTCCAGTTATGGATTATCATAGCAGCTGAAAGCATTGAGAGGACCAGAGTTATATTTGCCCAAATTAAACTGCCCCTGTTTCACTGCACATATTCACATTCACATTCATACTTACACTGTGTTGATCTGCACTTCACACATTTCATTTACACTACACACATACACACACTTTGCATTTTGCACACTGTCTATATTTTATTTTATTTTACACTGCTGTATTTGCATATATATATATATATATATATATATATATATATATATATAATTTTATTTTGTATTTTATATTTCACTTTGTATACTTTATGCACAGTCACTGTTTCTTCCTTATATTTATATTTTATTCTTGTGTGTTTAGTTTATTGGTGCTACTGTGTCGACAAATTTCCCCTTGGGGATTAATAAAGTATATTTCTATTCTATTCTATTCTGTTCACCGATGGAGCTCACACGGGACGAGGAGGGTTGAAGAAGTGCCTCAGGTGATGAGGGACTTTTCTTATAGTAATAATTAGATGATTTCTTGCAGTAAATATGAAGATACGGCCAGAAGTCTGTTAGCTTATGATAGCATGAAGACTGGAAACGGGCAAACTGCTTGCCTGAGTCAGAGCCTCCCTGGATGGACACAGTGACTCCCTGGAGGCTTCGTGCTAAGTTAAGATGATTTTTAGTCAATCTTCTCATATCAACTCTGCAAGAAAACTAATGAGAATATTTACAAACATGTCACCCTTCATGTATGGAACACCACCCTATATAATCTGAAGTGTATTCCACCAGATACACTACCGTTCAAAAGTTTGGGGTCACTTAGAAATGTCTTTATTTTTCAAAGAAAAGCATGTTTTTTGAATGAAGATAACATTAAATTATTAAGAAATACACTCTATACATTTATAACGTGTTAAATGACTATTCTAGGTTGAAACACCTGTTTAAAAAAAAATGTAATATCTACACGGTTGTATTGTTATGTTAGCACAGCTGAAAACAGTTATGCTGGTCAGAGAAGCTTTTCAACTGGCCTTCCTTTTGAGCTTGAAGTCTGAAGAACATAATTCATATTTAAAATAAAAATCATTATTGCTAACCTTGTCAATGTATTTACTATATGTTCTATTCATTTTGCAATTCATCGGATAAATAAAAGGGAGTTTTCATGGAAACACAAAATTGTCTCGTTGGCTGACCCCAAACTTTTAAACGGTAGTGTACATTTCATCTCTATTCACATGCCATCCAGTTTTAATATTAATTAAACCTCTGAGTTGAGCATCTAAATGGCTGATGTAGACTTTTCACCTTTTTTTCCTAGTGAGCAGGTGTGATGTTACACCTGCATGTGTGGACGCTCAGATGTACTTCATTTATGTTATTCATAACCGAGACACGTAAGGACAAAGAGACAAAGAGAACATGGAGAGACGGCTGTGCAGAGACTTCCACATGTCTGAATTACTGATGTTTAGGTTAAAATAGTAAATTGTATCAATAAATTAAAAAAAACTACTTTATTTTAATATTTCTACTAAATACTACAAAGGTGGAACAAGTGGGGGGAAGAGTCCAGAGACGCTCAGCCCCCAGGGGGCTAGTGCGGGACAATCCATGAAGGTGTCAGAGTTCACTCCCTGGGGACACGTCAATGATTCATGCATGTTTGATGCCCCCCCCCCCACACACACACACACACACACACACACACACACACAGACACACACTCTCAGACGGTGACGTTTATGATGTCATCCGACCCGTACGACTCATGCAACACACATAACTCTGGACTCTAAATCAAATCACATTTCTCAGAGTGAGAATGAAGAAGGTCATTTTGGAGGAAAGTTACCGACCGGTCAACTTTTTATAGGGAACAAAATGTCGGTGTTCGAGTTATAATTACTATCAGCAGACCGTATTATTGCTCCTATCCGGAGGCTGAGGGCTCATCTTTCAAAAGAATAATTTGGCCAACGGTGCCATATCAGCAAATTATGAACGAAAGCTTGACCTTCTCTCCTTCGGTGAGGTAATCCTCCAGACGCAATAGTTTTGCTTTGGAGGGTATAAATAGGTTTGGACTCTTTTATTTTTTCATTTGATGCAAACTTCTCAATTTCAGAGTGAAATAAAAAGAGGAAATGATAGAGCAAAAATAAAAGGTTGGGTTAGAAATATATTCAGGGGTCGGAAGACTCAGAATTCCTAACTGTTCTATTCTTACAGGAAGTGGGACAATGAGGGTTACTGGAAAACCACCCAAGGGAAACCAGCATGGAGAGGAAGACGAGCAACGATTACATCATCAACTTTTGAAGGAGTCCAATATTGCACCCCGTGTAGATTATGTGTGCATGTGTGTGTGTGTGTGTGTGTGTGTGTGTGTGTGTGTGTGTGTGTGTGTGTGTGTGTGTGTGTGTGTGTGTGTGTGTGTGTACATCCAATACCTGCTGTGTTGAGCCCAGGAAGGAGCTTGATCTGGTTACATAGAGAGATGACTTCATCCTGATTCCCTTTTCCCCCCCCCCCCCCCCCCATCTGCCACACCCCACCCCCATCCCTGCTATCGCAGCGTGACAGCACGTCTTTGGAGAAAATTAGCTGTCAATGCGACCCCCTAATTCCCGACAGACAGTGGGGGTAATTTAATCAGCCAGCTGTAGCTTGAAGCAGAGCACTATCGTTCACACACACACACACACACACACACACACACACACACACACACACACACACACACACACATAGATTAATCTTTAGATCTGAAAAAATATGTACATTGTGGTTGTATTTTGTATTTTTGTCTATTGAGATTAAGAAAAAGGGTCAAAATGTACAAACGTCATCAAATTAAGGGAATTAACCTGAAATGAAGAAGGTTTAACGAGAGGTTGAGGTGAGGAACTTTGAGCGATACATTACTTTTATATCTCCGTTACTGTTTGTTGTTATTAGCTACTGAGCTCCGTTGGGACAGACCTTTTCAACTGGATTAAACTGAACAAAGCCTAATCCTAATTAGAACAGATTAAAAAAAACAGATCACTATAATACAAGGATTATGCAGACTCCCCCCTGCCTCAAGACATCCTTGCCCTTTAAATAACAAAATATGCACCCTATACACACAACGAGGAGGAGTGAGAAGCAGATTGAAAAATACATTGTGGAGGTGTTAAAGAAAGAGGGACGTGAAGGAAGTCGTTTGAAATGAGCTTATTTGTTTGTCTTCCTGCTTGTTCGTGTGGACTCTCCGGGTGTTTGTACGTGAAAACTTGTACGTTTTTAGTTTGACTATGTTGAGGGAAATGTTACTTTCTGTATTCTTGTTGTTCTTAGTTTGTATTCTAGGTTGAAATGCACTTATTGTAAGTCTCTTTGGATAAAAGCGTCTGCTAAATGACGTGATGTAATGTAAAAAAACACACTAGTTCACTTTTATTTGGTGAGACTGGGAAATTAAATCAGGATTCTACTAAATTCAATATGCAAAGGTACACACACACACACACACACACACACACACACACACACACACACACACACACACTCAGTGATAGAGCAGAGTAACTACAGTGAACAAAAGCCCAGCTGTCACTCCAGAGTCTAAACTGTATTACAGGAGGTGAGCTTGGCTTGATGCTACCCATCTACTGTAAGCTCGACAAAATAAAATACACAGGCAAATATCAGCATCAGTAGATAACAATTATTTTGTATTATTAACAAAACACATAAACCGTGCTGTCCTTTTAATTCCTAACTTTTCAATCTGAGTCTGAATCTTAATATTCAGAGCTAAATTTGTCATAGAACTAATGTATTTTTAAAAATGTTCACGTGCATTGAAATGGAATCTATCAAAACATAATATTCATGTTAATGGATGCTTTCATTTAGTGTTAGGTCTCTACGGCGAGAGAACACATAATCTCGAATTTAAGGTCCTAAAACCAGTTAATTGATGAAAAGGTAGCCACTGTCTCTGGGCACCATCATACAGCTCGTTCAGATATTAGAGGAAATAATGCAATAAAATAAAGAGTACCACTATTTAAATGTATTTTATTGTATACTGCATTTGACAATTTCCCCATTGTGGGATCAATAAAGTATACATTATAATGCCGTTCAGTTGATAAAAAGGCAGGTTCTAAACACTTATTTAAAGATGTAAAACAACAACAATAGCTGAATCTTTTTTTTTTATATATATTTGTAGCCACACATTATTGTTTATTATGCATGTGGAGAATCCTCATGTAGCAGCAATTGATAAAAAGTCACGTTTTAAAACAATATTTAAAAATGTAAAACAACAACAATAGCTGACAAAAATCTAAATTTTTTAAATCTGTGTAGCCACACATTATTGTTTATAATGCACGTGGAGAATCCTCGTGTAGCAGCATCACCAGTTGATAAAAAGTCACGTTCTAAACACTTATTTATCCCTCCTGGTACCTTTAAATGTAATAACATCTTTTACCCTTTTTTACCCGAGCAATTAAAACCTCCAGAAAATGATTAGAATTAATATTGTTTCCCAAGTTTAAGTGTCAAGTACTTTTTGTTTGTTTGTTGACTACCTAAACAGCCCTTTAAATACATAGAAAAGTTGATATTGCTTATGTTTTACACAGTGAAAAACAGTCTGGGGTCAAATTGACCCCAAAAAACACCGATGTGTATAAGTTGTGTTCAGGACATTGAAAACATATCATCATGTGAATTTGATGTTTTCCCAGTTGTCCCCAATAAATTAGGAAAATTCATTAAATATGAAGCAAAAACATGATGTCAATCAATTTTTTAGAGACGTCAAACATTGAATGGGGTCAAATTGACCACAAAGGTTATAGGAGGGTTACAGATGTAAAACAACAACAATAGCTGACAAAAATCAAAACAATTAAAAATAAGCGTAGCCACACATTATTGTTTATAATGCACGTGGAGAATCCTTGTGTAGCAGCATCACCAGTTGATAAAAAGTCATGTTCTAATCTAAACACTTATTTAAAGATGTAAAACAACAACAATAGCTGAAAAAAAACGATAAATTAAAACTCTGTGGAGCCACACATTATTGTTTTATAATGCACGTGGATAATCCTCGTGTAGCAGCAATTGATAACAAGTCACGTTTTAAACACGTATTTAAAAATGTAAAACAACAACAATAGCTGACAAAAAATAAAAAATCTGTATAGCCACACATTATTGTTTATAATGCACGTGGAGAATCCTCGTGTAGCAGCATCACCAGTTGATAAAAAGTCACATTCTAAACACTTATTTAACCCTCCTGTTACATTCAAATGTACTAACATCTTTATTGTTTATAATGCACGTGGAGAATCCTTGTGTAGCAGCATCACCAGTTGATAAAAAGTCATGTTCTAATCCAAACACTTATTTAAAGATGTAAAACAACAATAGCTGAAAAAAACGATAAATTAAAACTCTGTGTAGCCACACATTATTGTTTTATAATGCATAAGGAGAATCCTCGTGTAGCAGTGATTGATAAAAAGCCACGTTTTAAACACTTATTTAAAAATGTAAAACAACAACAATAGCTGACAACATTTTTAAATCTGTATAGCCACACATTATTGTTTATAATGCACGTGGAGAATCCTCATGTAGCAGCAATTGATGAAAAGTCACGTTTTAAACACTTATTTAAAAATGTAAAACAACAACAATAGCTGACAAAAATCTACAAATTAAAAATATGTGTAGCCACACGTTCTTGGAAAATCTTCGTGCAGCAGCATCACCAGTTGATAAAAAGTAAGGTTCTAAACACTTATTTAAAGATGTAAAACAACAACAATAGCTGACAGAAATCTAAAAATGTAAAATCTGTGTAGCCACGCATTATTATTTATCATGCACGTGGAGAATCCTCGCGCAGCAGCATCACCAGGAGGACACTTGCAGTGGACGGAACCTCTGACTGTTGTCGTGTTACTTAAGACGGCCAGGCGGTGGGAGTAAACATCATTTAATGAGGCAGCCGCAGACTGAAGCCGAGGAGCGTCATGGAGGCTCCTGTGTGAAGAGGAAACCGCCCTCTTAAGGCCCGCCTCTGCTCGCACCTGATTGGCTGCCCTCCTCTCCGCGAGGGAGCGCTCGTTCTGATTGGATAACGTCCCCGTCCCTCCGACGTGACAGACGCCAAACGGCTAGCTGTTTCGAAAATGAAACTGCGGCTCGTGTTTCAGTTTCGACTTCGAGAGGCGGACGAATATAAAAACGTAACTAAAACGGGGATTAGATTATAAAACCACCTCCCGGGTTGGACCGCTGAACGTGGAGCGGACGGGGAGCGCCCCACGCGGACGTGTTTCTGGGGAGGCCTGCGCTGTCACACGACAACAACAACAACACCGAGTCGGTTCTGCTGCGTCGTCCTCGGAGTCCTGACGCGTCTCTGCTCATTTACAGCTTCAAACCACCGCCTCGCAGTCCGCGTCCCCGTTCAGGTTCAACCGGGTGTGTACAGCACTGCCTCCGCGGGGAAACGCGCCCTAAGCCTCGGCCCGTGTGTCCCGGTTCCTCCGCTAGAGAACCAGCCTCTTCCCGTCACCTACAGCTGGGGATGCTGAGTGCACGGCAATGGAGGTAAGCTCCTTCCTGAGCCTCACGTGAGACGCACCTCTGCTTTGAGACGGTGTGCAGGTGAGAAGCGTCCCCAGGTAGAAGACCAGTTCACTTATGATGTAACCCTCCTGTTACCTTTTCAATTTTCATTTTTTACCCAGCAATATATAATAAAACCTCCAGAAAATGATTAGAATTGATATTGTTTCACACGTTTAAGTGTCAGGTACTTTATGTGAGTTTGTTGATACCTAAACAGCCTTTTAAATAAATAAAAAAGTTGATATTTCTTATATGTTTTACACAGTGAAAAACAGCCTGGGGTCAAATTGTGTTCAGGACATTGAAAACATATCATCATGTGAATTTTAGGTTTTTCCAGTTGTCCCCAATAAATTAGGAAAAGTCGTGAAATATGAAGCAAAGAGAATTACGTCAATCATTTTCTAGAGATGTTAAACATTGAATGGGGTCAAACTGACCCCAAAGGTCACAGGAGGGTTAAAGTTTCTCTTCCCACCCCCAGGAATGAGTCACTTGCATATCTTTTTTTAATTTATATTTTAGTAGTGTTCAGAATCTCACATGCACATATTTAAATTTTTCAGATTCTATGTATAGAGAGAAATAAAAAACAAACCAAAAAACACACACATATACAAATAAAGAAACAAAAACAATACCATTGAAATGTCCCCACTGTGGGACAAATAAAGGTTTATATCATCATATCATAGTAACAAAACTATAAATAAAGCAGGGAGAAATCATTTTCCATGGAGTAATGAAATCCAGCCAGGTAATTTATCTGCATATCTAACGAGGGTCCTGGGTTGTAGTGTAACCACTAGGTTTAAGGACAGTCACCACACCATACGATGTTGTGATTACAGTTGCATAAACCAAAATAAGATGCTTCTTGAGAAATATGAAGTCTCCTTTTAAGTCATTTGTGTTGTACTTGTTTTCTCAGGTCAGTGTTCCTGACATGCAGGTGCAACACAAGGAGCCGTCCCACACGACACACACACACATTACATATTCATTTAATTTGAACCGCAGAGAACGATCTTTGAACATCGTCATTTATTAATACAAATAATAATAAGACATACGATTTATATAGCGCTTTTCAAGGTACTCAAAGATGCTTTACAACACAATTTCCTAAAAGCTATGCATTATAAATTACGATAAAACAAACGATAAAAGCAAATAAGAACATACAGAGCACACAATCACACATTAATAGCATTAAAAGTCTGATTTGTGATTTGAACGTTGAAAGTTCGGTGCAGTCTCGGATATTTTGATCATAGATGTTTTGATTAATATTTGCATCAGTCACAATGTACGATGCCGATGGGGCACATTTTATGTCTGCGTAGTCTAGTGTGACGATAGTTCAGTTGCCTCTTAAGCGGCCCTTTAATCAGGGTGTGAAGCCCTTACTCGGCTAAACTCACGCTCAGGGTGAATGATCCTGAACCTCTGATTTCCCCTCAGAAGCATCAGTTAGTGTTTTCCTAAAAGGATTCATATTAACAGGGCTCGCAAAACCTGGAACATTCATGGAATTTTTAAATGGTCATTTCCAAGCCTGGAAAAGTCATGGAAAAAAAATTAAATCATAAAAGTTTGGGAAAAGTCATTGAAATGTGTTGAAATCACATGTTCATTTACACCGAGTTTGAAATAAATAATGTATTTTTTATAGAAAGACGCTCAAAATATAAGCCAGCGATAGCTCTCAATACGCAACATTTTCTACCGTTTTCATGTTTATACAGAGATTTCAGTTTGATCATATACATCTGCAGGGTTTGTACGGTCATGGAAAACCTGGAAAAGTCATGGAATTTTAAAATGGTTATTTCCAGGCCTGGAAAAGTCATGGAAAAAACTGAAATCATAAAAGTTTTGGAAAAGTCATGAAAATGTGTTAAAATCACATGTTCATTTACACCGAGTTTGACATAATTCACATGTTTTAAAAAGAAAGACGCTCAAAATATAAGCCGGCGTACGCTCTCATACTGGCGCCACAATTTTCTTTTTTTCCAGTTGCAAGTGAACGCACCGTAACTGGAAGGTTCGCTGGTCATTTATTTCATTTAATGTTTACTGTATGCTTTGGAATTTAAATACTACATATTCTCACTGTTTCATGGATAAACCGAGATTTCAGTTTGGTCATGGACATGTGGTTTAAAGTCATAAAAAAGTCATGGAAATTTGATTTAAATTCATGGAAAATTCATGGAAATTTGGTTTAAAGTCATGGAAATCCACTGGTCAACATGTGTAAGAAGCCTGTATTAAATAGTGAACAGTCCAAAACCAAGGCAGACTTAGATGGACGTGTGAGATGAGTTGATTATTAACATATCATGTGATGTGTAAAACATTCCCCAGTGGCCTATTTCCCTCTTTTCCCTCCTCCTCCTCCTCGCTAACCGCTCACGTGTATCTCCGTCGTTCTTCCCCTCCCTCCTCTCTCGCTGCAGTTCTCCGTGTTTTGGTCTGTAGCGGTGGGCTCGGCTACCCGGCGCCGCTGAAGCCGCCGCCGCCGCCGCCACCACCGCGATGGAGCACTTTGACACCGAGTACCAGCGCCTGGAGGCGTCCTACAGCGACTCCCCGCCCGGAGAGGAGAACCTGTTGATGCACGTGCCTGAGGGCGCCAAATGTACGACACGCACCACGTGAAAAACACCATCTTCTTCTGCTTGGGAAGGGATGCCTAACTCTGTTTTGTTATTGTGTGATTCGTTTGCAGCCCAATGGCACCACATAGAAAACCTGGATTTGTTCTTCCAGAGAATATCCTTTTCACGGATGAGGCATGTATTCCTGGTGGGTTTGGTCCTGAATGTCCCTGATGCATGAATTGTGCTTTCATGAGTTTGAGTTTGAGTTTAGTTTATTTCGATCAGCAAAATCAGCAGAATTCAACAAAATAGGAAATTGG
The DNA here is from genome assembly GCA_036178185.1 of Liparis tanakae. Classification (NCBI taxonomy): domain Eukaryota; kingdom Metazoa; phylum Chordata; class Actinopteri; order Perciformes; family Liparidae; genus Liparis; species Liparis tanakae. The sequence goes on from CM070093.1 coordinate 1,566,430, forward strand.
TTGACCGAACGGGTCGAGGCTGAAGCTGTCGAGCTTATAAGAGCCCTAACCTATGATTTCTCCAAAAAGGTATTTCAAAGAAATATATATATATATATAAATAAAAAAAAAAAATATATATATATATATATATAAAAAATATATACTTATATATATCTAAATTATTTATATATATATATACAAATTATATATATAATTTGTATAATAATATATATATATATATATATATCATACACATATACATACATACATACATACATAAAACAAAACACACAAACCAGAATTTCAAGTTTTTTATGATGCTTCATCGATGCTGTTACTCTACTTCTCCAGAGTCATGTCTTTACATTTTTTTCTTAAATATCACCAGATTTTTACTTTCTTTGACATCATCAGTTAAATTATTCCACTGTACCTGGTTTGATATAGCACCTGCTCAAAATCCCGCTTTTTGTTTTGTATTTTAAATTTATTCATCTGGTTAATAAACATGTTGGTTTTTTTTCTTAGATTTTTCACCGTGAAGGTTTTAATACAAGCAGGGTGGCTAACCTCTGATACATTTACAATAGTCCTTAACATCCATTACGTCTATAACCTGCACCAGAAGAATGGATTCACCTGCATGCTGCTGGGGGAGATCTTTGAGCTGGTGTGAGTATTATTATTATTATTATTATTATTATTATTATACTATTTTTATCCATCCCTCAGGAACCCGTTTTCAGAGATTCTTAGTCTACAGCAGAGCTTGACTAACGCGTTCTCTCTTCTCTCTTCTCTCTTCTCTCTTCTCTCTTCTCTCTTCTTTCTTCTCTCTTCCTCCTGCAGTCAGCTGCTGTTTGTGGTCGGCTTCACAGTCTTCCTCGCTAACTGCGTGGACTACGACATCCTCTTTGCCAACAAGTTTGTAAACCACACGGATTCATCGAAGGTCACGTTGCCCGACGCCTTCCTCCCGGTGGACGTCTGCAGTGCCCGGTGAGTGGGACACTTCATTATTATTTATTCTGCAAAGAAGCTGCGTGTGAAGCTGAGGAGAGGTGTGATGATTGAGTATGTTAGATAAATAACAATCAACACTCAAACATGAATGTTTAACCCTCCAAACCATGACAAGTTTTGATGAGAATCTGTTCTTGGGAAGTTTGGGAGTGAGAACGCAACGATGTAAAGCATCGAAGGTTTTTTGGAAAATAAATGTGTATTAAAATGTCCAGGAAGAGTTCTCTTGAACTGTGATTTATAGCATTGAATGCTTTAAATCAAAATAAATGTTTACGGTCCCTAAAATCTCTTAAACTATGACTTGATTTTAACCTTTGGGGTCAATTTGACCCTATTCAATGTTTGACATCTCAAAAGAAAAAAAAATTGCTTCATATTTCATGACTTTTCCTAATTTATGGGGGACATCTGGGAAAACATCAAATTCACACGATGATATGTTTTCACTGTCCTGTACAATTTGACCCCAGGCTGTTTTTCACTGTGTAAAACGTTTAAGAAATATCTACTTTTTTATTTATTTAAAGGGCTATTTAGGTAACAAACAAACATAAAGCACCTGACACTTAAACTTGGGAAACAATATTAATTCTAATAATTTTCTGGAGGTTTTAGTTGCTGGGGTCGAAATGGGTAAAAGATGTTAGTACGTTTGAAGGTAACAGGAGGGTTAAGACTTTCTAAGTATGTCTGGAGAACATAAAGTCGTTGGACGTATACACTTCCGTTCAAAAGTTTGGGGTCATCCAGACAATTTTGTGTCTTCCATGAAAACTCACTTTTATTTATCAAATTAATTGAAAATTGAATAGAAAATATAGTCAAGACTCAAGACATTGACACGGTTAGACATAATGATTAATATTTGAAGTATTAATTTTGTTCTTCAAGCTCAAAGGAAGGCCAGTTGTATAGCTTCTATAAGATAAGATATTTATTTATTAGTCCCACAGTGGGGAAATTTCAGGATCACAGCAGTGGATGTACATTAGAGCATTAATAAAAATAAAAGATAAAAACACAAAACTAAATACTAATACTAAAATACAAAATACTAATAATAAGTTACTAAATAATAAATTAATAAATACTAAATACTAATACTAAAATACTAAATTCAAAATACTACATAGGGAAAACAAAGTAAAGTGCTGAGTAAAGTAAAGTAAAGTGCTGACCAGCATGCTATCACCAGGGAATAGGCCTCTATACACCTGTGGAGATATTTCATTAGAAACCAGACTATCCACCTAGAATAGTCATTTACCACATTAACCATGTATAGTGTGTATTTTTAATTAATTTTATCTTTCTTGAAAAAAATAGTGCTTTTCTTTGAAAAATAAAGACATTTCTAAGTGACCCCAAACTTTTGAACGGTAGTGTTCATCTGTGAATTCTAAACGTGAACGTCCTCTCTCGTAGGATCCGAGACGACGTGTTTGTGATCTTCTTGTTGATCATCTCCGGCGTGTTTTGGCTTCACCGCCTCGTCAAATTCATCTACAACGTCTGCTGCTACTGGGAGATCCGATCCTTCTACATCAACGCACTCAAGATGAGCATGGTGAGCCAGAGAAAGACTTTGTTTTAGAGAGTATTGAAGGTTTTATTTTGTGGCGTAATATAAATTCATTGTACCAACTGACCTTTTTTTTGTGTAAATTGTGTTTATTCTCAAAAGCAGAGTACACTGTTATACATTGCACGTTATTTTTCATTTCCCCCCCACATCCCAACACAGAACGTTTGAATTTTCAAAAAGCACATGGCAGTATTAGTAGTTCAAGTATTACACACAAGTAAAATATCTTTTATGGGCTTTACTTTTAAATATATCTTAAAATTTGAGCTTTTTTTTTATTGTTGTTTTATTCTGCTCTGTAGCACTTTGAGATTGCTCAAATATGAAGTGCAATATAAATGCAATGTAGTATTATTATTATTATTATTATTATTATTATTATTATTATTAAAAATAGTGTAGGAGGCAATTATGGTTGCAAAATTCCGTGAATATTCAAAGTTGGAAACTTTCCACGGGAATTAACGGGATTAACTGGAAATTTTGGGGCAATTTAACTGTATTTACCTCGTCATAAGCAGACATGCATGCAAAAATTTATAATACAACTTTTAAAAATGACATTTTGTACTTTTTTGACATTTTGTGAGTATAACTTTATTCTTTCATCTAACAACAAAAACATGAACGTTGACTAAAAAAAATCACCACCCCCAACCATGTATTGGAAATAGGATTTCTGTCCCCTGCTGGCACTCAAAATGCAGCCCATACCATATTGTACCAGTCTATATAGGCTTACTGCTTATAATAATCAGCTACCTCTATGTTTGTGACGGTGAAATTGCCCCACCAGAAATTTCAGCCTAAAATCGCCCCTGGTTTACGTGTTTCTGGCAGACAATGTTCCCAACCAGCAGCATTCAGGGTCCAGCTAAGCTAGGCGTGCATAGTCTTGTTCTCAACTACATTTATGTTCCCAGTTATATGCTTTTGCAAAAAAAAATTAGGCACATTATTTTTTTTTAAATTCCTGTGGAAACTTTCCGGAAACTTTCCGCCCCTTTGCAACCATAGAGGCAATACAGTCAAACAGAAACCAGAAATGAGTTTGCGAAATTGTAAATTATTGCTATTATTAGTTCCTCAAACAGCGGAAGTTAAAAAGCTTTTTCTTGTTTAGTATTTTTTCCTTTCTGTAAATATTTTTTTTTTAAAGAAAAAAGAATTATTAAAGGCCACAGAAATGGTTTATGAATCTAATGAGAGAATCTTCAATTCATCAAAGTATTGTATAATCGGACCCCAAGTAGATTCAAATTTCTCCGGCTGTCGCCGCAACGAGAACTTCAATTTGTCCAATTTTAAGAGGAACACCAGATCCTCGAACCACAAGGAGGAACCTTTAAGGAGCTTTTCCTTCTTCTTCTTTCAGTCCGAACTTCCCTATGCAACATGGCAGGAGGTTCAGGCCCGGATAGTGGAGATCCAGAAGGAGCACCAGATCTGCATCCACAAAAAAGAGCTGACGGAGCTCGACATTTACCACCGCATCCTCCGCTTCAAGAACTACATGGTTGGTCCGTTTGTGATGGCGTCCCGGTGCCACTGCTTGGGTCCCGAGTATTCACGTCTGATGCAGCGACTTGCAAACGTAAAACCACACGGTGTGACCTCACACCAAAACCCTCTTCCTGCACTTCTCCAGGTTGCCATGGTGAATAAATCACTCCTCCCGGTGCGATTTCGACTTCCTGCCCTGGGGGAGTCTGTGTTCTACACCCGGGGGCTCAAATACAACTTTGAGCTCATCTTCTTTTGGGGGCCAGGTGTGAGATTCATTTCATATGTCCAGCCTGTGTTCGTCCGTCTTCGTTTGGCGTCCTGCATGCACACGCTCATCCATTTGCCTTTTTGTCACGGTTAAGAATGGCAAATGAGAATAATTCGTGCTTCTATTATTTGCTCTGCAGGCTCTCTGTTTGAGAACGAGTGGAGCCTGAAGTCGGAGTACAAGAGGGGAGGCAACAGGCTGGAGCTGGCCGACAAGCTGGCGTCCCGCATCTTGTGGATCGGGATCGCCAATCTGCTGCTGTGCCCAGTCATCCTGGTGTGGCAGATCCTCTACGCCTTCTTTAGTTACACAGAGGTAACACACACACACACACACACACACATAGGGTTGCAAAGGGGCGGAAAGTTTCTGGTAAATTTCCGGAAAGTTTCCGGAAAGTTTTGGCTCGGGAATTGTGAAAAAAAAAATCAAATCTTTTATCCAATCTTTTAATTCATTATCTAGCCGCAGCAAAATAATTATTCCTGCCGATTGAGAGCATAATTTGAGGTGGATGGCCGTTACGTGCTACAGCGTATGAATGCACCACAATGTCAGATTTATTATTCTTAACTTGAAATCGTATTTTCTGAAATGTAATAATACGAAATATCAGGATTCTTACAGTCATGAAAAACCTGGAAAAGTCATGGAATTTTAAAATGGTCATTTCCAGGCCTGGAAAAGTCATGGAAAAAAACTTAAATCATAAAAGTTTGGGAAAAGTCATGGAAATGTGTTATATTCACATGTTCATTTATGCCGAGTTTGAAATAATTCATATGTTTTTTTTTAAAGAAAGATGCTCTAAATATAAGCCGGCGTACGCTCTCAATACGCAACATATTCAAAAATGTTCATATTTATACCGAGATTTCAGTTTGGTCATGGACATTTGGTTAAAAGTCATGGAAATCCATCGGCCCACATGTGTAAGAATATGGTATGGGCTGCATTTTGAGTGCCAGCAGGGGACAGAAATCCTATTTCAAATACATTTCACATGCTTCAGATGTTGCCTATAATACAGCATTAAAGTAAAATGATTGCAACAAAGTAAAAAGATTAGACAGACACATAGCTCAAATAACTTGCATAATGTATTAAGCTTGAGGCACACGTGTGGTCCACAATATGAAGCAAATTTGGGTTGGGGGGGTGGTGATTTTTTTTTTTTAATTCAACGTTCATGTTTTTGTTGTTCGATGAAAGAATAAAGTTCTACTCACAAAATGTCAAAAAAGTACAAAATGTCATTTTTAAAAGTTGTATTCTAAATGTTTGCATGCATGTCTGCTTATGACGAGGTAAATACAGTTACATTACCCCAAAATCTACAGTTTATTCCCGTATATTCCCGTGGAAAGTTTCCAACTTTGAATATTCCCGGAATTTTGCAACCCTACACACACACACACACACACACACACACACACGCACACACACACACACACACACACACACACACACACACACACACACACCGTATTCATGCTCCCTTCTCAGTGCTCCAGACGATGGTGTGTTGTGTGTGTCTAGGTGATCAAGCGAGAGCCCGGCTCTCTGGGAGCGAGATGCTGGTCTCTGTACGGTCGCTGCTACCTGCGGCACTTTAACGAGTTGGACCATGAGCTCATGTCCCGCCTCAGCAAAGGATACAAGGTCAGATGAGATCCTTCCTTATCTCCTCCATTAGTTGATGCCACCTAGTTGCTTGTCCTCTGATACCTTTTTTGTTTCGTTTTAATAAATGCAAAAAAGATGTCTCGATGTGGAAGTGCAGAACATCACTGAATATTGTTTTAATATCACGCTCTTAATGTTGTAACTTGGTTTAATTGCACCTAACACGTAATATCAATATTGTTTTCATCAACAATGAATGAATGAATGAAATATACTTTATTAATCCCCAAGGGGAAATTTGGTGACAACAGAAGCAGCACCGATAAAACTAAACACAATAAAATAAGTATAAGAAAGAAAGAAAGTGACAGTGCATAAAGTAAAATATAAAATACAAAATAACATAAAATAAAATATATATGTATATATACACAGCATATACACAACATATATGTAAATGTAAATATAAACATAAACAAGCATGTATCATTACTTCTTGTCTTCAAAGTAAAAGCACTTTCTGTTTCCATGCTCTTCACAATAAAAGCGTGCGATCAAAACAAGTTGCAACACGTAATACTTATCCTGGTGCCTCATTAACTGGAGTTAATACTTAAATCTGCCTCCTCACTTTCTCTCAGGCTGCATCCAAGTACATGAACTGTTTCCTCTCGCCGCTGCTGACCGTGGTTGCCAAGAATTTAGCCTTTTTTGCCGGTTCTCTTCTGGCCGTCCTCATCGCCCTGACCATCTACGACGAGGACGTTCTGTCGGTGGAACATGTTCTCTCATCCATCACGCTTCTCGGAGTGTGTATCACAGTCTGCAGGTAGAGAGGACCAACGCCACAGTTTGTTTCTGTGTTTCTGATCAAACAAAGGAGGGGGAAAAATTACATGCAGAATCGATTTCATTATTTTATTCAACCAGATCGTTTCATAAACACACAGATGAATCCAGTAGAGGAGATGGCAGCATATACAATAGTTAAAACTTACACTACCGTTCAAAAGTTTGGGGTCACTTAGTGCCTTTTTTCAATTTTTTCCAATGAAAATGACATTAAATTAATCATAAATACTCTCTCTACATAGTTAATGTGTAAATGACTATTCTCTGTTTTTTAGTGAAGTCTCTACAGAGGTGTGTAGAGGCCCATCTCCATGTTCTACTGGTACATTGTGTTATTGCCTTAGAAGACCAGCAGAGGGGTAGAACCCCCTTGAGACCCTTTTTTTATAACTTTTTATTTAACATTTTCCACAAACAGATTATTCCTTGACATTGAAACCCTTTTTATGTGAGCGCAGCTGAAAACAGTTATGCTGGTGAGAGAAGCTCTAAAGCTGGCCTTCCTTTGAGCCACAAGTTTGAAGAACAACATTAATATTTACTATGAACATCATTATTTATAACCTTGTCTATGTCTTGACTATATGTTTTATTAATCGTGTATTCATTTAATAAATAAAAGTGTGAGTTTTTATGGAAGACACAAAATGTTCTCGGTAACTTTTGAATGGTAGTGTATTATATCTTACCTGTGAGTTATTACCACCGCCACTATCAAAGTCAAAGTGAGTTTTATTTGTCAATTTTTCATATGTGCAAACATACAGAAGATTGAAATTACGTTTCTCTTCTGTCCAACATACAGTGAATTGAATTGTGCAACATATAGACAATATACAACTAATAGGAAAGGCCAAACATCAGAATCAGAATATAAGATGAGAATCTTCCACTACATGGAAAGTTTGGGCCTTTAACCATGATGCATGTCTTTATTGCTCTTTTTTAATCCAACCAGACCTGTAATCCAGTTAATGCTCTCCTGCAGTTTATTCTGCTCTATAACGCTCTATAAAAGGGTTTGCTACCTTAAGTAGCTCTTGATTGAAATAATTTGATCTTCGGAAACATCCATGAATTGAATTGTGAAAAGAAAATCCGATCCTGTCTGTATAATTTTATTTCGTACATTCAACAATCCGAGAAAATCAAGAATCCATCAGAAAGTTAAATTCTAAACTATAGGACTATTTAAACAGCACATTTCCACAAAATATTTTTTTTCCAGTGATTTTGAATTTCTTTATTCATAAGACTTACACTACCGTTCAAAAGTTTGGGGTCACTTAGAAATGTCTTTATTTTTCAAAGAAAAGCACTTTTTTTTCAATAAAGATAACATTAATCAAAAATACACACTATACGTTGTTAATGTGGTAAATGACTATTCTAAGTGGAAATGTCTAGTTTCTAATAAAGTAGTAAAGTTTAAAGTATGGTACATTGTGTTTGCTAATCGCGTTAGAAGACTAACATCTGATTAGAAAAGCCTTGTGCAATTATGTTAGCACAGCTGAAAACAGTTGTGCTGGTGATATAAGCTATACAACTGGCCTTCCTTTGAGCTTGAAGTTTGAAGAACAAAATGAATACTTGAAATATGAATCATTATGTCTAACCTTGTCAATGTCTTGACTATATTTTCTATTCATTTTTAATAATAATAATTTTTCATGGAAGACACAAAATTGGATGACCCCAAACTTGTACATGTTTCCCACCCCTCTGTGTTTCTGTCCCTTCAGGTCATTCATCCCCGATAAGCACATGGTGTTTTGTCCGGAGCAGCTGTTGAGGGTCATCCTGGCTCACATCCACTACATGCCTGACCACTGGCAGGGCAACGCACATCGATATGAGACCCGGGACCAGTTCTCCCAGCTCTTCCAGTACAAAGCCGTGAGTATGGATCCTACAACTGGGAATACATAGCAAGAGTAATTACAAGGAAATAACTTAACGAAACTGTATTTCATTCATGGTAGACAGTTTATGTGTCATAGCAGGAAAAATATTGGGTGTAATTCATTAACTGGTGAATGCATTCAAGCCATCCTTCATGTTATTACTTATTACTGTGTTTTACTATAACAACTCAAAATGTCTTTTGTGAAAAAAGACTTATGGTTATTTGGTAAAATCCTCTCTGAAAATCTATTTCTATATCTGCCTTTTTATTTTTTGAGAGGATATTATCTGAGCTTCACCGTCAGCTTGACACATTATTTACATCGTATCTAGAGAGTAAAACTAAATATTTCTGTTGTTGGTTCTTAAGAAAAGATTTGAAAAAGCTGAGAAGCGGCTTGTAGCTACTTGTTTGTTTTGATCCACTCTAAACTCTTAGATTGTCCACACACCATGAAGTCTGTTTCTCAATCAGAATCAGAACCAGAACCAGAATATTACAGAACACTCAACTTGTGAATCTGCGGTTTAGCATACCTAGATTTTTTTTTTTTTTTTTTTAACTCAAAAGAGCCATATGCGTCACCAGAAGAGCCACATATGGCTCAGAGCCAGAGGTTCAGACACCTGATCTATCTAACTGGGTATTTACCACACCGAAGTACACGTTAAACACCTGAAGGGGGCGCTACAAGGGAAACACTACATAGTGGGGCTTTAAGGAAAGATTTGAGAATGCTGAGAAGCAGCTTGTAGCTACTCGTTTGTTTTGATCCACTCTAAACTCTTAGATTGTCCACGCTGGTGGCATTTTGAACCTTAAACCATGAATCTGCGGTTCAGCATACCTTAATCATGCTAATCTGGGTGTCCAATGTACAGTGTCAATCTTCCCCTTCTGTTTTCCTCAAGGTGTTTATTCTAGAGGAGCTCATAAGTCCGGTGGTGACGCCCATCATCCTCATCTTCTGCCTGAGGAGGAAGTCTCTGGAGATCATTGATTTCTTCCGGAACTTCACTGTGGAGGTGATCGGGGTGGGAGACACGTGTTCCTTCGCCCAGATGGACATCCGGCAGCACGGACACCCTGCGGTGAGGGACGGACACACGGATGGAGACGCGCTTGAAAATACCCAAACGACTCCTCTGTGTGACGTGCATTCGATGGTATATCTGTGGGTTCACCCTCGCTCCTCCCTCTAGTGGATGTCAGCGGGGAAGACGGAGGCGTCCATCTACCAGCAGGCGGAGGACGGGAAGACGGAGTTGTCTCTGATGCACTTTGCCATCACCAACCCTCAGTGGCAGCCTCCCCAGGAGACCACGCACTTCATCAGCCAGTTGAAGGAGCGAGTTCACAGAGAGGCGACCTCCGACACGCAGCCGCTCTCCCTGTCCGAGTCCGAGGTAGAGGGATGTTTTTATTTTGTATTTTATTTAACCTTTATTGAGCCAGGCGAGACAGATTAAGAACAAATTCTTTTTTACAACTGTGGCCTGACAAGAGGCCAAACCTCTTGAGGGAAAGGAGACATAAATAAATAACGAATAAACACGGTTAAAAGGTGCCAAAGAGCGGAGGAACCGACATGCTAACAACCTGAGAAACGGCTGCATTTGTTCTTTAACAAGTCCGTGATCATGGCTTTAAAGGCCGTTCAAAGCAACTCTCATGCTTAAAGGGGACATATTATGAAAACTCCACTTTTGTAGTGCTTCTATAGTTAATGTGGGTATCTGCATGTCTCCCAACACAAAAACACTGGGAAAAAACAACTCAGCGTCTTGTTGTGGTTCCTCTATGTCAGAAACGATATGCTTAAGTGCGTCATCTACGTAGATGTCGAAGCACGCCACATATTATATATTTGTGTTTCTCTGGGTTTTCACAAACTAGTATTTACCCCTTACACGTTTTGAAATGGTATCTCCCTTACGGTCCACCTTCTAGAGGACAGTCATTGGTCGACCCATCTCAGGGTTGCCAGATACACGATAATTACCCTCCAAATACGACCATGTTGAGCCTTTGGTACGATGCTTCACCATCTCCAACCTGGCAACCCGGAGCACCTCATCCAATGATTCTTGTGGTATTTTGACCAAAATATGTTACAAACATTACATCAAGACCCCAAGGAACCACGTCAACTTGTGGACACATGGGCATAATATGTCCCCTTTAAGTATTACGGCGGTTCTAAGTTCAATTTCATCATCAGAGATATAGCAGAGTTTTATGTTCTCTCTGTTGTCTCTCGCCCTTTCTCTCTGCAGCCGAGGAGCCTCGTTGCAAACCTGTTGGTGGGTCCCTCCACGCTGACCTCCATTCATTTCAGCGGGGATACCTCTTTGACCAACCATGGAGCAGCTGGCTCAGACGGGGCGTCTGCTCTACGCTCCCTCTCCCCCATCAGCAGCAGTCTCCACCTGAGAGGCAGCCTGAGGGCTCGCAGGGCTTCGGACCACACGTCCAACATGAGCAAAGCGATGGCCGGCTCGGGGTGAGTACTCCCCTTCTGAATCGTTGAGGTTACATCTTTCTTATTTCAGGGTACTTATGGTCATGGAAAACCTGGAAAAGTCATGGAATTTTTTAAATGATCATTTCCAGGCCTGGAAAAGTCATGGAAAAAACTTAAATCATAAAAGTTTTGGAAAAGTCATGGAAATTTGTTATGATCACGTGTTCATTTACGTCGAGTTTGAAATATTTAATGGGATTTTTAAAGAAAGACACTCAAAATAAAAGCCGGCGTACGCAATTAATACCTAACATTTTCAAAATGTTTCATGTTCATACCGAGATGTCAGTTTGGTCATGGAAATTTGGTGAAAAGTCATGGAAAAGTCTTGGAAAAGTCAAAAGGTGTAAGAATTATTTACTGAGCGGCCGGAGCTATCTCACAGTTCAAAGGGCAAAATATAAACAAGCTACATCATCATAAGCTAGTTTCAGGGTTCTTACGGTCATGGAAAACCTGGAAAACCAGGTTGAAATGCACTTATTGTAAGTCGCTTTGGATAAAAGCGTCTGCTAAATGACATGTAATGTAAAAAAGTCATGGAATTTTAAAATGGTCGTTTCCAGGCCTGGAAAAGTCATGGAAAAAACTTAAATCACAAAAGTTTTGGAAAAGTCATGGAAATGTGTTATATTCACTTGTTCATTTACGCCGAGTTTGACATAATTCACATGTTTTAGAAAGAAAGACTCAAAATATAAGCCGGCGTACGCTCTCATACTGGCGGCGCAATTTTCTTTTTTTTCCGCGTTGCAAGTGAACGCACCTTAACTGGAAAATTCGATGGCCATAACTCGGGAAGCAAATGTTTATTCTTTAAATAAAATATTGTCTCTTATTTATTTGTTTCATTAAATGTATTCTGTATGCTTTGGAATTCACATTGTTTAAATATTAAATATTCTCACTTTTTCATGTATAAACCGAGATTTCAGTTTGGTCTGGAAATTTGGTTTAAAGTCCTGGAAATCCACTGGTCAACATGTGTAAGAACCCTGTAGTTTAAACCTTAATTTCTAATAAATACTCTTCTATACTTGTAGTCATCTTGTCATCCCCATCACCTCCTCTTCATGTCCACGATTTCTCCTCATTTCTTCTTCTCTTTCCACAGGACGGATGCCCGGACTGTGAGCTCAGGCAGCAGTGTATGGGAGGGTCAACTCACCAGTTTGGTCCTCTCAGAGTACGCCTCCACGGAGATGAGCATCCATGCGCTTTACATGCACGAGGTAAGTGTGTGGGAACAGAGTAGAGGACATCTGTAGGATGTACACAACTGAATGTAGTTTATTTTGACACATTTGTCTCCTTATCCTGAATAATAATAATAATAAGTCTTCTCCATCTTTGGGCCGACCCATTCTTCCTCCCATCTATCTTCTGTGACGTCATGCAACAAACACTCTGTGCATTCGCAGCAATGCATAGTGCACTTTATACACTATTTATACACTATCTGTGCAATATTGTAATTTGTGTGCCTTACTCTTGTGCAATAATACCATTTTTTTGTGACTTATTTGTAAACTGTGACTTATTTGTATTTATTTTTTTCTTCCCTTGTAATTGTGTTTAGTTTGGAGGACCCAGCAATATAAGCTTTTCATTGTACAAATAACAAATATCAAATCTCTTGAATCTTCTCCCCTGTAGCTGCACAAGCAGCAGTCCCGCGGCGAGCTGTCCCGCCACACGTGGCACCGGCAGGAGAGCGACGAGAGCAGCGACAGCATCCCCGATGAAGTGAGGAGCGAGCCCAACCCGCCCTCCAGACAGTTCCCTCGCTCGCACACGTTCCCCACCACAGTTCCCAGTCCCAGTGCCATTCCCACTTCAGCTTCTGCCATCTGCAATACCACCTTGGGCCAAGAGGGGGCGTCGTCACGCAGCAGCGGCCAGCAGCGTCACGGTGGAGCCACCACAGGTACACTTATCTTTTTAACTATCTCTATTTTACTCACCACATGCTTTTTAATGTCATTATTGCCTTCGCATTCTGCGGAAGGTTGTGTTCTTATCGCCGTGTATTTATTTATTTGTATGCGTGTGTGTTTGTGTGTTATTCACATAAGCCAAAAAGTATTAAACTGAATCGCATGAAATTTGGTGGGATGATTGGTTATTATCCGGGGACCATTTGATTATTTTGGGATCGATCGGGTCAAAGGTCAAGGTCATGAAAAGGTGAAATTCTTATTTTGACCATAGCGTGGTCAATTTTTATCCAATTGGCAACTAATCAGAATCAGAATGTTGTTTATTGCCTAGTAGGTTTACACCTACCTGGAATTATTTTTCTGGTGTGTATGGTGCATACAGACATACAGGACATAAAATCGCAAAAGATACTGTACAGTAAGTAAATAAAATAAGTAAAATACAAAATACAATCACAATATGTACAAACAAATGCCAAAATGTTCATAATTCAATGCCCAATCTTGTGATGTGCGAAGGTATGCGCTCTACCGAGTGCCAGTTCTAGTTTTTAAATTTAACAATTTAAGAAAAGTTTTGTTGCACTCATGGAAAACCTGGAAAAGTCATGGAATTTTTATTTCCAGGTCTGGAAAAATCCTGGAAAAAAATAAAATCATAAAAGTCATGGAAATTTGTGATAATCACGTGTTCATTTACGCCGAGTTTGAAATAATTAATATGTTTTTTAAAGAAAGACGCTCAAAATAGAAGCCGGCGTACGCTCTCAATACACAAAATTGTTCATGTTTTTACTGAGATTCAGTTTGGTGTTGGACATTTGGTTTAAAGTCCTGGAAATCCATCGGTCAAAATGTGTAAGAACCCTGTCATGACATCTTTGCCACGCAAAAAGCCCAACACCCACACTCTTCTTGAGAGTTGAACTTATTTTTCTGATATTTCCACAACAGTTCCGCACAGAAGCGAAGCTGCTATTCCCCTCAGGATGCAATCGTGGCGCTTTTAACTCTGCTGTCTCCGTCCTTCTGTTTTCCAGACTCTTTCGGTGCAGGGGTCAAAGTAACGAGGTCGGCCCGTGGCGTGCCCATGGGAGGGTGGGCGGAGGAGGGTCAGGCGGCACCACGGCGCCCCGACACCCTCCCAGAGGAGAGCTCGGAGGACGATATGCCTCCTCACATACACAAGGTGAACGCTGCTTGTGTGTGATAAAAGGGTTATGGTCAGCAGACGCTACAGGAGCCGGAAGTCCAGAACAACAAGGCTAACAAACAGTTTTTACAGTTTTTACAGCTCACACACACAGCACTGAACTGAACGGCTGCTGCTGTGACTTCATGTAGTAATCATTACATTACATCACATGTCATTTAGCAGACGCTTTTATCCAAAGAGACTTACAATAAGTGCATTTCAACCTAGAGAACAAACAAAGAACAACAAGAATACAGAAAGTAACATTTCCTCAACATAGTCAAACTACTAAAGTACCACAATAAGAGACATTCAAGTGCTACTAAAGTGCAAGTCTGTGTTTTAATCCAGATATAGTCGGAAAATCACACTGTACATTCCCAGCAATGCATAGTGCACTTTATACACTATCTGTGCAATATTGTCATTTGTGTGCCTTATTCTTGTGCAATAATACCATATTTTGTGACTTATTTGTAAACTGTGACTTATTTGTATTTCTTTCTTTCTTACCTTGTAATTTTGTTTAGTTGGAGGACCCAGCAATATACGCTTTTCATTGTAAAAAAACCTTAAATTATCTTGAATTTGCCTGATGGCACTGTATGTAAACTAACATTTCCATTTTCTCCTTCTTCTTCTCCTCTCACTTTTGATTACATAATCAGGCTATTTAAATAAGTATCAGTGTCCCGAAACTCCGCAGATATCCAGACACATCTTCGAACCTTCACCGAAACCTTTTTCCAGAACTTCCCATCGGATCTGACACAGATGGAGATGGAGCAGAGATGGAGCAGAGCGGTGTACCATGATACCTACAGACACTGAACCAGTGAACTCACCTGGTCAAGTTACGACTGATGCCACCATCAACCATTCAAAGATACTGTATGACTCACTACATGCCAAAACAGGCAAACAGGGTAAATATCGGATCAGAAGAGGACCTACAGGATCAAGTCAGGACCATCAGATTACTACACACTCTTTTATAATGTCAAAAGATTGCAACATTAAAGTGCATGTATTACTGGGATGTAAACAACACTAGGCCACTGTAGAAACATACATACCAATTTGCTCACAATGTGATCCTAATAATCCTAATTGTGCTATCTGTATTTTTCCCTCTTTTACAAATCAGATGATGTGTAAGTGACGTTTTAAGAATGTATGGTGTCTCTCTAACAATAACAGCATGCAACACAATGACTGTCATGGTGTGAATCTGTTATTGTACCAGCAGCAGGTGGCTATGTATTCTACCCAGTGCTCTCAAAACACATAAAGGCCTCACCTGATTTATATTTTGTAATAGGAGTTAACCCTGATAGATTTATTTTGCACAGATATTTACGGACACTGTGCATTGTGTAAATACATATTATCAGGTTACGTCATGCAACAATCATTCAACTTAATTAGTTGTACACAATTAAAATGCCAACATGTTGTGAAGTGTAGCCAGACATGCTGTACGCAAACACTTTCTAATCTGATTCAACCCCGTTTTTTTTATTGTGCAACATTCATTAATTTAACAGACTTGCGACAGGGCGCAGCAAAAAGACTTATTTTAAGCATGTATATTGACTTCTGTGCCATAAAAAAATACCCTCGTGCATGACCATCATCAACAGATTCTTCTTAAAAGTTGGAACTCCTCCAAGAAGACTGGCCATCCTCCACATGGTAATTCACAGCATGACTTTCCTGGTCTCCTGCCATTAAGCCGCGATTCTTGAAAAGAAGAGATATGCACTTTAATAATCTGTTAATGGAGAGGGTGTCACTTAACTTGGATTATGTGTATGTTTTTGTATGTATGTATATTTTATTTATCAAAAGGACGTGCCATAATAATAGACCGTTGTGAATAAAGGTTTGGTTTTCTGTTGTGCACTTGGATGGGGGTAAAGAAGCACTGTCACTTCTACCTTGATGTGGCCACAAGGAGGGACGCATTGCTTCAGTGCTCTGATGTTAAATTCATGATTGTGCTTTTATTTTGTAACGCATCTTGTCAAATAGAATTTTGTACAGCTGTCATTTCCTCCATTAAAGACAAGGCAATGGTGCAATGATTGTGTGTGGACTGAAAAAACAACTGTCAAGACAAAATGACACGGATAGGGATTTAAATAAAAATGCTAATTTGTGTTCCTTAGCTTTCACTTTTTTCGTTAGCTTCGCCTAAGTTAGCATCCGGCGGCTAATTAGGGGACCGTAGGTCGCTAAGTACTGTAAAACACGTAAACTATGTAAGCTATGTAAAGAATGCGATCCAAATAGCTTGAGTTTTACACTGGATTATGTTTTTATAACCATCAAACGACAGAGGTTGTCGAAGCCCGGATAGCTCAGTCGGTAGAGCATCAGACTTTTAATCTGAGGGTCCAGGGTTCAAGTCCCTGTTCGGGCGATAGTTTTTCTCTTTCTCTCCTATTTCCATTGAAGTATTTCTGCAGGGAAAGCATTGAGACTCCAGAGAATTGCACATTTATTCCTAAATTAAGGACTCGGATTTAAAAAAAAATCCTGGGTCCCTTCTCCGATTGCTCTATGAAGGAACTCTCAACACTACAATTCATAATCAGAATCAGAACCCGTTTATTGCCAGGAATGTTTACACAAACGAGGAATTTCTTTTGGCGGAAGGTGCAACATTTGACATGACAAACAACAATCAACATAAACTTAAGTACAAGAGAAGATAAGATAAAGATAAAGTGCCTGAACAACAGAGAACGTTTAAAGTGTCTAAGTGTATGTTTCTAGTGACGTGTGTTTAAGTTTAAGTGTATGTTACATGTGACGTGTGTTTAAGTTAAAGTGCATGTTAAAGTGTGTGTGAAATTATTATGTTATACATATCATTTTAAATTAAACGTCACTTGATTTTACAATTGCTTTATTTAGAGTTGATTGTTGGAATATCGCAAAGGTTTTGGTTGAGTTCTTTTGATGAATGTCTTGAACAAGGACTCCCGTTTATCATGGAGCGATAAGGTTATATGCTGCGTATCCCCCCGTAATCCCCCCAGATATAACATAAATAGCTGGTAAACATACGTTTTAATGTTATTCTGTGGGATCGCATCGTGGTCAGAGTTGGTGAGAAACAAGCATGTCAAAAGTAGTTCACAATTATCTACCATTCATACAAGATACATTTTGAAAATGTTCAGGAAAAAGCAACTTTTTCACGAGACATAATTCCATTATTCCATGTGCAATGTGATCCTATCTCCTCTTTTGTTCCTTTTATACTGTATATATTTGACCAGTCTTATGCAGTCGTCCATGGTCTCTCTGCGGGGGACTCTCAAAGAGAAATCTGAATCCTCTAAAGACACAAAAAGAAGTACTGCAATAACTATCACTGTACATATTCACGTTCATACTTACACTATGTTGATCTGCACTGCACACATTTCATTTACACTACACACATACACACACTTTGCATTTTGCACACTGTCTATATTTTATTTAATTTTACCCTGCTGTATTTGCATATATGTTGTGTGTGTGTATATATATATATATATATATATATATATATATATATATATATATATATATATATATATATATATATATATATATATATATATATGATGGCGCCGCAGATGGCAGCCTCGGTACTTCGCTCTCTCGTACTTTTTCTGTTTTTGTTTGTTTGTCTCGTCTCCAGCTCTCCCTCTCTGATCACATACAGCAGGGAGGTACTCTTAAACCTTCAGCAATCCACCGGTCAAACTTTTTCACCGGTTTTCATCGAACCGGAATACTTTACAGAGACTTTGGTTGGAGGAGCAGCGGCTCTTCTCGGAATTCGCCGCAGACGCCGACGTGGGAAGCGCGCAGGAGCGCTCGTTAAAGTGCGCCGACGCGGATTTCGAACTGCGCTCCCGTCAATTCACCTGGCGAACGTCCGCTCTCTGGCGAACAAGATTGATGAACTGATGCTTCTAAACAAAGCCAACACGGACTTTAGTAGATCTGCCGCCCTCTGCTTCACCGAAACCTGGCTCGGTGCGCACATCCCGGACAGCGCACTACATCTGCCGGGCTTCCAACTCCACCGAGCGGACCGCGTCACGGCTCTGTCGGGGAAAACGAGGGGAGGCGGGATCTGCTTTTATATTAACGTAGGTTGGTGCACAGATGTCACAGTGTTAATGGAATCATGCAGCCCTCACCTAGAAACACTTTTAATAGACTGCAAACCATTTTATTCACCGCGGAGTTCTCCTCATTCATTCTGGCGGTGTGTACATCCCACCTCAGGCCTGTGTGGTGAGGCACTCCAACACCTGGCTGAGCAGATCACCACCATGGAGCACAAACACCCAGACTCCCTGCTCATTGTTCTTGGGGACTTTAACAGAGCAAACCTCAGCAAAGAACTGCCTAAATACAGACAGCATATCAAGTGTAGCACCAGGGACAAAAACACACTGGACCACTGCTACACTGTTCTGAAAGATGCATATCACTCAGTCCCCCGTGCAGCTTTGGGACTATCTGATCATTGTCTGGTCCATCTTCTGCCGTCCTACAGGCAGAAACTAAAATCTGCAAAGCCTGTGGTGAAGACTGTGAAGAGATGGACCAATGAGGCCAAGCTGGAGCTACAGTCCTGTTTTGCCTCCACTGATTGGAGTGTTTTTGAGGCTGCTGCTACAGACCTGGACGGGCTCACTGACACTGTGACATCCTACATCAGTTTTGTGAGGACATGTGTGTGCCGACTAAAACCTTCTGCACATACAACAACAATAAACCCTGGTTCACTGCAGGACTCAGGCAGCCGTCGGGCTAAAGAGGAGGCCTACAGTGGTGGGGACAGGATTCTCTACAACCAGGCCAGAAACTCCCTGACGAGGGAGATCAAGTTAGCTAAGAAGAGCTATACTGATAAGCTGGAAAAGAAGTTTTCAGCCAACGACCCCTCGTCAGTCTGGAGAGGCCTGGAAGTACTCACCAACTACAAGAGACCATCCCCCCCCACTGTGGACAATCACCGTCTGGCCGACGACCTGAATGTGTTCTACTGCAGGTTCAACAAGCCCACTTCCGCCACGCCCATCAACAAACAATCATCTGCCTCCCTCTCACCTCCCCCACCCAACCCCCCACCGGCACTGACGATCTGCGAAGAGGATGTGAGTCGGCTCTTTCAGAGACAGAAGATCAGGAAGGCTCCGGGCCCAGACGGTGTGTCCGCCTCCTGCCTGAAAGCCTGTGCTGACCAGCTGGCCCCCATCTTCACGGAGATCTTCAACCGATCACTGGAGCTGTGTGAAGTCCCTTCCTGCTTCAAGCGCTCCTTGATCATCCCGGTCCCCAGGAAATCCTCCATCACAGGATTAAATGACTACAGACCCGTTGCCCTGACGTCTGTGGTCATGAAGTCCTTTGAAAGACTTGTGTTGACCCACCTGAAGGACATCACAGGCCCCCTGCTGGACCCCCTGCAGTTTGCCTATCGCGCAAACAGGTCGGTGGATGATGCGGTCAATATGGGACTGCACTACATCCTGCAACACCTCGACTCCCCAGGGACACACGCAAGGGTTCTGTTCGTGGACTTCAGCTCGGCATTCAACACGATCATCCCGGAGCTTCTTCATCCCAAACTCTGCCAGCTCACCGTGCCCGCCCCCACCTGTCGGTGGATCACTAACTTCCTGACAGACAGGACGCAGCAGGTGAGTCTGGGAAAAACCATATTCAGCACCCGGACCATCAGTACCGGTGCGCCCCAGGGATGTGTGCTCTCTCACTGCTCTTCTCCCTCTACACCAACAGAGTGCACCTCAGGGGACCCGTCTGTTAAACTCCTGAAGTTCGCAGAGCGACACAAGTCATCGGCCTCATCAGGAGCAGTGGCGAGTCTGCGTACAGACGGGAGGTTGAGCAGCTGGTCCTCTGGTGTGGTGAGAACCACCTGGAGCTGAACAAGCTCAAGACTGTGGAGATGACAGTGGACTTCAGGAGGAGCCCCCCAACACTACCCCCCCTCACCATACACAATAGCACTGTGTCCGCAGTGGAGACCTTCAGGTTTCTGGGATCCACAATCTCCCAGGACCTGAAGTGGGCCTCCAACATCAACACCATCCGGAAAAAGGCCCAGCAGAGGCTGTACTTCCTGCGCCAGCTCAGGAAGTACAGCCTGCCTCAGGAGCTGCTGATCCTCTTCTACACCGCCATCATCCAGTCTGTCCTCTGCTCCTCCATCACTGTGTGGTTTGGATCGGCCACCAAACAGGACAGAGGCAGACTACGGCGGATCGTCAGGTCGGCAGAGAGAACTATTGGTTCCAGCCTGCCCTCCATCCTGGACTTGTACACCTCCAGAGTCAGGAAGCGGGCTGGAAAGATCACTACAGACCCGTCACACCCTGGACACAAGCTGTTCCAACTCCTCCCCTCTGGGAGGCGCTACAGAGCTCTGTACGCCAACACCACCAGACACAGGAACAGCTTCTTCCCTCTGGCTGTCACCCTGATGAACAGTTGATCAGACTCTCCATCTGCACTATCTGCACTTTTTTAACTACTGCCTTTAATGTATTTTTGAATCTTTTTTATATTTATCTAGTTTAATGTATATTGTGTATGTATGAGAGAGCAAAGTGGAACCGGAGACAAATTCCATGTATGTGAATTTTTTTAACTTTCATGGCCATTAAAGCTGATTCTGATTCTGATTCTGATTCTGATATATATATTTTTTTTTTATTTTTTTTATTTTGTATTTTATATTTCACTTTATATACTTTATGCACAGTCACTGTTTCTTTCTTTCTTATATTTATATTTTATTCTTGTGTGTTTAGTTTATTGGTGCTACTGTGTCGACAAATTTCCCCTTGGGGATTAATAAAGTATATTTCTATCTACCTTACGCGTGGAGTGGAGGGAGTGTGCAAGGGGCTGTTTCGTTGTGTACAGAGGGTGGCTGTCCTCCTGCCTGTCCTGTTAGGACAGATGACACCTCTGGTGGCCATGTAGGGCGGCTGATGGGAGGCAGCGGTGGCGCTGCACCATAGTAATGATGATGATGGACAGCACTTCCTCTGGGTTGAACATCTGGCCTTACAAAAATGGGGTTTCCCCAATAACTGTCCTGAAAATACAAATGTGGGACTTTCTTGAGAGACAGAGATGACCATGTTGCAAAGGGTCAAAGGTGAGGCTTTGTGCATTGTCTGTATCTGTCAGAGGGTGTGTGTGTTTGTGTGTACCTGCCCAAGATACGTCGTTTGAGGGGCACAGTAACAGGTCGCTGGTGGCAACATAGGAGGCGGGGCTTTCAGCATCATATTGTGCATTATGAGCTGATGCATCTGGGCATTTTGCATCCGCATCAATTCCACCATGTCTAACAGAAAAATACACAGATATGAATACAGGGAGATTTAAATAAGATAGTGTTCTGTCGGCTGTTGCATACCCTCTTTGATGCCGCCTGAGCATGGTGGAGGGTAGGGCTGTGGTGGGGGGATCTGAGTAATCAGTGGCTGCTGCTGTGGCAGCTGTTGTATGAGGGTGGCAGGCTGCTGGGGAAGCTGCAAAGAGATACAGGCAGGGGGAAATTATTGCATATTTAGCATATTTAATTTGCACTATTCTTACGCCACTCTTTGCAAGTCAGTCTGGCAGAGCCAAAGAAATAACACGAGAAAGGAAATACGGGGGTAAAAATAGAAGCGATGGAGGGGATTGGGAGGAGGAGAAGAGGATTAAATACACTTAACAGATTGGATAGAAATGGCAGATCTGGGAATTGGGGTGTTTTTGAGATTAATGCAGAGGGTCTCACAGTCTGTTGGATGATGTGTGGAGGCTGAGGCGGAGCAGGAGGTGGAGGGACCGGAAAGGACAGAGCAGGAGCTCGCTGGTGGAGTGTGAAGAAATGCGACTTGTTTGACCCTCCCCAGGTGTGAGGTCTGCTGAGGTCCTCTAATATGTGCTCATCCTAAACGAAACAATACCAAAGGCCAACAAAACACAGACAATTATACACTTCACACAGTGACCAAACATGTAATTAATTAATGTAATTAAAGTTGTCAAGCCTTCATATTATTTTCTGAATGTAACTGTGAGATATGCTATCAGTTAATAAATAAAAGTTTTCAAAAGAAGTATTCTATGAATACAAAGATGAATATTTAGTACAGACCCTGAGTCTTTTCAGCAGGTCCTGCTTCCGCCTCAGCGCACAGTGCAGTTGATCTAGATACCCATCATAAATCCCTTAACACACAGTCAAGTTAACTCAGAGACGTTCCCCATGTCTGCCTCCTTTACTTTCTCAAATATCTTGTGTTTTCATTTGATAACAGGTTAATTTTACTACTGAGTCTATTTTAAGAATGTTAAAATATATTTTTTACTTGCCATGGGAATTCATTATAGCTAAATGTCTATAAATGGAGAATGTCAATGTTGCCTTCCACAATTGAACACTATTCAACACAAAGAAGTCTTTGTTATCTTACTTGCAGACGGGGTGGACTCTGCTCTATTGTGCATGTTGTGCTCTTCGTTTTCCAGTCTCTAGAAATGTAAAGAATATTTCAGTTTTAGGTTTAGATTGGGATATACAATTCTAGAGAAAAGACCAAAAAAAGAATGTTGAGCTATTTTTCTTGAGAATTCAAAATGAGTCAATTAAGATCAAGCAATGTCTTTCCGCCTTAACAAATGAGTCTACAGCCTCTCACATACCTTCTCCAGCAGTTTGAGTTTGAGTCTCGTCATTTGATCAACCATAGACGGCCCATGCTTAAAGATTAAACAATTGTTATTGTAACATTTTCTGCATGCTGGAATGAACACGATTGCCTGAAATACGAGACAAACATACAATGCAAGCATCTGCTTTTAGTGTCTAATTTACCTGCAGTCTTGGCATTTTGAGTCCCACAGACTTGGTGTACACCTGTTTGTTTGAGTCGAAACTAAAGCCGTACTGTGGTTTCCATGGGACACACCTGTTTACCGCTCTTTATTCTGACCTGCATTGGTTTCTATGCTGAGAAAGGGAAGAGCGAGTGAGACGTTTTTACATTAAATGTACTTGCTTAAATAATTAAAATCAAATTAGCTACTGATTGTACTTCGTCACGCACTGTTTTATCAGATAGACCATGCTTAGTTAGCCTAGATTTAGAATGTAAACATATAATATATAATTACATATATTAAATTATAAACATATACATAAAACAAGATCACAATTGCCATGGTTTGAATATATATAATGTGAATGTTTGAAACTTTTTAACGTACTTCATTGAGTTACGCTGTTTCATTACCATATAAACTTATCCGCCAGCGGAGGACTCTGAACGTTCACTTTCAAAACAAAGAGGTATGTGTTGGCGCTCGAATTTGTATAAGTCTCTCCTGATTGGCCATAACATACGTCAATCCAAGAACCAGTGATTTTATTGGTCAGCTTGCTTCGAGTTTTTGAATGATGTTCCAGTTATTGGAATATATTTAAGCAAAGCGAACGCCATTGGCTGAAGATGTGGAATCGAGTAATCTGATTGGTCCGTCTGTCCAGAGGAACTCGATAAGGGCGGGGTTTAGATTACTTGGCGGCCATATTGAATAGTGTCTGTTGACAGTTGTGTCTCAAGGAAGCTCACAGATTTTGTTTTAGCCAACTTGAGCTACAAGTGAAGATCTTTTGTGCTTTTAAGTGGAACGAGGACGTACTTTCTACACTTTTAATGATTTCCTTTTAGCCTCGAGATGGCTGACGATGAACGGCAGCGGAAACTCGAAGCCGGAAGAGCGAAGGTTTGTCGCTAACATTTAACTTACGCTAATACTGAAGGCTAGCAGTTAACGACAGCCAACTCTTTTGTCATATCTTTATGTGTTCGCTGTTAACTTAATTTACCTCAACCGTGATTATACGTTTGATTTATCTTTGCTTAGATTACATTTGCTCGTTAAACTACAAGTCACGTGTTCGTGGCTTTTTTTATTTGCCGCGCAGATGTCGCGGGTTGATTACTCTCTGAGGTTACACTCTGCTAGCGATAATAATACTATTTATGGAGTCGCATTGGGGTCACTAATGTGTTGAATCACTTGGTTCATATGCACTAGGAGCGCAGCAGCGATATAACGATGCACGTCTCTCCAAAGACTAGAGAAATAGTTATTATCTGTAAAATAAATTGTTGCAGTTTCAGCTTTCAAAACAATGAAATGACAATTCACAATCCCAAGGTTAGTTGTTGGATGTTGACATTCTCATTATTTTCTTTTAAGCCTCACACACTAATAAAAAAAGAAGAAGATAGTAATTAGTTTTATCTAAGTGATCCTGACTAAATGCCATTGTGTACTTCAGATATAGGGCTTTAATAATAATAATAATGCATTTTATTTTGATCGCACTCTTCCTTAAAGAATCTCAGAGTGCCACACAGATAGTAAAAACAAATAAAACCGATTAAAACATGGTTAAAGCAACCCATAAACAATTAATTTAAAAGAAGAAGAATGTAAATAGAGTTTTAGTTCTCCAGTCTATGAACTACTTTGCTGTTTCCAAGAAAGAAAAAAAGATAAAGCTGAATATTATGAACTAATATATAGTTCTAACTAATACTTCAGAATGGCCTCCCCTTTATTGACAACAGGACCAGGTTTTCTTAACTAGATTTAAACTAAGTTACCTGTTCAGACTTATTGATTTTAATTTCTCTACTGAACCACTTATTTTCCTTATGACAGATATCCTCTAATTTGCCCAGAAGCCAGTCGGTAAGTATATGAACTGGTGCCTGGCAGAGACGTTTGGGGATTGTGGTTTAATGGACAATACGCCTTTGAGATTCAGGTCTTCTTGCTTTTTGTTGTGATTCTCTTCGGGGTGCAATCAGTACTTTGTTTTTCTTCTATGCAACATGATTTGATTGCTGTCGGTTTGAGATTTCTGCTTTCTGCTTTTAACATACTGACTTGAAATACCGATTATCAAGACCACAACCCTGAAAGAAAATCGTGTTTTTACACATTTTCAATGTATAATGTAGTTGTGCACCTTGCATCACTGCCATGCTGGTTCCAGGCCATCAGGTGGTGCAGCGAGCCCATGAGATTTGGCAAGGTTCAACATGTTGAACTATTATCTCACATGAATGGTGTTGCTATGGTAATACAGTGCTGTCAATTGCCTTTACTGTATTAGGTGCAACAAAAAGATCTGATTATTTTTTTTTTTTTTAATGCAAGGCATGCATGTGTAAAAATTACACAAAATGCATAAAATACTGTAAGGGTGTTGAGGTTGTTGTAAAGAGACGCATTCTCCGGTGCAGGAACAACCGCTGTGGCCACGAGACGCTTCATCCAGTCGGTTAGTCAGACTCTCGCAGCGCAGGAGCGGCCTTGGGCGTCACAATGCTCATCTGGCCAATATGTCTCTCTGAGATGTGATGTGAGCTGTGGCAGGCGGAGGCGGTGGAAGGACATGGTTAGGTTTGGGTTTTCAGTGCTAATTGGAACGAAAGCAGATGAAAAATGTCAGGTGGGAAGACTATTTAAGTGTGGAGGAGTTCAGGGAGTGATTGTTTCTTGCAAAGCTTTTTGTTTTTGCAGTTGAAAGAGGCGCTTAGTTGGAATGCAAAATTCAAAATGTGGTTTTCCAACCAGGCATGCGAGATGTCATCAGGATGAGCGTTGGCTCACATGCACACGGTGTTGTCTACACATGCATGTGACTCATCACACAAAGCAACAAGTAGCTTTCCCGGTGATGAGCGATCTCCGTTTGAATCGAGCGTGCACGCCGAAGCTGCTCGCCACACACGGCGCCGCGTCTCCTCCTCTCCATGAAAAGGCATCTCGCAGTCTCCACCCTCTTCCCTCCGCCGAGACGCACACCAGCCCCTGTGCAGAGTTTCTGGATCTCTCTGCAGGGAGATGGAGGATGAGAGGATCGGTACCTACAGACTGCGAGATCCCCATCTGGACAGCAGAGCGACTCCGATGAGAAAGAATTGAAAGGTCCGACCACCGGCCAGGAAGGAAATTGATGATTTACTGTCGGTTATTGATGGAGGGATTCACGAGGGATTCTCTGTCGTAATGTGGACGGCTGTAATCTGAATTAAGCTGCTTAAAGAAGAGAGCTCGGCAGACAGGGAGATGAAAAGAGGAATGTGTTGCAGAGAGAAACAGCCTGAGATGGATTTCTACCAAATCGTTCCTGCTGGAGTTCAAGCTAAATATTGTGATTTGTTTCGTGGCGATTTTTTTTTTGACTGTGTATCAACTTTTTAGCTTCAAATTCTTGATTTAAAAAAAAAAAAAAAAAAAAAGGATGTTTGTTTCCCCTCTTGATTTTGGAGAGGACTTTGTGATCCTTCACAGAACTCTTGACAGACGGTTTCTTCGTCTCTTACTTTCCCTTTTCTACATGCCAGAAAAGGGAAAGACGGACATGGATCTCTAGTTGAGCAAATCTTTAAACGTTGTTCTGTTCCTGCCGAGCTGAGAGAGGCTGTCCGATGTGTGTCACTAAAATCTGCTTTTCTCATGGGTTTGATGGAGCTCTCTGGAGATTTGAGGATATTTAGCACCATCACCTCAGTTTAAACTCGGATACTTTGAGCAGTCTATTTTTGATACGACTTTGGGTTTTCTTCTTGCTTCATTGTTCACTGTCTTTTTTTTGTGCTGCACAACTCTGACTCATCAAAATAAGGGCTGCCAAATCTATGTTCTTTTCCATAGTGGGACTTTCAGCAACCTATTTTTACTCTGCATAACGATTTCATGCTTTTCCGACTGAGGATAAAACTCTGGACTGCGGTTCCCTCTCACCCGTGACCCCCGAGCGGCGCCATGCTGATGGTGTGGTGGTGCTCGGCGGTCCTGACCTACGTGTCCGTCTACCTCTCGCTGTCCTTCCTGCGCAGCTTGCTATCTTCCGACGGCGGCGGGCGCAAGGCGACGGTGAGGGGGCGCCGAAAAAGACGCAGAAGAGGAAGGGCAAGGCTGTCCCGCAGAATGACGGAGCAACGCAAGGCCGCCCCGTAGAGCCGGCGCCTTCCTCGGCCGACGACGCGGCGCCGAGCGAGAAGACCGACCATGAGGTACGTCGAGAAATCTGATTTATGTGCACAGAGTATTAACAGCTGGTCATTTTCATCGCACGAATTGCTTTCAGATTCAATTTATTGTCATTCACAATGAAAAGTATTGAGCATCTGACCAGAGTAAAGTGCAATGCAGTATGTGAATAAATACAATACTGGACAATCTAAATAATATAAATGACAGAAACAGATTTTTTTTTTTACTGCATCACTCAGGAATGTTCATGGGTCAAACCGCCTGACCGCCGGTATTTGTCCACTTTAGTTTGCCCACTGTGTGTTTAACCAAGTGGCTCGGTTAACGTACGTTATAGAAATGGGTCACTAACCATTAGGTTGCCTGTGGGGCATGTTGTCATAGCAACATGGTCAGGATTAACTGTCGCACTATTTACTGCCTTTTTAAAAAAGGGAAGTTCACCCAGAACATTGGACTACACATGGATTATGATGATGAATAAAACAATAAAACCTAATTCAAAGAGTATTTAATCCTTCAGGAACCCCAGAACCAACAACCGGAGGATCAGCCCCCCCCCACCCTGGAAGAAAGACCGTCGGCTGTGAACGATTTTAGAGACGGAGAACTAGTCGCACTTACCGGCAAAGAGCAGCTCAAGGTATACAGATTGTTTACACATTTACAGACGATATGTTGCTTATAATCTTATGCTCTGAATGATCATATTGGAAACTGGCCTCTGAACCTATTCTATAAATCAGGGTTCCCGTTTACATGCCGTGGGAAATTTTGTTGGGAGTAATTTGTCCCCTTTACCCAGAAGGCATTTGGGACGTTTCTTGTGACATTGCTGTGTGTGTGATTTACGATGGTGTGTGTGTCTGTGTGTACACATGTGCTTTATGTCATCAGCAACCCATGGGAATGCAACTGTTTGCTCTTCTGCATAACTGCAACAATCTAAAAATACAGCATAGCATCTCTATATTATGTAGTGAGAGGAATGCATTTAGACTAGGTATTTCAAATTGAAGTGGTAAAAGCCTAAAGTTAGGGCTGGACAGTTGATTCAGTTCCAAATAATTTTATATTAATCTGTATGGGCTACTGCAATTTATTAATATTTTTTTAAAGGTGAAATGTGTCCAATACCATTATTTATTTTATTTTTATATATATATATATATGCCAAAATATCTTTATTTATATATATATATATATATATATATAAACAATGGTATTTTGACACAGTTTACCTTTAAAAAATATTAATAAATTGCAGTAGCCCATACAGATTGATTGATAAAATTAATTGGAACTGAATCAAGCTTCTTTGCATTGTGCAGATCCCTGCAAAAATGACAAAATAATTATAATTTAAAAATAATTTGAATAGGGTTTTCAATGAAGAAGAGGATAATGATGATTCCCTTTTGCAATATCGGTCTGAATAATCACAAATAGAAATGTTTTCAACACCGTTCTCCGTTTTAGACATCTTAATGTTTTTTTTTATTTTTATACAGGTTCTTTTGATACTGGAAGCAAATTGTTGTTGTTTTTTTAACAAGAACATTTATTTTTTTGTATAAATAAATATTAAATAAATATTTCTGATTACGTTGACGCTCTCCTTTTACAACACCCGACCCGTCTACGTTTTGCTCTTGCAGCAGCTGCAGCGGGCCGTGGAGAAGCGCAACGAGATAATCGCTCGACTCAGCTCCAACCTGCAGGAGGCCCTCGCCAGCAGAGACCAGGTACAACTGGAGGCTCACTCTCTCGTGGGGCAGATCGGGGCGCTGCAGAGACAGCTCCAGCAGGTACGTGCCGCTCACGGCTAAACCTGGCAGCACTTTAGGATTATCGTTGACTGGAAACATGCACGCCGCTATATACTGACCTTGCGTGTTCTCCGAATTATCGTTCACACAGACCAGCGTCGACTTTCTGCGCATCAAGAGCCATTCGGAGGCTGAAGCTCTCAACGCGCCACTACAGCATCAGCATGGCCAGTGCTCCCACGATGCAGACCTCCGTCATAAAAAGGAGGCGCCGTCGGAGGAATCGCGGACCGCCGGCTCTCAGTCGAGTGTTAAAGACTTCGGCGCTGCCGGTGATGCCACCGCTCTTCTACATAAAATAACGGCTGAGCTGGAAGAAGAACGGCAGAACAGCCAACGCTTATGTGCCGAACTACTGGAGGAGATGGAGAAACGCCAACATGTCATTTCTTTACTGGATGTGGAAACGAAAGGCAGAGAAGAAGAACGACGAGACCTCCATTCCCAGTTGAGCCTCGTCCAAACCCAGTGTCTGGAGATGCAGCGGTACAAGGAGGAGAAGGAGAAGCTGAACAGGGAGGTGCTCGAGCTGAGGAGCCGGCTTCGGGAGGACGACGACCACGCGGAGGAGGAGGAGGAGGCGGCCAGCTCTGCTCTCCGGCTCCAGAGGCGAGAGGAGGAGATGCAGGAGCACCAAGAGGAGCTGGAGGGAGTCAGGCAGCTGCTGGAGGCGAGGGAGCAAGAACTGAAGTTCAGGGAGGAAGAGGTCATGGCACTCAAAGCGGCTAAGAATCGGCAGAACCAAGCGAAAGCCGTCTTTACTTGTGAGGAGGAGATGAGCACAGACGAGGCCCGTCTGGAGAGCGGACCTGTGGAGGACGGCATGGATGTATCCACACCTGGGGATGTTCTGATGGAGCGCTACCTGTCTTCAGCGCCTCCTGCGCTCTCACAATCGTCTTTAGTGAATGACAGCGCTGACCACTGCAGTCAGCTGGACCTCTCTGCAGACTACAGGTCAGAGGAACGCTGATTTACGTGTGTGTGTGTGTGTGTGTGTGTTTTTTTTTTTATTTTTTTTTATTTTTTTTTTAGGCGAGTTTAATCCCCGTATTTATCTCTGTGCCTCTTCGCAGTTTCGAGCTGAACAGTGAGGTGTTGGGAGACGAGCCCCTGTTGTCCATTTCGAACCGCTTCTTCGAAGAGAGCGTCAACCTCGACAACACCTCGACCCCGCGGAGATCGCCCGGCGTTCCCGTGGCCGAGGATTCGCAGCCTGAGTCTTTATCTCAGTGGCTCCACGACTCCTCGTCCGGCGAGCTGGAGATGAGTAAACTCTCCGAGCGGCAGTTTGAGGAAACCGACCTGGGGAAAGAGCTGCTGAGCCAGCAGTGTGAGGAGCTCCGCGAGGAGCTGCTTCTCAAGGACAGGGACTTGAACGTGTTGCAGGAGGAAGTCGTCAACGGGGCTGAAGAGCTGGAGGAGGCCAGGGCCAGGTAAGGAAGTGAAGAGGGTTTGTCTTAAGTTTCCATCTTATTTCTTTCTTATGACATTATACATTATGTATTTCTTGGTCTTCAGATACTTATAGTTTGTCTTTGCAAACTTTAATTTTGAGGTTAAATGTTTCAACCATTTAAAAAAAAAAAAAAAAAAAAAAGACATTGCTAAATAGCCACCCTTAAACTAAATGGTAAAAGTTATCTTACAATTTATGAACGTTAGCCCTTTTTTTTGTTCTTTTAAACCATACCTGCAAACTTGTCACCTTTCGGCGAAATTCGCGTTTTGAAATCAAAATAGGTCATCCACGTGAATAGTGTAAATAAGTTTTTGTTTTGGGGGGGGGGGGGGGGGGGTCATCAGGGAACAGGCTCAAATTTCAGCAGAGCACACGAGTAAGAAGAAAAAAATTGGTTCATGGATGACTTTAACCATATTATATATAATGACAATGTAAAGTTGTTATTACTATTATTAGATCACTGAATTATTCAGAGGACCTTTTTTTTCTTAAAATATTTGTTATTATTTAGATTTGCGGTCAGAACAATCAAAAGACTGTAGTTATAAAAGTTTTGAGGAGTCATAAAACAACGTGGATGTGGTGTGGAGACGAAACAAAATTTAAGTTAAACTCCTCTCCAAGTATCCCATGCAAAGTGATAACTGAATCGATAACTTTCTTTAAACCATCCTTCGTATGGTCAGGTGGGCCCAAGTAACCGAAGAGCTACAGCAGGCGCTCTGGGAACTGGAAGAAGAGAAGGGTAAGAGGAGACGCGCCGAGGAGGAGATGAAGCTGAAAGCCCAGGATGAAGACGACCTGAAGAACAAACTCGGAGCCTTAATGGAAGAAAGGGAGGAAGAGAAGGCCGCCTTGTTGATGGCAAAGGAGGCTGCTGAAGCCTCCCTGCTGGTTCCTGCCAGCTCTCCTTCAGAAGGGGGAGACGAACTGCTCGGGGGGCCAGAAGATGAACAGGAGAAAGAGGCCGCCCTCTCGTCTCAGCGGGAGCTGCTGTTTTTGTCTCGGCAGGAGATGAAGCAGCAGGCGATCTCTGGCGAAGCGAGCCCGGAGCTCGGCGTCGACAGCCAGCTGCAAACAGCACAGGTACAGCAGTGTGAGGTGTGGCTTAGTGATGACGGTTTTATAGAAACGTAAACATGCTAGTCTCGGTAGGCAGCTGTTTTACACTAAAGGAATACTACACGGCAGCTATGGAGGACTGAAGATGGCTTGAGTGTAAATAAATAAATAAATAGACAGAGGTTCGGACCGCCCAGCTCCTTTGAATATACGGACACGTAAATGTCACACATAAATAAATGAAGAAATACGTGTGGACACATAAATAGAGAAATAAATAAATAAATGAAGAAATGTAGAAATATATTTATTTAATGATGTCCTGTTGATTTATAACTTATATTCATTCCTATATTTATTTATTTATTTATTTATACATTTATTTAAGCATTTATACATTTATTTAAGGATTTATTTATACTTAAGTCATTTTTAGTCCTCCATAGGCAGCAGTCATTTGTTTGTGTTTCAAGGTTTTTAAAAGGTGGAAGCAAGGAGTTGATATGAAAATGTACAAAAAGCTCAATACAATCAGGGTTTTACGGTCATGGAAAACCTGGAAAAGTCATGGGATTTTAAAATGGTCATTTCCAGGCCTGGAAAAGTCATGGAAAAAAACTAAAATCATAAAAGTCATGGAAATGTTTTCATTTACGCCAAGTTTGAAATCATTTTTATGTTTTTTTTTTTTTTAAAGAAAGACGCTCAAAAACGCACAACATTTTCTAAATTGTTCATGTTTATACCAAGATTTCAGTTTGGTCGTGGAAATTTGGTTTAAAGTCATTAAAAAGTCATGGAAAATTCATAGAAAAGTCATGGAAATCCATTAGTCAAAATGTGTAAAAACCCTGACTATTCCTTTTCTTCCTTCTCCCAAGGCTCGATGTGAACTTCTCACGTCGGAGCTGGAATTGACAAAAACAACAACAACAACGACGCACAACACCATCCCAGCCGTGTTGGATCAAAGTTCTATGAAGCTGGAGGAAACTTTAAAGGAGCTGGAAACCACTCGCGCCGAGTTTGCAAACATTCAAACCGAAGTGGAGCGGCTGCGTGACGATCTGGAGAGGAGACAGAGCCGTCTGGACGGCGCCGAGAGGGAGAAGAGTGACCTGGAGTCTCAGATCACGTGTTTGAGACACAGCCTGGCCAACGTGGAGGAGGCCCACGCTCAGGCCGAGCAGCAGAGGGAGGAGCGCGGGAGGAAAGAGGAGGAGATGGAGGACCGGATTAAGAAAATGGAACAAGTCTTAGAGGACGAGCTGGAACAGTTTGAGGAAATGCTCAAAGCGAAGGATGTGGAGGTAAGAAATGTGACCCAATAATGGATTTATTCAGCTACGTTGGAACTACCGTCAAGAGACTCAAATGATGGACACGTGTTTTACAGTTGGTGGAAGAGAAGGAGAAATGGGAGGAAGAGAGACAGGAGAAGGACAAAGACCTCCTGGAGGTGAGGCAGCAGCTGGAGGAGCAGAGGAGGGAGCGGCAGGAGGAGGTGGAGGCTCTCCTGGAGAAGCAGCTGGTGGCGGTGGAGGAGGCGACGGAAAGGCTGAAGGCGTCTCACCGACAGGAGACGGAAGATATGAAGGAGAAACATCAACAAGAGGTGGGCTTCATGCACCTCCTTACAAGCAGCCCATTGCTTCACGTTGGGACCTTAACGTGAATTAAATACACCACCGTTCAAAAGTCTGGGGTCACTTAGAAAATAGAAAAAAAACTGTTTTTTCTTTATGAAAATAACATTAAATTAATCATAAATCCTCTCTCTACATAGTTAATGTGTAAATGACTATTCTCTGTTTTTTAATGAAGTCTCTACAGAGGTGTGTAGAGGCCCATCTCCATGTTCTAGTGGTACATTGTGTTATCGCCTTAGAAGACGAGCAGAGGGGTAGAACCCCCTCTAAACCCTTTTTTTATTTTATTTAATAACTTTTTATTTTGCATTTTCCACAAACAGATTATTCCTTGACATTGAAACCCTTTTTATGTGAGCGCAGCTGAAAACAGTTATGCTGGTGAGAGAAGCTCTAAAACTGGCCTTCCTTTGAGCCACAAGAAGAACAACATTAATATTTACAATGAAAATCATTATTTATAACCTTGTCAATGTCTTGATTACGTTTTGTATTAATCTTCTATTCATTTAATAAATAAAAGTGTGAGTTTTCATGGAAAACAAAATTTTCTCGGTGACCCCAGACTTTTGAACGGTAGTGTATTTATATAGACACTATATTACATTCTGCATAATATGACACATTCTATGCTGCCGAAGACCACATTGACAATATTTATATATTTGTTGTCGCTGAGCAGAATATTTCAATATCTTTTTCTTCAGCGTTGTAAGAAACATCTAGTATTGCGTGTGACGGGATACAGATTCATCATCATAAAAATTGGACGAATGATGCTAAATTCTTTGTGTCATGTCATTTCTTTGACATTTATTTTCTTCATACATTCTTAGATTGCTGAGTCCAACACTCGTCTGCAGTCAGAACTGCTGAGGCGGCAGAATATTATGGAGGAAGAACAAAAGAGACAGATCAGCCTCATCAAGCAGGTATCAGAACCGTCTGAACGCTTCCTGGACTCTCCACGTTATTTAACAGTTTACGTTACGTTGGATTTCATTTTCAACCCTTCTTGTCTTTCCGCAGGTGACTGAACGGGAGCACGAGCGAATGGTCTCAGAGCTGACGGCCAAACACGACGAGGAGCTTCGCCACCTGAAGATGGAGATGTCCTTGGAGGAGAGGGAGAACATGGAGGCCGCCCACCAGGCTGAGCTGCAGCAGGCGCAGGTATACGACCATCCATCTTCAGCTATTATAGCCGTCTCTTTATTCCTCATAGGCGAGATATTTTATTTTATTTGTCTGGTTGTCCGTATAGTTGGTTGTTTTTGTAATTTTTGTATTTATTCCTTTTTGATTGTCTGGTGTAACTTGTAAAAACTTAAAATAAAATCATTGAAAGAAAGATACAGGGTCCGTACGGTCATGTAAAAATCACAGCAGCGGTGCACATCAGAGCATCAATGAAAATAAATATAAGACTAAATACTAAACCAATACTAATACAAAATTATGTATATACCAATTAATTATTCCATTAAGGTTGGAAAACTGAATGTTCTGCACCCGGTCACTGTGGGATGGTTTATCCTGAAATCACGCAGGAATCAGCTTCAGTTCCATCTCCTTGCAGGGTTCCTACGGTCATGGGAAACCTGGAAAAGTCCTGGAATTTTAAAATGGTCATTTCCAGGCCTGGAAAAGTCATGGAAAAAACTTTAATCGTAAAAGTTTGGGAAAAGTCATGGAAATGTGTTAAAATCTCATGTTTATTTACGCCGAGTTTGAAATAATTAATTTTTAATTTTTTTCAATACGCAACATTTTCTACAGTTTTCATGTTTTACCGATATTTCAGTTTAGTCATGGAACTTTGATTTAAAGTCCTGGAAATCCATCGGTCAAAATGTGTGAGAACCCTGGAGATCCTTTGTCTCTTGGAATAACTTTAGGGGCGTAGACATGTAATTGTATTTTTACTAAATTGCCATCAGGGTGTAACGGTGTCAGTTGTGTTTTCTATACATTAACATTTAAGTCTTTTACTCCAAGCACAGTCACGAGACTCTTGCATGAAACCCGACCACACACTTTTAATACACCTTTTATTATGTTTTAACTTTATACTTACATTATCTTCTAGCTCCAAAAGAACAGCGAGCTTGAAGCCTTACGTCTGAGTCTGACCAGCGTCCACGCGGCCCGGCTGGAGGAGGAGACGACGCTCGCCCAGGCTCAGGCCGCCGTGCGGGAGGCCTTCGCCCAGGAAAGTGCTCTCCTGCAGGCTCGGCATCGGTTGGAACTGGACCAGGTCAGACGGCAGAACCAGGAGCAGCAGGAGGAACTCGATGAGCTGCACCGACGAGACACGAGTGAGTTCCAGTTGGTCAGTCGGGGTTATTTTTATTACGACTTAAAGCGACACTCTGTAACAATTGTACCTTAAAATAACAGCTTGAAAAAGAATGGTGCCGCTACAAAGACTTTTAATATGTAGATGTCTCCTCCTCCTCCATCGGGGTCTGTGGGGAGAAAACTCCACTCTGTCACATGTTGTAGCGCCCGGTCCTTGGACCTGCTTTCTGTCATGATGACCAGCGTCACATAGTCCAGTCCACCTCACAGGGGACTTTTTATTGTCTCCGCTTCTGTGACGTAGAGACAGAGAGACATGCTGCTGTGGAGACGACCAAATAACAGACCTTTAGTTTAAAGAACAAAGACGTCTTTAAGAAAGGGACCTGACATTACTGCTGCTGTCATCTGGAGGAGAGAGGAAGTTACAGGGGGCGGAGGAGATTATTATTTAACTCAAACTCTAAAGAGCCATATGCGTCACCAGAAGAGCCACATATGGCTCAGAGCCAGAGGTTCAGACACCTGATCTATGTAACTGGGTATTTACCACACTGAAGTACACGTTAAACACCTGAAGGGGGCGCTACAAGGGGAAAACTACAGAGTGGGGCTTTAATATATGTGCAGGGTTCTTACGGTCATGAAAAACCTGGAAAAGTCATGGAATTTCAAAATGGTCATTTCCAGGCCTGGAAAAGTCATGGAAATGTGTTATTTACGCCGAGTTTGAAATAATTAATATTTTTTTTAAAGAAAGACACTCGAAATATAAGCCGGCACACGCTCTCAATACGCAGCATTTTCAAAAATGTTCATGTTTATACCGAGATTTGGTCACGGAAATTTGGTGAGACGTCATGGAAATTCATTGGTCAAAATGTGTAAGAACCCTGTATGTGCCATTATGGATGTGGGAGAGTTGTCGTCATTCTTTAGAAGCGCGTTTGCGGCAAAGCACAATGACGGATGTAACCTTCACACTCTCATTTGTACACGTTCAGATGCGTTGACGCAGCAGTGGGAGGCTCGCGTTGTCCAGGAGAGAGCGGCCATGCAGGAGGAGCAGGCCAAGGAGATCCAGGTCACTAGATTACTCTGATTTAAACGCTTTTTAAATCATCCACCGTATTTTGGAAGCGTTTCCATGTTTGAATTCATCTCGGTCATCAGGCTCTCCGGTCGCAGCGGGATGAGGAAGCCGAGTCGGATCTCCGGGAACTCCAGGCCTCCAGTCAGGAGCAGAGCCAGAAACTGGAGGAGGAGCTGAAACAAGCCTGGGCCGACAGAGACGCTGCCGCCCGTGAGTTGCCTCCCCTCCCCCGTGCTCGCCTCCACCAAGACGGCCACATATAAATTCATTATTTTAATAATGAAAACACAGCGTTTTCCAGGGTTCGTACGGTCATGGAAAAGTCATGGAATTTTAAAATGGTCATTTCCAGGCCTGGAAAAGTCATGGAATTTAAAAATGGTCATTTCCAGGCCTGGAAAAGTCATGGAAAAAACTTAAATCTTTAAAGTTTTGGAAAAGTCATGGAAAATTGTTATAATCACATGTTCATTTACGCCGATTTTGAAATAATTAATAGTTTTTTTTATAGAGAAATGCTCAAAATATAAGCCGGCGTACTCTCAATATGTAAAATGTTCTAAATATTTCATGTTTTTACCGAGATTTCAATTTGGTCATGGACATCTGGTTTAAAGTCATGGAAAAGTCCTGGAAATCCATCGGTCAAAATGTGTAAGAACCCTGGTTTTCATTTCTCTTCTCCATTGAGATGCACGTGGTCACACAGACGATCCCTCTGACTGGCTGGTGGCAGTCAGGGTTTTTAAGACGACCTCATTTTTGTTTGCCAATATCAGTCTTCTAGAATAATGAATTATGCTCATTTCTGAGTCGTGGTCCGTGTGTTACTACACTCAGGGTTCGTACGGTCATGGAAAACCTGGAAAAGTCATGGAATTTTAAAATGGTAATTTCCAGGCCTGGAAAAGTCATGAAAAAAACTTAAATCTTAAAAGTTTTGGAAAAGTCATGGAAAATTGTTATAATCACATGTTCATTTACGCCGAGTTTAAAATAATTCACATGTTTTTGAAAGGAAGACACTCAAAATATAATCCGGCATACGCTCTCAATACTATCGGCGCAATTATTATTTATTCCTGTTGCAAGTGAACGCACCGTAACTGGAAAGTTCGCTGGCCGTAGCGACAGCAGCTCGGGAAGCGGTCGGGATAATGTCACTTAAATCATAAACGTTTTGGAAAAGTCATGGAAATGACTTTGAAGTAATGTTTTTTTTTTTTAAAGAAAGACGCTAAAAAACGCACATTTTCTAAATTGTTCTTGTTCATACCGAGATTTCAGTTTGGTCGTGAAAATTTGGTTTATAGTCGTGAAAAAGTCCTGGAAATCCATTGATCAAAATGTGTAATAATAATAATATCAAATGTATTAGATTCGATATTCCTTTATTAGTCATGTATATGTGACATGTATGTGTTGCTCACTGGTTTTCCTGGTCAGGCGCTGTGGAGCAGTTGGTTTATAGTCACGAGGCGGTGCTGAAGGACAAAGAGCAGCAAGCGCTCCACCTAGAGGAGAAGAAACGGCAGCTGCACCTCGAGGTGAGTCCACTCACATTAACGGAGTAACACTTACTTTTCATTTCAGGCCTCGCGCCCCTAGCACTAAGTAATGGAACTTTTTTAAATTGTACAAACATTCAGCTTGCATGAATTGACAAATGATAGGAAACTCAAAACGTCAACTTGAAATCCACAATGCAGTAAGTTGTCAGCGGCTCTGGTGCCTTTTTAATAAGGTAATCAGTAACTTCTTTCAAATCACTTCTTAAAACACATTTTTATAGAACAGCTTTTAAGTGATCTAGCCTTTTTATGCAGAACTTTGGTTCCCCTAATTTAGTTTGTCTGTTTTTAATTTATTTGTAATTTAAAAAAAAATTTTTTTAGATACTTTAAAATGTAATATTTGTTTCTTACTATTCCATTTGTTTTGCCTTGACTCTCTGTGGAGCACTTTGTAAAATTGTTTTTAAAGGTGCTATATAAATCAAGTTATTATTATTATTATTATTTACATATTTTCTGTGCATTTTGAAGTATAAAATGAGACGAGACGAAACGGCACAATTTGATCAAATGTCCTAAATTAATAAAAGACGTTGCATGAAATGGATTATGGAAATGCTTTGCCACTTTATTCTGAGGTAGCGGACAGTTTAACCACATAATCAGTTGTTTCTGCTGTCGCTGCCTTTCCCTATTTTATATTAATCTTCCGATAACATGAAACATAGCGGGCTAGCTCACAAGAACCAATTAAAACCTTAAGACGTCTCTTTATTTTCCTCGTGGATCGGCCAAGGCGACTTGCTTTGTCTACAGTTTGCAACCTCTGCTTCTTCTCCTTTATTTCTCACTCCAGAGCGGTTACATCTGTGCATCACGCAGCCTTTATCGCCAACTTCTGGCAAAGCTGCGCCACAAACCAGTTGATGGGGGGGGGAAAAAAAAAAAAAATTTAGCTTTTGTTGTTGTTTACTGTAACGCATCTTGTAACGGCGCTTCCTCCTTTTGTAAACTAGGTTGTGCGCCTCGGAGAGGAGAACACCTCGCTGAAGGAGAGGTCGGATCAAGAAGTGGGTCAGCTGTGGACCCAGCTGGAGAGCATGAGGGCCAGCCGCCAAGAGTTGGGAGGTGAGCTTTACACAGCCTGACGTCTGCTTGACCAGGCTGTGTTTTAATCTACTGCGTGTATTTGAATACTCGCAATTAAAAAAATGTTCCGTGGATAATTACACTGCCGGCGATGTCTGTTGTCTTTGATGTGGACTGACGCGCCGAGGAAAATGGAACTCGGCTGCATGTTTTGTATTTTCCGTTGCTGCGCTCTTACCTCCTTCCGTCTCTGCTCGTCTCCTCAGAGCTGAAGGAGCAGCTGCTCGCTCGCTCGGCTCGCGTCGACGACATCGAGCGCCTGAAGACGGAGTTTAATGAACAGAAGCGGGAAATCAAAGAGCACAATGAGGCCGAGCTGGACGGCCTCAGGAGGTATGAGAGCGCGCACAGTCTGGACACGGTTATTCTCACAGAAGTAGTCGCCTACCGGCCTCTCCAGGTTTAAAAGATGATGATCAGAAAACTTGTGGTTTAGCCCTTCTCTGGTTTGCGTTTTGGCCACGGCGTTTATCAACTAGAACGGGCACTCGGCATATCACAAGATTGGGCATTGAGTTGTGAACATTTTGGCATTAGTTGCCAATTGGATAGAAATTGACCGTGCTATGTTAAAAAGAAGATGTTGACCTTTTCATGAACTTGACCTTTGAACCGGTCGATCCCAAAATCCAAGCAAATGCTCCCCGGATAATAACCAATCATCCCACCAGATTTCATGCAATTCGGTTTAATACTTTTTTACTTATGCGAATAAAACACACACACGCATACAAATACACGGAGATCAAATCATTACCTTCCGCATTTTCCATGCGAAGGTAATTATCTGTCTATTCCCCTGTTCTTGCCTTCTTTTTTCCACTGACCCATGCAAATTCTCCACTTCACCTTCATCCTCCCTCAGGTACTTTGAGCAGAGGTTGCGGGCGACGGAGGAGAGCTACAGAGAAGAAGTCGCCTTGCTTCAGCTGAGGCTGGTGGAAAGCGCCTTGGAAGAATCGGTGCTTAAAACGGCCGATGACAGGTAGGCAGCTAGATTATTACATAATCCCAGATGCATAAACTTGGATTACATTATCTAATGATGGTACATCGTGCTCTTGTTTCAGTTTCATCTCTCAAGCTGAAGCTGAAGAGGAAAGCGATCATGTGCTTTCTGATGCTGGAGTCAAACTAGAGAAACACAAGGTGTGCACATACTCTGTGAGGACATTAGTCGTAGATGTGCTTTTTTAGAACTTTTTATTTTGCATTTTCCACAAACAGATTAGTCCTTGACATTGAAAAAAAAAATGTTTCTATTTATATCTACAACAAAATAAAATCAGCACTCATCCAAATCCATCCATATCCACATACACACCCGCCTGACATCCCCCCCACCCCCCCCCCCACACACACACACACACACATGTTTATACATCTACCCCATGAGGAGGGAGGGACGGACCCAACAATCAAACTACATACAACCAAATGATGAGCATTAAATACAAAGTGAAATAACTCAAGAAAAGTAAAAGACATTGTGAAAAATAAAATAAAATAAAGAATCAACAGACATTCATTTCATACCCAGATTTTTTTTATAGACCTTTGTTTTTCAGTTCAACCCCTCTCAGTTATATCGTCTACATCCAATATCGACTCTGGATATAACGTCACTCAGTTGTAGATGTTTTAAAGACCTTCTGTAGCTCGATAATTATGTACTATTGAGCACTTTGAAATGTTTTGACGTTGCATTAAATTACATTTTTGTCTGCATTTGTTTTGTGATCTTTAACGAGGTAACTTGCGTGTCGTGTTGTGTGTTTTTCAATCTCAGGAAGCGCTCGATGGTTTGCGCCTGCAGCTGGTGGAGGAACACAGCGTGGCGCTCGCCAATCTACAGTCTTCTACGTCTCTTTCCTTTAAGGAAGAGCTGCGGCAGGTCAGACACAAACTCATCGCGTTGAACTTTAATGTGTATTTACATCAAATCAGAATACAAAGCTCACGTGAGAGGCTCTTGCCACACACGGCAAAGTGACCTGTGGTCATCGTAGTCTTTAATATTGTTTGAATATAGGATAACAGTGTACAGATGGTGTCTAATGAAAGTAGTATAGTGTTTTTGCATTTGGTTTTATGATATTAAAAGTGACCGAAATGCAAAAAACTCGCTTGGGATCACGACATTGAAAGTCTTTTTTCGGGAAGTGACAAATGGTCGGACCCCCCCATCCCTTTCCAACATCTGAGAGATTTGTCCAGAGGGGGTTTCCAAAAGCTTTTTGGCCTCCATACAAGCGGTTCTGTTGGTGACTAATTTCCCGTTTACTCTTGTTTATTTGTTTTTACTTCATTACTCGTGCATCAGGCGCGCTCCGACCTCACGGGGCGTATTTCTCATCAGGCGCGCTCCGACCTCACGGACCGCTACTACGAGGAGCTGCAGGAGAAGAGGAGCCGTCATGCCCTGGAGATGGAGCAAATCAGAGCCAAACTTTCTGACCGCCATTTACAAGGTAACACACGCACACACACACACACACACACACAACTTTACAGGGTTCTTACGGTCATGGAAAACCTGGAAAATGGTAATTTCCAGGCCTGGAAAAGTCATGGAAAAAACTTAAATCACAAAAGTTTGGGAAAAGTCATGGAAATGTGTTATAATCACATGTTAATTAACGCCGAGTTTGACATAATTAATATGTTTTAGAAAGAAAGACTCAAAATATAAGCCGGCGTACGCTCTCATACTGGCGGCGCAATTATTTATTTTTTCCGCGTTGCAAGTGAACGCACCGTAACTGGAAAGTTCGATGGCCATAACTCGGGAAACAAATGTTTATTCTTCAAATAAAATATTGTCTCTTATTCATTTGTTTCATGAAATGTATTCTTTGGAATTCACATTGTTTAAATTC
The DNA here is from genome assembly GCA_036178185.1 of Liparis tanakae. Taxonomy (NCBI): domain Eukaryota; kingdom Metazoa; phylum Chordata; class Actinopteri; order Perciformes; family Liparidae; genus Liparis; species Liparis tanakae. Next base: position 1,608,912 of record CM070093.1, read on the forward strand.
TAAATGTTCTCACTTTTTATGTATAAACCGAGATTTCAGTCATGGAAAAGTCATTGAAATCCATCGGTCAACATGTGTAAGAACCCTGACTTTAGGAACCGTTCAATACCGTTTCTTTCTTGTAACGACTCCTCTAACGTTCCTGTCGCAGAGCTCACCAGAGTTCGTGTGGACGCAGCGCGGCAAGTCGAGGTGAGATTTTAGAAAAGATGATCAGATAATCTACACAATACATGACATGCATATAATGCAATATTGTGTTTATTTTAATTAGGTGGAGGTGGAACAGAGGATGTGGTGTCACTCTGAGGAGCTGCAGAGCCGGCTGACCATCATCCACACCCTGGAGAGCCGCCTGTCTGCCCTGGCTGAACAACATGATGCAGAAACTCAAAAGGTACACACTCCAATACGAGCCTGCAGACCAGGAAGGTGCAAATAAACCGCCGGTCATATAGAAGCACATGCATAGTCATACAATGTGGGGATTTCCAAACCGTGTTACTGATGTATCAGGGTTCGTACGGTCATGGAAAACCTGGAAAAGTCATGGAATTTTAAAATGGTCATTTCTAGGCTTGGAAAAGTCATGGAAAAAACTTAAATCATAAAATTTTGGGGAAAGTCATGGAAATGTGTTTTAATCACATTTTCATTCACGGGGAGTTTGAAATAATTAAGTTTTTTTTAAAGAAAGACGCTCAAAATATAAGCCGGCGTACCTCTCCATACGCAACATTTTCTAAAATGTTCATGTTTATACCGAGATTTCAGTTTGGTCATGGAAATTTGGTTAAAAGTTATGGAAAAGTCCTGGAAATCCACTGGTCAAAATGTGTAAGAATCCTGCCTGGAAAAGTCATGGAAAAAACTTAAATCATAAAAGTTTGGGGAAAGTCATGGACAATTGATATAATCACATGTTCATTTACGCGGAGTTTGAAATAATTAATGTTTTGGAAGAAAAACCCTAAAAATATAAGCCGCCGTAGCCTCTCAATGTGTAAAATGTTAAAAATTATTCATGTTTTACCGAGATTTCAATTTGGTCATGTAAATTTGGTTTAAAGTCGTGGAAATCCATCGGTCAAAATGTGTAAGAACCCCGTGTATATGTTCCCGCCGGCTCCTCCAGCTGAAACGAGAGTTTTCGGGGGAGCTCGTCCATCTGGAGGACGCTCTGGAACAGGAGAGGGTGCACGTGCAGGACGAGATGAAGAGGCTGGGAGAAGAGCTCCGAGAGAAGCACGCCGCCGAGCTCTCCGCTTTGAGGCTGAGCCTCCAGAGAGAGACGGGGGGGGAGAGGTCGCGCCTGGAAACGGAACTCCACGAGGAGCAGCGGAAGCTGACGTCTCTACAGACGGCCCTGGACAGTGACGAGAGTAAGATCTTTTTTTAGAAGACTCCCGTGGGTTTTCAGTGTTCTCCCGTGAGAAGTCGTGGTTCTCCTTTTAGCGTCTGACACGGTGGGGTTCGTCTCTCAGGCCCACAGGTGCTGGCGCTGCGTCAGAGGCTGCAGGCCCAGTATGACGGGGAGCTACAGGGGGAGAAGAGCTGCATGGCGGCAGAAATCAAGGAGCTTACCGCGCTGCTCCAGGAGCGAGGGGAGGAGCTTCTGAGCCGAGCCCAAGAGAGGTGAGCTCTATGGAGGAGCGAGAGCCTCCAGTCTGACCGTAGCTGGAGGTCGGAGGTTTGACCCCTTCAGGGTCATGTTTGTACTGGTTTGAGAAAAAAAACGTCAAAACTCATTTATTGTAGTTTTCAGGGCTTCAGAAGGGTGAATAAATAACTATATATAAATGTACACTCCTTTTTAACAGGTGTGATATTTATTGTATTTGCCAACATTTCAGCTACGGGGCTGCTATTATATGATATATGATATATTCTTTTATTCGTCCCACAGTGGGGACATTTAAAAAATCACAGCAGCGGTGCACATCAGAGCATCAATGAAAATAAATATAAAACACAAAACGAAATACTAAAAACTAAATACTAATACTAAATTATGTATATACTAAATAATGATTCCATTAAGGTCTGAAAACTGAATGTTCTGCACCAGGTCACTGAGGGATGGTTTATAGATAGATTTACTTTATTAATCCCCGATTTTTATCCTGAAATCACAAAGGAAGCAGCTTCAGTTCCATCTCCTTGCAGGGTTCCTACAGTCATGGAAAACCTGGAGAAGTCATGGAATTTTAAAATAGTCATTTCCAGGCCTGGAAAAGTCATGGAAAAAAAAACTTAAATCATAAAAGTTTTGGAAAAGTCATGGAAAATTGTTATAAATCCCATGTTCATTTACGCCAAGTTTGAAATAATTAATGTTTTTTTTTTTTTAAGAAAGATGCTCAAAATATAAGCCGGCGCTCTCGATATGTAAAATGTTTTAAATATTTCATGTTTTTACCGAGAATTCAGTTTGGTCATGGACATTTCAGGGTTCGTACGGTCATGGAAAACCTGGAAAAGTCATGGAAAAATATTAAATCATAAAGGTTTTGGAAAAGTCATGGAAATTTGTTATAATCACATGTTCATTTACACCGGGTTTGAAATAATAGATTTTTTTTTTTTTAAAGAATGTTATAAAATGTTCAAAATTGTTCATGTTTTTACCGAGATTTCAATTTGGTCATGGAAATTTGGTTTAAAGTCATGGAAAAGTCCTGGAAATCTATTTGTGTAAGAACCCTTTTAATCACACTTGATAATTATTTGGACCCTTTGTTTTAATTAAATTGTTTGTGTTCAGGTTTCAAGAGGAAAAAGCAGCATTGGAAAAAGAATTGGCCCAAAAGTCTGAACTCTCTCTGGCGGCGCTGAAGAAAACGCATCGAGCGGATCTGGAGCGTGAGCGAGCGACCCTCCTGAGCGCCCGCTGCCTGGAGACGGCCGCGCTGGACGCCGAACACGGGGCGCAGCGCGGCGCTCGGTGCCGGTCACAGAGCCCGGCTGGCGGCGGCGGCCGTGGAGCTGGAAGCCGAACACAAAGCGGCGCTTGTCTCCTTGGCGACGGCCCTCGAGGCCAAACGAGAGGCCGACCTCGAGAGGCTGGAGGCGGAGCTTCAAGAGACCAATCAGGCGCAGCTGGAGGCGCTGGACGCCGGCTTGACTCGCAAACACCAGGAAGAGAGGGACGAGCTGGAGAGGAGGATGCTGGGTAATATGGATACTCTGGAGGCCACGTACCTGCAGGAAGTGCACGTAAGGACACGACATATGTCAGGGCGAACTGTGTGATTAGGATTTAGACGGGGTTCCTACGGTCATGGAAAACCTGGAAAAGTCATGGAATTTTAAAATGGTCATTTTCAGGCCTGGAAAAGTTATGAAAAAAACTTAAATCATAAAAGTTTTGGAAATGTGTTATAATCACGTGTTCATTTACACCGAGTTTGAAATAATTATTGTTTTTTTTAAAGAAAAACGCTCAAAATATAAGCCGGCGTACGCTCTCTATACGCTACATTTTCTAAATGTTTCACGTTTATACAGATTTCATTTTGTTCATGGAAATTTGGTTTAAAGTCTTGGAAAAGTCCTGGAAATCCATTGGTCAAAATGTGTAAGAACCCTGTTTAGAAGTACTATTAAATGCCTTTTGTTTAACCCTCCTGTGACCTTTGGGGTCAAGTTGACCCCATTCAATGTTTGACGTCTCTAAAACAATTATTTACATCATTTTTGCTTCATATTTCATGACTTTTCCTAATTTATTGGGGGAAACATAAAATTCACATGATGATATGTTTTCAATGTCCTGTACAATTTGACCCCAGGCTGTTTTTCACTGTGTAAAACATATGAAATATTCACCTTTTTATTTATTTAAAGTGCTATTAAGGTCGTAAACAAACAAACATAAAGTACCTGACACTTAAACTTGGGAAACAATATTAATTCTAATCATTTTCTGGAGGTTTTAATAGCTGGGGTCAAAAAGGTAAAAGATGTGAGTTAATTTATTGCATTATTTTTTTTAAACGCAGACACTGCGTGATGAAATAGTGCAACTTGAAGAGGGACGTCTTCGAGATTTGAATCTCCAGAAGTCGCAGCACAAGCAGATGATGGAGCGGCATCACGCGGAGCAGCTGTCCGCCAGGGAGGAGCTGAGGAGGGAGCTGTCGCAGCTGCACATGGACAAGTTCAGTGCCATGGCGGCCGAGCTCAGCCACGTGCACACGGTGAGACGTGAAGACGGGTTGGTGCCGTGTAGTTATCAATTATATCTGGATTAAAACACAGATTTGCGCTTTAATAGCTCTTTATTGTGGTAATTTTGTAGTTTGACTATGTTGAGGAAATGTTTCTTTCTGTATTCTTGTAGTTCTTAGTTTGTCCTCTAGGTTGATGCTCTTATTGTGAGTCTCTCTGGATAAAAGCGTCTGCTAAATGACATGTGATGTCATGTAATTAAACTATTATTCAATCATGAGGCAGAAATGGAAATCTACAGCGTCAACTGACAACCTTTTAAACTTGGTTATCTTTTTTCTTTCTCACAATTTTGTTCTTACAGACCGAGCTGGCTGCCCAAAAAGAGGCCTTGGATACTGAACACTGCACAGCCCTGGAGACGCTTAAGAAGCAGGTATTCACAGTCATCCCCACGTTAATAAGACGTTATAACTTTTTTATTTTAACCGATCCAATCCCAAAATTGAATGTCTTTTAATTCATTATCTAGCCGCTGCAAAATAATTATTCTTGCCGATTGAGAACGTAATTTGAGGTGGATATCCGTCACGTGCTCCAGCGCATGAAGGCACCACGATGTCAGATGTATTATTCTTAACTTGAAATGGTATTTTCTGAAATGTAGTAATACAAAATATCAGGGTTCTTACGGTCATGGAAAACCTGGAAAAGTCATGGAATTTTTATATGGTTGTTTCCAGGCCTGGAAAAGTCCTTGAAAAAAACATGAAATCGCAAAAGTTTTGGAAAAGTCATGGAAATGTACGTTGAGTTAAAAAAAAAAATGTTTTTAAAAGAAAAACACTTAAATTATAAGCGGATATATTTTTTTTTTTTGAGCCGCGAGTGACTGAAGAGTTCGTTGGCGTCCGTGTATACACAGAGATTTCACAAAATATTTGGTCATGGAAATTTGGTTTAAAGTTGTGGAAAAGTCGTTGTAAAAGGTTAATTCACAAAAGTTTTATAAAAGTATGGAAATTTGTAATATTCACATGAAATTCACAAGAAAAACGCTTAAATTTTAATTACATTTTTTTAGCCCTGCGAGTGACTGAAATGTTTGTTGGCCATAGCATGGACATTTGGTTTAAAGTCACGGAATAGTTCTGGAAATCCACTGGGCAACATGTGTAAGAACCCTGAAATGTAATCTTTTGGCGAGGCGTGTCTGACGAAGCCGTTAAGTGGGTACTGCGCTCCCTCGGTTGTATCACTAGTGCAGGGCTGTGTGACGATGTGTTTGGTGAGACGATAAACTGTGAATCGAGGTTGTAGTTGTCCTTTTGTGGGTAATTATATATATATATATATATATATATATATCGGGGTTCGTACTGTCATGGAAAACCTTGAAAAGGCATGGATTTTAAAATGGTCATTTCCAGGCCTGGAAAAGTTATGGAAAAAACTTAAATCATAAAAGTTTGGGAAAAGTCCTGGAAATGTGTTATGATCACATGTTTATTTATGCAGAGTTTGAAATAATTAATACTTTTTTTTAATTATTTTTTTAAAGACACTCAAAAATATAAGCCGGCGTCGATCTCAATACCCACAATTTAAAAAAAATAAAAAAAATTAAAAAAAAGAAATGTTCATGTTAATACCGAGATCTCAGTTTAGTCATGGAACTTTGCTTAAAAGTCCTGAATATCCACATGTGTAAGAACCCTGATCTGAATCTAGGAGCCGCTTTATACTTTATGTTTTAACGTTCTTTGCATCCTCGTCACTTTTCTCAGGTTTTGGAACTCGAGCAGCAACACGGCTCTGCTCTTCAGGAGCTCTCGCATACCTACACGGCTGAGACGGAGCAGCTCATTGCACAGCAACACCTTCAGCTACAGGTGTGTGTGCGTCTGTGTGTGTGCGTCTGTGTGCGTCTGTGTGTGTGTGCCTCACGCTACATCTTTGTGCGTTTTTTTTTATTTCTCTTTTTTACAGCGGGAGTTGACTTCCAATCCTCTTCCTGCACGTCGTCTTTAATGGATGTCCGTAGGGTTCTGTTCAGTCCATTACAGAATTATTGTTCATCTTTCATAACGGTGTATTTGTGTGGAGTATTTATTGCAGGGTTCGTACGGTCGTGGAAAACCTGGAAAAGTCGTGGAATTTTAAAATGGTCATTTCCAGGCCTGGAAAAGTCCTGGAAAAAACTTAAATCAAAAAAGTTTGGGAAAAGTCATGGACATTTGTTAAAATCACATGTTCATTTATTTATTTATTTTTAAGAAAAACGCTCAAAATATAAGCTGGCGTACGCTCTCAATACGCAGCATTTTCTACAGTTTTCATTTCGGAAATTTGGTTTAAAGTCCTGGAAAATTCTAGGAACTCCATCGGTCAAAATGTGTAAGAACTGTTATGGAGTTTCTGTTTTTGCGAGGCGCTATGATTCTGAACATTTGAGCCAGCACTACATACCCTGGCATTAAACAAACCCGTTTAAACGTGTCCCCGCTGCAGGAGTTGAGGACCGTCTCTGCGCGGGAGCTGGAGGCGTGCCGCAGGGAGCTGGAAGAGGAGTCCCTACGGCAGCGGCAGCACCTCCTCGAGGAGGTGGAGCTCCTCAAAGCCCAGTCAGAGGAGAGGCTGCAGGACCGGGTCGATCGACTGAAGGTAAAGGAGGAGCGATGAGGAGCGATGAGGAGGAAGATGACGGCGTGGATAGCTTCAACGCTGCCTCGTCATTAGCGTTCTTTAGGACTCAAACATCTTTTCGGAGGATTTGTTACCAACACAAAATGAGTTTTATGTTTAAATGATGGTCTTTGTCGTGGTGTTTTATTTCGAGTGCCAGTTTAAAACGAAATAATAATAATAATGAATTATATTTTTTATTGCACTCTTCCTTCAAGAATCTCAGAGTGCCACACAGATGGTAAAAACAAAATAAAACCGATTAAAACATGGTTAAAGCAACCCATACAAAATTTATAAAAAAAAAGAATAATGTAATAGCTGACAATAAATGAACTCAAGTAAAAAAAAAAAAAAATGCCTTCCTGAATAAAACGTTTTTTAGGCCAGTCTTAAAGTGTGTGTGTGTGTGTGTGTGTGTGTGTGTGTGTGTGTGTGTGTGTGTGTGTGTGTGTGTGTGTGTGTGTGTGTGTGTGTGTGTGTGTGTGTGTGTGTGTGTGTGTGTGTGTGTGTGTGTGTGTGTGTGTGTGTGTGTGTGTGTGTGTGTGTGTGTGTGTGTGTGTGTGTGTGTGTGTGTGTGTGTGTGTGTGTGTGTGTGTGTGTGTGTGTGTGTGTGTGTGTGTGTGTGTGTGTGTGTGTGTGTGTGTGTGTGTGTGTGTGTGTGTGTGTGTGTGTGCGCATTGCCCTCTAAGCTCCAGCTGCACCAGTTCATTCCATAGCTCTCAGTTGGACTCAGTCCCACTGGAGCTTTATTCAAACCCAGTTTCCACATAATCCCTCCATCGTATATGTAGCCGTGTTCCAGTCCGTCTGTATGTGGGTTGTGGGTGTGTTTTTGTGTTACTCCAATCTACAGTGGCTGAATGGGATGGCTCTAAGCTTTTTAATCCTCTAATGCAGAATGTTTTATGACTGACGGTCATTTCTTTCCCAGACGTTTAGCGTTTGACCGTCTTAAATGTGCCAGTAGAAGTCGGCCACGGCCGGAGATCTCTTTAGATGAGGAGCACGTGAGCCAGCGTTATACTGCAGTTCTTTTAGGACGGTGATCTGCAACTTTTAATCGATGTGCCAACATCGCCGCTTTGTTTGAAGGCGGAATTTGAAAAGCAGAAGGAGGCGGAGCTGGAGGACCTGAAGCGGAGCGTCACGAGCGAACAAGAGGAGAAGGAGCAGAGCTACACGGACAAGATGAGCCAGCTCACCGTCCAGCTGCAGCAGCTCGACGCCGTGGTGTCCCAGGTACCGCACGCACGCGACCGCCGCCTTGTCGGTTACAGGTTTCACTTTATGCTCTTTGTGCAAATAAGAGCATTGTGTTGCATCATGGGTGTTGAGGTCCAAGGGACGTCATGAATTACATGAAATGGAAGTTATGCGGACTTGGAAAATGTAAACACAAAACACAAAATAGACTTGGATTAAAGAGGAGAGGTAAGAGTGACGCTGGGAAGGCATCCCACAGCGTAGATTCACCTCGCATGAGATTACAGTTTAAGATTAAATCATTGAAACACCACTCAACTCTAATCTGGTGTGTGTGTGTGTGTGTGTGTGTGTGTGTGTGTGTGTGTGTGTGTGTGTGTGTGTGTGTGTGTGTGTGTGTGTGTGTGTGTGTGTGTGTGTGTGTGTGTGTGTGTGTGTGTGTGTGTGTGTGTGTGTGTGTGTGTGTGTGTGTGTGTGTGTGTGTGTGTGTGTGTGTGTGTGTGTGTGTGTGTGTGTGTGTGTGTGTGTGTGTGTGTGTGTGTGTGTGTGTGTGTGTGTGTGTGTGGTCCTGCAGCCAATGTATATATTTACATTTTTGTAGATTGGAAGATTGATTTGAAACAAAAAATATTGCCATATATATATATATAGGTGTGTATACTATATATGTATGTATGTGATTGTGCCTCATTGAAGCAATGTTTTGTTGGTTGGTTGTTGTGGAGACATAAAACAAACTGATCGTTTACTATTGCCTTAGTTACTAATACGGTAATAAGTAGCTACGACCCGGAAAGATGATTTATTTATTTTTATTTATTTTTTAAAGACAGTTTGTGGCTTTATCTGGATTTGCATGATTCCATCCGACCTATTGACCTCTCACTAGAATACATCCTTTATAGATTCTGTTTGCACAATCGGCAATAATGTGCCGCGTGTTTTTGTTTCCATGGCACCTTCAGCCTCTTGATAGTCGCACACGCACACGCGCACACACACATGCATATGAGGTTAGCAAAGAGAAGCTTAAGAGAGATTGGGAGGGTGCTGTTGTCAGGGAAACGACATTGTTTGGTTGAGGCAGGTGGCTGCATGAGAGGGAAAAAGAGAGGGAAGACGAGGTGAAAGGAGAGGGAGAGGATGAAGGGGTCGAGGAACGACGGGTAAGAAACGGACTACGGAGGCTTGGATGAAAAGAGACTGAAGCAGTGAATCCAGAAGTTTTGCTCTCCTCAATCAGATGGATTGAGGAGAGCTTGTTGGGGCTTCAACAGTTCGTGTGTGTGTGTGTGTGTGTGTGTGTGTGTTTAGGCTTTCGGCTGGTTTTGATGGAGGAGGATTGTAGTTTTTGTCTCATTGCGACTGTATTTAATGTAGTTCTGGTGTTTTTCTCTGGCTCAGGTGGGTTTCTGTGACGATCAACATCTGGTTTTGATTTCCTTTTGCATGCCGAGCGTGCCGCCTGCTCTCGTCACTGAGCCTTTGTTGGTGGTCATGTGATTTTGTTGTTTCAGAAAGCATGTGACGCTGAACAGACTGAGATGGCAGTAAGCCAGTCTTCAGTTAAACAGATTTGCTTTCCACAATTTGGGGCTTGATTTATCGCTTCAGCCTCTTTTTGCTCTTTCGAGTCTCAGCACAGGTCCGAGGTGCAGCTTATTCTGCGTCTTACGTGCTTCTATTAACGTCTTTCTATTCTCCCCCCCCCCCCCCCCCCTTCCCCAGCTGCGAGCAGAAGTGGGCTGTCTGCAGGGGGAGTTAGAAGGGAAGCGTGCAGAGATGGAGACTTTAGACTCTCTCCTCCAGCGACGGGAGCGGGAGAGCCAGGAGGGAGGCAACCTCCTGAACATGCTCACGGACGACCTGCAGACCGCCAAAGTGGAAAGGTGAGCGCTCCGCCAGCTGCTGGTTCATATGACCACGTGACTGGTAGGTCTTCTGTTGCGTGAGCTGACGAGCTAATTGCAATGGACTAGAGGGATTACTGCAGATTCAGTGTGCCCTTCACACAAAGTGTGTTTAGTGGAGTAAGACGAGCTGGTAATACTGTGGGACTTTGTGGCATAAAGTGTAAAGTTTTATTTAGTTTAAAAAAAAAAAAAAAGCTTTGCTTGGCTTTAAATTCTAATGTTGTGAGACCGAAGTAGATTAAAATTATTAAAACAATACAATATAAAAAGGCATACATCAAAACTAATAAAGCAGATACAAATAAAGGCACTCGACACAAAACAATAAACCTTTCAAGGGTTTATTTACGTACACTACCGTTCAAAAGTTTAGGGTCACTTAGAAAAAATAAGAGAAAGCACAGTTTTTTCCAATGAAAATGACATTAAATGAATCATAAATCCTCTCTCTACATAGTTAATGTGTAAATGACTATTCTCTGTGTTTAATGAAGTCTCTTCAGAGGTGTGTAGAGGCCCATCTCCATGTTCTAGTGGTACATTGTGTTATTGCCTTAGAAGACGAGCAGAAGGGTAGAACCCCCTTGAAACCCTTTCTTTATTTTTTATAACTTTTTATTTTGCATTTTCCACAAACAGATTATTCCTCGACATTGAAACCCTTTTTATGTGAGCGCAGCTGAAAACAGTTATGCTGGTGAGAGAAGCTCTAAAACTGGCCTCCCTTTGAGCCACAAGAAGAACAACATTAATATTTACAATGAAAATCATTATTTATAACCTCCTCAATGTCTTGACTATATTTTGTATTAATCTTGAATTCATTTAATAAATAAAAGTGAGTTTTCATGGAAAACACATTTTTGAACGGTAGTGTACGTTTTGACTTTATTCTTAAATGTAGAAACTAACTAGTAGGCACACGTGTCACTTTTGTTTTCCAGACATAAGCTGCACCAGGCCAATGAGAAGCTGAGGAAGGTGCTGATCGAGATGATTCGCAGCACCATTACAACGGAAGACCTGATTGGACAGAAGATCAGCGCCAGAGCCAAAACGAGCGAGCAGCCGACCCCCCCGAGGAGCTCCACGGGGAACAAAGAATCGGGTTCGTTGGCATTTCATACATTCTGAAGTTGCATTGCATCCTATGCTTTATGTCAGGGTTCGCAATCTGGACCCAGACGCCGTTGTACCTGTAACGGACGAGACGGTACCCGTTCAGCGGTCCAGGAAACGCACCAAATCGCATATATATATATATATATATATATATATATATATATATATATATATATATATATATATATTACATGTCATTTAGCAGACGCTTTTATCCAGAGCGACTTACAATAAGTGCATTTCAACCTAGAGTACAAACTAAGAACAACAAGAATACAGAAAGTAACATTTCCTCAACATAGTCAAACTACAAAAGTACCATAATAACATATATAAGAGCCATTCAAGTGCTACTAAAGTGTAATATAATGTAATGTAATAATATATATATATATTTATTTATTTATTAATATATATATATATATATATATATATATATATTTATTTATTAATTAATATGTGTATTTATTTTTAAATATATATTAATATATATTTTATATATAATTATTAAGATTCATTTATTTATTAAGATATATTTTTTTATATATATATATATACATATATATACACTTATATATTAATATATATATTTATTTATTAATATATTTATTAAGATATATATATATATATATATTTATATTTATTTATAGATACAGACAGACTGGAGAGGCGGAACAGGAACAGTGAGAAGTTATTTCTAATTAATTTTGCCTCCTTCATTTCGTAGGCATCTCCCTGGCAGACGAGTCTTCAGAAGACCTGGAGCTGACGCAGCTGCTCTGCGAGAGCCTGCTCGTTTCTGACACTCAGCTGAATCCCGGGGGGGAGGGGGCGGCTCTGAGCGCCTGCAGCCGGCTGCGGCGCGCCGTGGAGACGCTGCTGGAGCTGCTCAACGCGGCCAACGCGCAGGTGAAGGACGCAGAGCGCTCCCGACGCCGCGGCGGTCCACACAGAACCCTCTTTCTTTCTCGTGGCGTCGGTTGAGTTCTACTAATCGTGAGGTTCTGCCTCCTCCAGTTGGAGCAGACTCACAACGTCTACCTCTCTCTGGAGGGGAAGTTGTCCCGGGGCAGAGAGGACTCCGCCCAACTCCTCGAGCAGCACAAGCTCCTGTTGCTGCAGCTGGACCAGGAGGCGGAGCAGAAGAGTCGACTCCAGCTAGAGCTCCACAAGGCGCAGGGTGAGCGCTCGGCACTCGGCTCGTCCTCTGGGGCCGAGGGGCGTCGGTTTGATCCACTGACTGTAGCCACGCCTCCTCTGCCGCTGCTGACGTTTAAAAACAACTTACACTACCGTTCAAAAGTGTGGGGTCACCGAGAAAATGTTGTTTTCCATGAAAACTCACACTTTTATTTATTAAATGAATACAAGATTAGTACAAAATATAGTCGAGACATTGTCGAGGTTAGAAATAATGATTTTCGTTGTAAATATTAATGTTGTTCTTCTTGTGGCTCAAAGGAAGGCCAGTTTTAGAGCTTCTCTCACCAGCATAACTGTTTTCAGCTGCACTCACATGAAAAGGGTTTCAATTTCAAGGAATAATCTGTTTGTGGAAAATGCAAAAAGAAAGTTGTAAAAAAAAAAAGGGTTTCAAGGGGGTTCTACCCCTCTGCTCGTCTTCTAAGGCAATAACACAATGTACCACTAGAACATGGAGATGGGCCTCTACACACCTCTGTAGAGACTTCACTAAACAACAGAGAATAGTCATTTACACATTAACTATGTAGAGAGAGTATTTTACGATTAATTTAATGTCATTTTCATTGGAAAAAAACAGTGCTTTTTTCTTTTTTCTATATATTTTTGTTGTACCTTTCCGTTGCACAAGACTTCATGCCGTTGCGTGTGTTCAGGGCTTCTGGACGGCTACGTGGCAGAGAAGGCGATTCTAGAGGAGTGTCTGCAGCAAAAAGAGGTCCAAGAGGAGAGACTGGTGGAGGAGCTGGAGGACATGAAGGTGCAGCTCCACCAGACTCAGGCGCTCCCCATGAAGCTGGACGACCTCCGACTGAAGCACCGGGAGCTCGGCGAGGAGCACGCGCTCCTCCTGCGTCAGAAGGAGCATCTCACCGCCGGTCTGGGCGAGCGGGAGAAAGGTGAATAAACCTCGACTCGACCTCTCTGGTGAGCTCGACCCCACGCTTATAATAACGTCTGTGCTCAGGTGTGCCTTCTCTCCGTAGGCCATCGGCTCGATTTAGATGCTGACGCAGGTTTGTGGGTCAGAGTGGGGTTTGAGTGTGATGGGGGGGGGGGGGGGTGTAGATTATCACATCTTGCGGTGCTGCGTGAGGTTTGCCGTTTGCACCCCTTGAGTGTTTTTTTGCAAACGCTCTTTTTAGTGCTGTCGATTTCTTTTTTTTTTTTTTTTCTTTTTTTTAACCTCTTACACAGCGTTTTCTTCCAGAGCCTCTCATGAGCGACGGCACAGGATGAACACTAGCGTTAGAAAGTTTGGGGTCACCGAGAAAATGTTGTGTTTTCTATGAAAACTCACTTTTATTTATTAAATGAATACAAGATTAATACAAAATGTAGTCAAGACATTGACAAGGTTATAAATAATGATATCCATTGTAAATATTAATGTTCTTCTTGTGGCTCAAAGGAAGGCCAGTTTTAGAGCTTCTCTCACCAGCATAACTGTTTTCAGCTGCGCTCACATAAAAAGGGTTTTAATTTCAAGGAATGATCTGTGGAAAAATGCAAAATAAAAAGTTATACAAAAATAAAAAAAAGGGTTTCTAGGGGGTTCTCCCCCTCTGCTCGTCTTCTAAGGCAATAACACATGTACCACTAGAACATGGAGATGGGCCTCTACACACCTCTGTAGAGACTTCATTAAACAACAGAGAATAGTCATTTACACATTAACTATGTAGAGAGAGTATTTATGATTAATTTAATATAATTTTCATTGGAAAAAAAGTGCTTTTTTTTTCTTTTTTCTAAGTGACCTCAAACTTTTGAACGGTAGTGTATTTAACTCCTAACGTCTTCCCGGCTTTTAATATGCCTCCGCGTGCCTCTCATTGGAACAATTGCCCTAACTGTACGCCTTTCTTTTCTCCTCTTCTTCAAGCGCTACTGGCTGAGACGGAGCGCTTGACCCAGGATCGGCTGGACTTGCAGCGGCAGGCGGAGAAGGACCAGCGCTCCCTGTCGCTGCGCCTCAGAGCCCTGGAGAGGGAGCTGGAGGAGCAGGAGACCAAGGGCCTGGAGACGGAGCAGCACCACAGAACCCACAGCGAGGACCTCGACCAGCGCGTCCAGGCCCTCGAGAAACAGCTGAAACACGACCGGCAGTTCATAGAAGTGAGTTGGTACCAATTTAAATGAATGGAGCTTAAATATATACCGTTTTACCTTCTCATTGAAAATACAAAGGTCATGTTTTGATCGCCGTGTATTTGTATGCGTGTTACTCGCATAAGTCAAAAAATATTAAACCGAATCACATGAAATTTTATGGGCTGATTGGTTATTATCCGGGGACCATTTGATTAGATTTTGGGATCGACCGGTTCAAAGGTCAAGGTCATGAAAAGGTCAACATCTTCTTTGAATCGCATGAAATTTTATGGGATGATTGGTTATTATCCGGGGACCATTTGATTTACATTTTGGGATCCATCGGGGAAAAGGTCGAAATCTTCTTTTTACCACAGCAGTCACATTTTATGTTCACAATGCAATGCCCAATCTTGTGATATGCGCTCTACTGAGTGCCCATTCTAGTTTATTTAATGCAATTCTTTACGTTACATCACATGTCATTTAGCAGACACTTTTATCCAAAGCGACTTACAATAAGTTAATCAAAATTTCCTCAACATAGTTGAACTACAAAAGTACTAAGAGCTATTTAAGAGCCACTGAAGTGCTATTCTGTGTTTTAATCCAGATATAGTCGGAAAAGATGTGAAAATTCGTTCTAAATATTCTCGTTTCACTTACTTTCGAGTGTTTCTCACGCCTCTTGTTCCCGTGCGTCTAGGAGCAGGCCGTGGAGCGCGAACACGAGAGAGACGACTTCCAGCAGGAGATCCGGAGCCTGGAGGCTCAGCTCCGACAGACGGCCGGCGCGGATAACAAAGGGCACAGGGTGAGGCTTCATTTGTTAGAGTGTGTGACATCCGACAGCAGGGTTCGTACGGTCATGGAAAACCTGGAAAAGTCATGGAAAAAACTTAAATCACAAAAGTTTTGGAAAAGTCATGGAAATTTGTTATATTCACATGTTCATTTACGCCGAGTTTAAAATAATTCATATATTTTTTTAAAGGAAGACTCAAAATATTAGCCGGCATACGCCAAGTCCAAACAGATGGATTTGCACATAAAGGATAATAGTTTGATTAAAAGAATAAACATTTATATAAGTCTTTATAAGAATAAATATGTATAGTAATGTTTATTCTTTTAATCAAACTATTATCTCTCATTCATTCGTTTCATTTAAGGTGTATCGTATGCTTTGTAATTCTCATTGTTTGAATACTACATTTTCAACAAGTTTTCATGTACACACTGAGATTTCAGTTTTGTCCTGGAAATCTGGTAAGTCCTGGAAAAGTCCTAGAATTCCATTGGTCAACATATTTCTGTCGTGTGTGCATCGTGTGTGCATCGTGTGTGTGTGTGTGTGTGTGTATGAGTGTCTATGGCATTGCTGATGGGTTTATAAAATAATGCATCTCAGTGGTTGACGTGATGTTTAACGTGTCATGAGCCTGACTTTTGCCATGTGTTTATCCCTGTGCTGAACGGATTGCTGTAGTTTGAGGACTTGGTTCTGCAGGTATGACGTCTGACTGTAGCAAACTCCTCCTAGCTCCCTTTAACTCTTTTGCATGGTGTGCATTATACGTAATTATTTTCATGCAATCATTCGTAGATTAATCTCCGCTGCTTGTATGTGCTTCTCGTATGTTCTCCATTCATTCCCGTTTTAATCCTTCTTTGTTCGTATTCATTCGCTCCCGTTTCGCCCTCGTTTGTCTCTCGCCTCCATGTCTCTGCTCTCTGGAATGGCTTAACTTCATGTTCAATCCCAATCGGGAGCAGATCCGGAATGGCTAATTCATCTCCCAATCCTGTAGAGTTCACTCCATTAAAAATAAAAAAAAACGATAGATCTTCACCCTACGTGTTGCCTCCCCTCCGTCCCTGCAGGTGGAGAGTCTCCAAGCTATCATCAAAGACAAGACGGAGGACCACGCCTCCATTCTTGCAGCCAATCAGCAAGCGCAGCGCGACCTGGCGGAGCGCAACGACGAGATCGACAAGCTGGCCGGGCGAATGCGAGAACTGGAGCAGGCGCTGCTGAACGGCACCGAGAGTCACGCCTCCGTCGGGCGCCTGGAGCAGGAGCTCCAACGGGCGAAGCTGAGGGAGCAGGAGCTCACGCAGGTGAGACACCGGACACTCGCACTGGCGTCGCTCTGCACGCCGCCGCGCTTTGTCTGTTTGTTTGTTTTTTTAATGTATTTTATTCAGTCAAGCAAATCAAATACAATACAATATTATTCTATCTAATATACAAAAGAGAAAGACTGAAAAGGTATAGGTAGAAGCAAAAAATGCTTATAAATTCCTATCCTAAATTAATATAAAATAAATCAGAAAATGTATATAATAAAGAAAAGAAGAGAAAAAAAAACTCAACAAACAAAATAAAAAACTAAATATATTTATATCTAAATATATTTATATATATATATAAATATATTTTGTTTGTTGCCGTTTTTTTTCTTTTTTCTTCTCATATATATATATATATATATATATATATATATATATATATATATATATATATATATCTATTCTACCACATACATCTTCCATATTAATGTTTTTTAATTACATTTATAACTCTCAAGAATTGTTTTATAAATAATTCCCTTGAAAACCAAAAAGCAGTTCACCAGTCTTACATCCATCTCAACATTATTCCATAATTGGATCCTACAACAGAAACGCATCTTCTTTTAATCCCTTTTTTAGCCTTTTGTACCTTGAACTTACAAACATCTCAAACCATATTTACACTCATGTATTGAAAATAAACTTTGCACACAGTCTGGCAGTGACGTCACTTTAGCTCTTACATCGTCTGCATTATTTCATAATAAACCAAATCATTAAATGTCATGACCCGTGATCTGTAGAACAACGGGTGTGTGTGCTCAATGTTCCCTCTTCTGTCAGGACAAGCAGGCGTTGGAGCAGCAGCAGCTGTCCAACCGGCTGCAGATCTCCGCCCTGCAGTCCAAAGTGGACGAGACGAGGCACGGTTACCACGACGACACGCGCGACCCCACTCGGGAGCTGAGCGACGCCCTGGACGCCGCGCAGCAGAGCCTGCAGAGCAAGGAGCAAGAGGTCCGTCAGTAGCTCGGGTCATTTGGGCTGACGCGTTGCTGGTTCTTTGACGCTTTTGGCTGCAGCGCCACCTTGTGGCACACATGCGTATGCAAACTTGAGCCAATTTTTTAAAAGTCACCACGAGGACAGGACGCTTTCTTTGAAAGACCGGTATTTTTTTTTAACCACTACAAAAAAATGAGGTGGAGTCTTTTGTCTATATTTAACACGTAATGTTGTGAGGGTTCTACGGTCATGGAAAACCTGGAAAAGTCATGGAAATTTTAGGAAAAACTTAAATCATAAAAGTTTTGGAAAAGTCATGGACATTTTGGGAAAAACTTAAATCAAAAGTTATGGAAATTTTGGGAAATACTTGAATCATAAAAGTTTGGGAAAAGTTATAGAAATTTGGGGGGACACTTAAATCATAAAATTTATGGAAATTTTGGGAAATACTTAAATCATAAAAGTTTTGGAAAAGTTATGGAAATTTTGGGAAAAATTTAAATCATAAAAGTTTTGGAAAAGTTATGGAAATTTTGGGAAAAATTTAAATCATAAAAGTTTTGGAAAAGTAATGGAAATTTTGGGAAATATTTAAATCATAAAAGTTTTGGAAAAATCATGGAAATTAGTTATAATCGCATGTTCTTTTACGCCGTGTTTGAAATAATTCATATGGGTTTTTGTTTTTTTAAAGAAAGACGCTCAAAATATAATTTGGCGTACTCTCTCAATACGCAAACTTCTCTAAATTGTTCATGTTTCTACTGAGATTTCAGTTTGGTCATGGACATTTGGTTTAAAGTCGTGTAAATCCA
This sequence comes from Liparis tanakae, assembly GCA_036178185.1. Classification (NCBI taxonomy): domain Eukaryota; kingdom Metazoa; phylum Chordata; class Actinopteri; order Perciformes; family Liparidae; genus Liparis; species Liparis tanakae. The sequence continues at coordinate 1,627,204 of CM070093.1, forward strand.
CGGGTCGACGCGTGTAAGAACCCCGTGTCGTGTCTTTGCAGGTGGAGGTGCTGCTCGGCCAGCTGGAGGCCGTGCAGAGGGACTTGAGCCTCAAAGAGGTGGAGCTGAAACACCTCTCCGCCCAGCTGGAGCTGCTGACCAATCAGAACGCAGCTCGTCTGAACGACTGTCAGGAGGAGATCGCCGCCCTGAAGGTCCGTGCCATTTCATTAGTTTCGTAATTTTTTTAAGCCGCTTCATAAGTACTCGGAAACGCTCCTGAGTTTATTTCTCTTCCCCAAAACACATATTTGTTCTGTCCGTGACCTTATAGACCTAAAAGTGCTTCCATGTGTTTTGGAGATGTCCTCTTCTGTAACATCCTAGAAACTCTCTTTCAAACAATGCTGTATTTGTGTTTGGGGTTAACTACTTCAGTAGGAACTTCAATAGAGGAAGAAGGATGAAAATGAAGTTTTTTTGCATATCCATAAGGGATGAATGGTGTTGGATTGACCTGGTGTACAATGTGCACTTAAAGGAGAGAATTTCTCTCACATTGGGAACCCAGAAAGATATATCTGACTAAACTGTTCAAAATAGATTATTATTGATTATTGACCCATAATCCCACATATCAGACATTTAAGTATACGTCATAAACTCCACATAGTGTACATGTTACCCTTTCATTGGGTATGCATGTCATTTTATTCATCTATTTATTCCCCCTTCATAGTTAATGAACAATAACATAAAACCAACAGTATAACTTATAATTGAACTGGCATGTCCAACTCTGCTTCCAGGACAATGTGTCCCGTCTCCTCGTCCTCAAGGAGGAGCGAGAGGAGGAAGAGGAGGAGGAAGAGGAGCAGAATGAGACGGAGGAAGAGAGCCTCTCCTCGGCGTTACTCCGGGAGAAAAACCACGAGATCGACCAGCTCAACAGCGAGCTCCAGAAACTGGAGCAGGAGTTGGAGAACACCAAAGACGACAAGGTGGGAAGACGTGCGGACGATGTGGGGGGGGGGGGGGGGGCAGCAGCTTCATGTGCAGGCTCCGTACGGTCATGGAAAACCTGGAAAAGTCATGGAATTTTTAAATGGTCTGAATATAAATACTTAAATGTATGTGGTACTTGCACTGACTGCCTTTTGTATTCAGGAGATGAGAACCAGAAGAATTATTCAATCAAACTCATTCCGCATAGCTTCTCAAATTATTGTTTATTTCGCTTTTTTACCTAAAATTTTCATTTTTTTTTTTTACCCAAAATGTTGTTTTTTTGTTTGCTCTTTGTCTTTCCGTTTAGATTGTTTCTGTTTGTGTATCCCTTATGTATCGTGTATTTAAGTGTCTATAAAAGGGCCATATTCAGGGTTCGTACGGTCATGGAAAACCTGGAAAAGTCATGGAATTTTAAAATGGTCATTTCCAGGCCTGGAAAAGTCATGGAAAAAACTTAAATCATAAAAGTTTGGGAAAAGTCATGGAAATGTTGTTATGATCACGTGTTCATTTACACCGAGTTTAAAATAATTCATGTTTTTGAAAGGAAGACTCTCAAAATATAATCCGGCGTACGCTCTCAATACTATCGGCGCAATTATTATTTATTCCCGTTGCAAGTGAACGCACCGTAACTGGAAAGTTCGCCGGCCGTAGCAACAGCAGCTCGGGAAGCGGTCGTGATGATGTCATTTGTTTCATTTCAGGTGTGTCGTATGCTTTGTAATTCTCATTCTTTTAATACATTTTTAAAAATGTTCGTGTATACACCGAGAATTCAGTTTGGTCATGGAATGGAAATGTGGTTTAAAGTCCTGAAATTCCATTGGTCAACATGTGTAGGAACCCTGTGTGTGTAACGTGTAATCGTCACGTTCGTTGTTGTTGTTGTTGTCTTTCTGCCGTAAAGGCTTTGGAGGCGGAGCTGGAGGACCTGCGCTCGCAGGTGGAGCACCTTCAGTCCGAGATCACGAGGGTGCGCCAGGACAAGCGCGAGGAGGAGGAGCGCCTCCACGAGGTCATCAGCACGCTGCAGGCGGAGCTCGCCACGCTGGGCCCCAACCTGCACGAGGTCAGCGACTCTCAGGACGGCGACAGCATCAACCCCTCGCCGGCGCCCAGCCCCGAGCCCGACCGCGGCGCCGCCCAGGAGCAGGCGAGGGGGGGCGGAGCCACCAGCCTGAAGCAGGAGCTCCGGCTGAGCCGCTCCTCCTCCTCCTCCTCGTCCCGCTCCCTTCCCTCCCGCCTCAAGGCGCTCCAGACGCAGCTGGAGACGGCGGCGGCCGAGAAGGACGGGCTGGAGCGGCTGCTGCTCGCCCAGGAGGACGACTACCGGGGGCACGGCGAGGAGTTCGCGAGGAGGCTGGCGGCGGAGCGCGAGAGGGCGGACGCGCTGCGAGGCGTGCTCGCCGCCAAGGAGGCGGAGCTGGAGGAGGTCAGAGCCCAGAGAGAGGAGGAAGAGGAGGAGGAGACGAGGAAACGATCTGAAGAGGAGAGGGATCGTTGCCAAAGTGAAGCCCGAGAGATGAGAGAGATGAGAGCGCTGATCACGGAGCTCCGAGAGAAGGAGGAGGAGCAAGTGGAGGAGATCGGGACTCTGAAAGCAAAAGAGCGGGACATGCAAACCCAAATGGAAGTCCTTCGGGAAGCCGGTCTCGCTCTGGAGAGACGGGTCCGGGAGCTTCGGGCCGACGGGGAGGAGCTGGCCGCCGCGGAGCGGACGAAGATGGAAACCCTGAAGACGGCGATGGGAGAGCTTTGTGCCGAGCGAGATGCGCTGAGGAGGAGGGAGGGGCGGCTGCAGGAGGAGATGGAAAGGCTGCGGCAGGAGGGGAGCTCCATGAGGGCGAGCGTCCAGGAGAAGGAGAGCAGGAGAGGAGAGGCTCAGAAGGAGGTGCTGGTGAGTAGAGATGCAAATGTGCAATAAGATGACACACACACACACACAGTTTATTTTTCATAACTTTTTATTTTGAATTTTCCACAAACGGATTATTCCTTGACATCGAAGAAAATAAATAAATAATAATAATTAAAAATTAGTTAAACATATATATATATATATATATATATATATATATATATATATATATATATAATTTACTCATAGTTTCAATTGATTTATAGGCCTTCCACTAAATAATCTCGAAACTGTTGTATTGCCTATTTTGATGGTGTAAAGTTTATCTACATCTTTTATAAACGAAAGTACAGATGATTTATAATTTAATATAGTATAATTATATCTCTGAATATAAATACTTAAATGTATATGGTTCTTGCACTGACTGACTTTTTTTATTCAGGATATAAGAACCAGAAGAATTATTAATTTAAATTCATTCTGCAAAGCTTCTCAAATTTATTTTTATTTAGCTTTTTTACCTAAAATGTTGAGTTTTGTAGTTTTCTCTTTGTCTTTCTGTTTAGATTGTTTGTTTGTTTGTTTATGCCTTATGTAATGCTTATTTAAGTGTCTAGAAAAGCGCCATACACAGGGTTCGTATGCTCATGGAAAACCTGGAAAAGTCATGGAATTTTAAAATGGTCATTTCCAGGTTTGGAAAAGTCATGGAAAAAACTTAAATCATAAAAGTTTTGGAAAAGTCATGGAAATTTGTTATAATCACATGTTCATTCACGCAGAGTTTGAAATAATTCATATGTTTGTTTTTTTTAAAGAAAGGCGCTCAAAATATAAGCCGGCAACATTTTCTAAATGTTTCATGTTTTTACCGAGATTTCAGTTTGGTCATGGACATTTGGTTTAGAGTCCTGGAGATCCATCGGTCAAAATATGTAAGAACCCTGCATATAAATCCAAAGTATTACTTCTAGAGTTTCTTCAGCCTGTGCTGCAGGTATAAAAGTTGTTTGTTTCTGCATCAACGGGCCGAGTCAGTCGGCAGATATCTGGCTGCTGCTTTCCTCTGCTAGCGTGCGGCTACGCTAACAACGGCAGGCGAAGCCACATCTGGTTGCGGTTAACTGGCGTAGCGACGCGTCACTCCACAGACGGCGGAGGAAGTGACATTCGAACGAGGAAGCAGCAGCAGCAGGGAACTCTTTTAGCGTTTTTCTTTTCTTTAAGGCTCCGCTGCGTTTACGTTTCATTTCTTTACCGTTTCATAACTTGTCAGGATGAGGTAAGGAGAAGTTGACGTAGTGAAAAGAGGCTGCGGCGCGTCTGTTGTTGTTCTGCACGGCGTCTGTTGTTGTTCTGCACGGCGTCTGTTGTTGTTCTGCACGGCGTCTGTTGTTGTTCTGCACGGCGTTGCCCTCCGGTCTGTTTGTGATTAGTTCAGCCGAGTTGTGGGGCACTGAAGAGTTCTCTTGCGGCGTTTGTAAAAGACAGAATCGGCGTTGAAGCGCAGCATCTCGTTAAATAAGTATTTACTCTGCAAATCAGTGGTTGCTCTTCTGTAAGCGGTAGTTGTTCCAGGAAAAGTAAAAGCTGTGAAGTTACATCCACATCGCATATACCAAGAAAGGCTGCTAATGGGAACTGCAGTCATTAGGATTATACTTGTTTATGTATATAAGTTGTGTGTGTGTGTATATGTGTATATATATATATATATATATATAGATATATATTTTATTTTGTATTTTATATTCCACTTTGTATACTTTATGCACAGTCACTGTTTCTTATATTTATATTTTATTCTCGTGTGTTTAGTTTATTGGTGCTACTGTGTCCACAAATTTCCCCTCGGGGATTAATAAAGTATACTTCTATCTATCATCTATCTATCTATCTATCTCTTTATCTATCTATCTATCTATCCTTCTATCATTCTATCTATCCTTCTATCTATCTATCCTTCTATCCTTCTATCTATCTATCCTTCTCTCAATCTATCTATCCATCTATCTATCTATCTATCTATCTATCTATCCTTCTATCATTCTATCTATCCTTCTATCTATCTATCCTTCTATCCTTCTATCTATCTATCCTTCTCTCAATCTATCTATCCATCTATCTATCTATCTATCTATCTATCCTTCTATCTATCTATCCTTCTATCTATCCTTCTCTCTATCTATCCATCTTTCTATCTATCTATCTATCCATCTATCTATCTATCCTTCTATATATCTATCCTTCTATCTATCTATCCTTCTATATATCTATCCTTCTATCTATCTATCCTTCTATCTATCCTTCTATCTATCCTTCTATATATCTATCCTTCTATCTATCTATCCTTCTATCTATCCTTCTATCTATCTATCCTTCTATCTATCCTTCTATCTATCTCTCTCGTTTGTCTCAGACCCATGCCGAGGTGACTCTGGCGAAGGCGGACGCCGCCCTGAGGCAGAGGGAGGCCGACCTCGCCCGGCTGGAGGCGGAGCATCGGGCTCTGAGGGCCGAGCTGACGGAGGTGAAGAGCGGTCTGAGTACGAGTGCAGAGGAGGGACAGGTGGGGACTTATGAGAATGAACAAGATCGATATAAATGTCAGGGTCCGTACGCTCATGGAAAACCTGGAAAAGTCATGGAATTTTAAAATGGTCATTTCCAGGCCTGGAAAAGTCATGGAAAAAACTTAAATCATAAAAGTTTTGGAAAAATCATGGAAATGTGTTATAATCACATGTTCATTTACACAGAGTTTAAAATAATTCATATTTTTTTTGAAAGGAAGACGCTCAAAATATTAGCCGGCATACGCCAAGTCCAAACAGATGGATTTGCACATAAAGGATAATAGTTTGATTAAAAGAATAAACATTTATATACGTGTTTATAAGAATAAACATGTATAGTAATGTTTATTCTTTTAATCAAACAATTGTCTCTTCATTTGTTTCATTTTAGGTGTATTGTTTGCTTTGTAATTCTCATTGTTTCAATACTACATTTTCAAAAAGTGTTCATGTACACACCGAGATTTCAGTTTGGTTATGGAAGTTTGGTTTAAAGTCCTGGAATTCCACTGGTCAACATGTGTAGGAACCCTGAATTGTGACGCAGTGGGATTTCTTTCTGTACAGAATAAAAAAAATATTTATTTCTCTCAGACCAAAGACCGCGTCTTAGTCGACCTGGAGGCGGATAACCGGCGGCTGAAGGCGGAGCTTCAAGGTGCACAGCGAGACCTGGCTGTGCAGGAAGAGGAACTGTCCTATCAGAAAGAAGAACTGCAGCAACTCATCCACCACTGCCACCAGCAGGGGGCCCCACAGAAAGGTGAGCACGTAGCCGCGTTGCTAATATACACTCTGCAGATTCTGCACACGGATCACAGATTCAGCATGTTTTATTTATTTATTTATTAGCCTTTATTTAAGCAGGTCGGTCCCATTGAGATACAATGACCTCTTTCTCAAGGGAAGCCTGGCCAAGACAGCAGCATAGAAACATGTCAACAGTCACAAGACACAACAGAAAACACACAACACAAATAAAATACACTAAAAAAAAGATAAGGAAACAGGACTAAACTCCGGATTTACACCAAAACAAGAACAAGTGGGTATGAAGCCGCTCCAACTTCTCTCACACGCGTCTTAAAAGTTACAAAGTTGATGAGCTGCTTTAACTTTACAGTTTTTTTGCAGTGTATTCCAAGCAGCAGGTGCAGCGAATTTAAAACGGTGCTTACCTAATTCAGAGTGAACTTTGGGCATAATTAATAAATAAAACTCGTTGGAACGTAAGCAATAGCTGGGATTTAAAGACAGGGTTCGTACGGTCATGGAAAACCTGGAATTTCATAATGGTCATTTCCAGGCCTGGAAAAGTCATGGAAAAATACTTAAATCATAAAAGTTTTGGAAAAGTCATGGAAATTTGTTAAAATCACATGTTCATTTACGCCGAGTTTGAAATAATTTACATGTTTTTTTTTTATAAAGAAAGACGCTCGAAATATAAGCCGGCACACGCTCTCAATACGCAACATTTTCTAAAATGTTCATGTTTATACCGAGATTTTCAGTTTGGTCATGGACATTTGGTGAAAAGTTATGGAAAAGTCATGGAAATCCACTGGTCAAAATGTGTAAGAACCCTTTAAAGATGTAGTTGCATAAATAGTGGGGGAGCAGACCCAAGATGGCTTTATAAATGAACGTAGTGACGTTTCTTTCTCTCCTCCAGATGTTTCCCACAGAGCGTTCGAGGACGTGGTGATCGCGTCCCACGAAGCCTCCCTGAGCTCTCCGGAGGTTTTGAGGCGACTGGAAAGCTCCGAGGACAGAATCCCGGAGCGCTTCCACGTCTCGGCGCTCGGCTCCCGGCTTTCCGAGTTCAGCACTCTGAACTGCACGGGCCTGGAGCTCCACCAGGTCAAGGCCTCCCCCCGGGTCCTGATGGAGGCTCCTCCCTCCAGGACCGTCACACCGGAGCCAGCCACTCGGAGTACCCGCTCCCCCGGCTCCGCGTCCGCGTCGGACAACTTCTCCACGCTCGACTCTCTGGACACCGATAAAGTACGGGGCGAGATATTTGATCAATATTCTGTGCGGCCCTCACACCCCCCGTGATTTTCTTTTTCCGGCCCACTTGCTAACTGAAGTTGAATAGCCCTGCACTAAAAAATGGTAATTTCCAGGCCTGGAAAAGTCATCAAAGTTTTGGAAAAGTCATGGAAATTTGTCATCGCATGTTCATTGACGCCGAGTTTGAAATAATTAATGTATTTTTTTAAAGAAAGACGCACAAAATATAAGCCGGCGTACGCCCTCAATACGCACAATTTTCTAAATTTGTCATGCTTATAACCGAGATTTCAGTTTGGTCATGGAAATATGGTTTAAAGTCCTGGAAATCCACTGGTCAAAATGTGTAAGAACCCTGTAAACATATACAAGTTAACGAACTGATTTTGTATCTTTATAGATCGTTTCTGAGATTTAGCTTAAATTATTCTAACATTAAAACATTTTTACTGTACAAAGGAAGAGTTTATAAAAATAAGTCAGACTTTTGTATGTTTAAAAAAAAAAAAAAAAGTCCTGGATATAGATTTCCCCAAGAGTTCCAGGAAATGAATAACGCAGATGTGTTCCATACATATCTGAAATCCTCTACAATAGCAATCAATCAATTTTAATGTATCAATTAGGACATTTTTCAAAGTAAAAGTCCTAAATATTTAAAGAAATCTGTAATGTCTTTAATGTTTGAGGTGCTTTATGTAGTTATTTCCTCATAGTCCGAGGCAATAATGCTACACAATAAATAGAACGCTTCAATCGACGCCGCGATCGGTATTATGGGATCGGCAGATACTATTTCGGTGATCGGTATTATCGGTGATCGACACCAGTGATTTCGGTGATCGGCACCAAAACACCTGACCGGTGCATCTCTAGTTCTCGTGTAGTTACATGTTTGTTTAATCTTTTATTATAACCTTTTCTTAGGTGCCTGAGTTGGAAGAACTTGATCCGACGCCACCGCCGTCCCCGCTGGGCTCCACCTCCTCCTTGTCGGCACCAGAATGGGCGAGTGACGGATACGGCAGCAGTGAGTAGCGCCTCCTTTTGAAATAGTTTTTAGAGAAAATAGAGACACGACACAATGACATGAGATACTTTTGTCTACATAGACGGTACTTGTTCAGGGTTCTTACGGTCATGGAAAACCTGGAAAAATCATGGAATTTTAAAATTGTTATTTCCAGGCCTGGAAGTCATGGAGAAAAAAACTTAAATCGTAAAAGTTTTGGAAAAGTCATGGAAATGTGTTGAGTTTGAAATAATTAATATGTTCTTTAAAGGAAGATGCTCAAAATATAAGCCGGCGTACGCAATCAATATGCAACATGTTCTAAATGTTTCATGTTTATACCGAGATTTCAGTTTGGTCATGGACATTTGGTTTAAAGTCCTGGAAAAGTCCTGGAAATCCACTGGTCAACATGTGTAAGAACCCTGTTTAGATTCTGCTGTAACAAAGGTTAGCGTTTGAATTACAAATATATGTCACAAAGAGAGCATTAATCCCAAAATATCAATAATTTCCCATAACTGTAGCAGCCACATCCGGTCAAAGTCGTAAGTCTTTTTCAGGGTTCGTACAGTCATGGAAAACCTGGAAAAGTCATGGAATTTTAAAATGGTCATTTCCAGGCCTGGAAAAGTCACGGAAAAAAACTTAAATCATAAAAGTTTTGGAAAAGTCATGGAAATGTTGTTATAATCACGTTCATTTACGCCCAGTTTGAATAATGTTTTTTAAATGCTCAAAATATAAGCCGGCGTACGCAATCAATACGCACAATGTTCAACATTTTTCATGTTTTACCGAGATTTTAATTTGGTCATAGAAATTTGGTTTAAAGTCCTTGAAATCAAAGTCAAAATGTGTCAGAATCCTGTTGTTGCTCGCATCAATCTTTTTTTCTTCTCCTCTTTCTGTGGATTCCATTGGCAATGAGAACAATACATTCTCCGTTTCCTCTTCAGACGTGAGTTCAGAGTTGGGTGCTCGGCTGCGGGTGGAACTGGAACAGACGGAGAGGCTGGACGCTCAGTTCCTGGAGTACCTCCACTGCCGAGGCATGAACCCCGCGGCGAACACGGACAGCGCCGCCGGCAGCATGAGCTTCACCGACGACCTGCTGTCGCCCGAGCTGCAGGTCGGCTCCACTCGGGGTTCTTACGGTCATGGAAAACCTGGAAAAGTCATGGAATTTAAAAATGGTCATTTCCAGGCCTGGAAAAAACTTAAATCACAAAAGTTTTGGAAAAGTCATGGAAATGTGTTGTATTCACTTGTTCATTTACGCCGAGTTTGTAATAATGAATATGTTTTTTAAAGAAAGACTCAAAATATAAGCCGGCCGTACGCTCTCATACTGGTGGCGCAATTTTCTTTTTTTTTCCCGCGATGCAAGTGAACGCACCGTAACCGGAAAGTTCGATGGCCCATAGCTCGGGAAGCACATGTTTATTCTTTAAATAAAATATTTCCTCTTATTCATTTGTTTTATTTAATGTTTACTGTAAGCTTTGGAATTCACATTGTTTAAACACTAAATGTTCTCACTTTTTCATGTATAAACCGAGATTTCCGTTAGTTTGGTCATGGAAATTTGGTTTAAAGTCCTGGAATCCACGGGTCAACATGTGTAAGAACCCCGTCTGCTGCAACTCGGCAGTCATTCTCTCGTTCTTACTCGCTTTCTTCCTCCGTCTCTCCACAGACTCTGTTGAAGAAAGTTTATCAAGAAAGCTGCCGGATCCTCACGCTGTCCCAGCGCCGCGCCGCCTCTTCGGCTGAACCCCGCGCCTCGGACTCCAGGGCCTTCTCGTCGAGTCGGAGGGCGCACCGTTCCGAAGACGGCGCCGTCGCCCTGGACCGGCGGGACGGGTCGCCCTGCAGCGCGCCCATGAGCTGGCAGCAGGAGAAGAGGGCTCTGCAGGAGACGGTGGTCGCTCTCCGGGAGCTGCTCTGTCGGATGGCCCAGAGACGCACCGACGTGAGTGTCTGTGGTTTTGAAGCGACACTATGTAACAATTCTACCTTTTTAAAATAACAGCTTGAAAAAAATAGTGCCGCTACAAAGACTTTTAATATGTTGATGTCTCCTCCTCCTCCATCGGGGTCTGTGGGGAGAAAACTCCACTCTGTAACATTACATTACATCTCATGTCCTTTAGCAGACGCTTTTATCCAAAGAGACTTACAATGAGTGAATCAACCTAGAGTACAAACAAGAACAACAAGAATACAGAAAGTTACATTTCCTCAACATAGTCAAACTACAAAAGTACCATAATAAGAGATTTAAGAGCCACTGAAGTGCTAATCTGTGTTTTAATCCAGATATAGTCACATTGTGTAGTCGCCCGGTCCTTGGACCTGCTTTCTGTCATGATGACCAGCGTCACATAGTCCAGTCCACCTCACAGGGGACTTTTTATTGTCTCCGCTACGCGACGTAGAGACAGAGAGACATGCTGCTGTGGAGACCACCAATAACAGACCTTTAGTTTAAAGAACAAAGACGTCTTTAAGAAAGGGACCTGACATTACTGCTGCTGTCATCTGGAGGAGAGAGAAAGTTACAGGGGGCGCAGGAGATTATTATTTAACTCAAACTCTAAAGAGCCATATGCGTCACCAGAAGAGCCACATATGGCTCAGAGCCAGAGGTCACGACCCCTGATCTATGTAACTGGGTATTTACCACACTGAAGTACACGTTAAACACCTGAAGGGGGCGCTACAAGGGAAACACTACATAGTGGGGCTTTACGTCTTCACTCGCTCATCACCTTCTCTCTTTCTTTGTTCCTCAGACTGGCGGCGGAGGTGAAGACGACGGGCTCAGAGAGCCGCTCCAGAGTGACGGACCGGGTGAAGCCCAGTTGAGGACGGAGCTGGAGGAGAGCCAGAAACAACTGAAGTGTGCTCAAGACACTCAGCGAGAGCAAAAGAACAAGATTCAGTCCGCCAGGTATGTTGCACACGCCAAGTAACGACGTTCAAACGTTAACATATCAGAATAGACGATGTATATTATAAAATCTATTCTAAAATCAGCTGTTATTACTGGAATGCAACCTACTTTGTGTTTATGTAATCTCTGAAGTTGAGACAACATCATTTTGAACATTCAATTACAATTAAATCCAGCTCACCTCAGCCAGTGAGTTTAAATGTTACAGCTCACCTCCTATTTGTGAAGTGATCCCGTTTTTTGTGTTATATAACGCACAAAGTCGAATCCTAACTGATCCTGCTTCCTCGGTTATTTGAGTAGTTTTAAGTATCGGTGGTACCAGTATATACTTTTACTTGTGCTAAAAAAAGCAGTGAACTAGAACAGGCACTTGGTAGAGCGCATACCTTCACATATCACAAGATTGGGCATTGAATTATGAACATGTTTACCGTCTATATATATATATATATATATATATATATATATATATATATATATATATATATATATTTTATTTAATACTGTCTATATATATATATATATATATTTTATATATATTTTATTTAATACTGTCTATATATATATATTTATTTTATATATATTTTATTTAATTTTACATTGCTGTATTTACATATATGTTGTGTATATATACATATATATTTTATTTTGTATTTTATGTTTCACTTTGCATACTATACTTTATGCACAGTCACTTTCTTTCTTATATTTATATTTTATTGTGTTTAGTTTATTGGTGCTACTATATCAACAAATTTCCCCTTGAGGATTAATAAAGTATATTTCTATTTTATGTTGGCATTAGTTGCCAATTGGATAGAAATTGACCGTGCTATGGTAAAAAGAAGATTTTGACCTTTTCATGAACTTGACCTTTGACCCGATCGATCCCAAAATCTAATCAAATGTTCCCGGGATAATAACCAATCATCCCACCACATTTCATGCGATTCCGTTTAATACTTTGTGACTTATGCGAGTAACACGCACGCATACAAATACACGGAGATCAAAACATGACCTTCGGGATTTTCAATGCGACGGTAAAAATAAGTTTTGTTTTTCTTTGTCGTCGTTTCCGTCAGGATGGCTGTGGAAGCGGCCGAGGAAGCTTTGAGACGGGAGCAGGTGAGAATCCAGGAGCTTCAACAGCAGCTGGAGCAGGAGAGAGCGCTGAGCCTCCGGAAGGACAGAGAGGACGAGGAAAGGAGAGAGGTAAGAGGAGGAAAGGAGAGGGTGAGAGGGGTAAGAGGAGGAAAGGAGAGGGGTAAGAGGAGGAAAGGAGAGGGTGAGAGGAGGAAAGGAGAGGGGTAAGAGGAGGAAAGGAGAGGGGTAAGAGGAGGAAAGGAGAGGGTGAGAGGAGGAAAGGAGAGGGGTGAGAGGAGGAAAGGAGAGAGGTAAGAGGAGGAAAGGAGAGGGTGAGAGGAGGAAAGGAGAGAGGTAAGAGGAGGAAAGGAGAGGGTGAGAGGAGGGAAAGGAGAGAGGGTAAGAGGAGGAAAGGAGAGGGGTGAGAGGGAAAGGAGGAGGGGAGAGGGTAAGAGGAGGAAAGGAGAGGGGTGAGAGGAGGAAAGGAGAGAGGAAAGAGGAGGAAAGGAGAGGGGTGAGAGGAGGAAAGGAGAGGAGAGGGGTAAGAGGAGGAAAGGAGAGGGGTAAGAGGAGGAAAGGAGAGGGGTAAGAGGAGGAAAGGAGAGAGGTAAGAGGAGGAAAGGAGAGAGGAGGAAAGGAGAGAGGTAAGAGGAGGAAAGGAGAGGGTAAGAGGGGAAGAGGGGTAAGAGGAGGAAAGGAGAGGGGTAAGAGAGGAGGAAGAGGGGAGGGAAAGGAGAGGGGTAAGAGGAGGAAAGGAGAGGGGAAAGAGGAGGAAAGGAGAGGGGTGAGAGGGGTAAGAGGAGGAAAGGAGAGGGGTAAGAGGAGGAAAGGAGAGGGTGAGAGGAGGAAAGGAGAGGGGTGAGAGGAGGAAAGGAGAGGGGTAAGAGGAGGAAAGGAGAGGGGTAAGAGGAGGAAAGGAGAGGGTGAGAGGGGTAAGAGGAGGAAAGGAGAGGGGTGAGAGGAGGAAAGGAGAGGGTGAGAGGAGGAAAGGAGAGGGTGAGAGGAGGAAAGGAGAGAGTTGAGAGGAGGAAAGGAGAGGGGTAAGAGGAGGAAAGGAGAGGGGTAAGAGGAGGAAAGGAGAGGGGTAAGAGGAGGAAAGGAGAGGGGTAAGAGGAGGAAAGGAGAGGGGTAAGAGGAGGAAAGGAGAGGGGTAAGAGGAGGAAAGGAGAGGGGTAAGAGGAGGAAAGGAGAGGGTGAGAGGAGGAAAGGAGGGAAGGAGAGGGGTAGAGGGGAAAGGAGGAAAGGAGAGGGGTAAGAGGAGGAAAGGAGAAGGAGAGGTAAGAGGAGGAAAGGAGAGGGTGAGAAGGAGGAAAGGAGAAGGAGAGGGGTAAGAGGAGGAAAGGAGAGAGAGGTAAGAGGAGGAAAGGAGGGGAAAGAGGGGGAAAGGAGAGGGGTAAGAGGAGGAAAGGAGAGAGGAGGAAGAGGAGAGGGTGAGAGGAGGAAAGGAGAGGTAAGAGGAGGAAAGGAGAGAGGAGGAAAGGAGAGAGGTAAGAGGAGGAAAGGAGAGGGGTGAGAGGAAAGGAGATAGGAGAGGGGTAAGAGGAGGAAAGGAGAGGGGTAAGAGGAGGAAAGGAGAGGGTAAGAGGAGGAAAGGAGAGAGGTAAGAGGAGGAAAGGAGAGAGGTAAGACGAGGGCTTAGGACATGTACCACCACCCTGAATGTCCTGTAACGTCTCATATCAAACGTGGTATTCAAATGATGACATCATGATGACAAACGATTGAAGGTCAGCTGTTGACGCCGTTTGGGAGGTCGTCCACTACAACACGCTCGTTTCAGTGTAATTTACATTTACAGTCGTTAACACTCGTCTCTTTTTTCTTTTTCTTCACATTGAAAAGCTTTCTTTTTTTTTTTAAGATTTATTTTTACTAACACATTTTTTACAGGATATTTGTAGTGAAATAGCCAGCATTCACAGTTTTATACTGAAAATATTATTTTATTTTTATATTTTATTTGAACCCACTTTTATAGAACTGCTTTTAAGTGATGTCGTCCTTTTATGTTTTTATTTTAATTGGCTATTTGTTTGGTTTTAGTTGTATTCAATGCTTTTATGGAATGGTCTTTTAGTTTGCCGCCATTTAAGTTGTGTTTATGCTTTGTTTATCCGTAGAGCACTTTGTGAACCTTGTTTTTAAAAGTGCTATATAAATATAGTTATTATTATTATAAAAAGAAAATACACAAATATATAACCTGTAGAAACACCACACAAGGAAGATGCTTTTTCTTTTAACATCATAAAACGAGACAAACAAAAATATTACACAAACTTTTCCCCACCCCTCCCCTTGTATGGCTCTCTTTTTCCTTTCATTTATACATCCACACAGTCTACACACAGTTTACGTACACGCATCCGTACACATTTATATCTACAAAAACCAAGACAGCACTCATTAAAAAGCTTTCTAATCAGGATACTGCAAGCAACTTTTTGGTGGTCGTGTTTACGTTCCTTCATGGCAGCTTATTTTGGTCGGGGGAAGCAAAGTGGAGCCCGTTGCCGTATGAACACAAGAATATATGTAATGCTTCCACAGGATCAATGCATTCTTTATATTTGTTCTTTAGACCTCGGTGTACTCAGAATCAGGTTTTATTGGCCAAGTAAGTTTGCAAAAACAAAGAAGTGTCTGTGTGCTTACACAAAATATACACCACCATTCAAAAGTTTGGGGTCACTTAGAAATGTCCTTATTTTTCAAAGAAAAGCATGTTTTTTGAATGAAGATAACATTAAATTATTAAGAAATACACTCTATACATTATTAACGTGGTAAATGACTATTCTAGGTTGAAACATCAGTTTTAATTAAATTAAATATCTACACGGTTGTATAGAGGCCCATCTCCAGTGTTCTAACAGCACATTGTGTTATCGCCTTAGAAGACTAGCGGAGGGGTAGAATTTTAGAAAACCCTTTTTGTTATGTTAGCACAGCTGAAAACAGTTATGCTGGTCAGAGAAGCTTTTCAACTGGCCTTCCTTTTGAGCTTGAAGTCTGAAGAACACAATTCATATTTAAAATAAAAATCATTATTTCTAACCTTGTCAATGTATTTACTATATCTTCTATTCATTTTGAAATTCATCGGATAAATAAAAGTGAGTTTTCATGGAAAACACGAAATTGTCTCTTTGGCTGACCCCAAACTTTTGAACGGTCGTGTACATTACAACACAAGAAGTATAAGAAAGTTTATATACAAGGCAGAATACATACAGGACTTTGGACCCTCTGAACTGTCCGCTGCTTCTTTTCCCCTCGCAGGTGTTTCCAGTTAATTAGACGATTCAAGTGATTAGTTGAATACCCTACTAGTATACTTGTTCATGATATTCTAATATTTAGAGATAGGATATTTGAGTTTTCTTAAGCTGTAAGCCATAATCGGCAATATTAAAAGAATAAAAGGCTTGCGATATTTCAGTTGATTTGTAATGAATCCAGAATGCACGACATTTTTGTTTTTTTTAATTGCATTACAGAAAATAAAGAACTTTATCACAATATTCTAATTTTCTGAGACGGTCCTGTATACTCGTTCCCCTTTTAAACTCTGACCGATGACTCTCCTCCTCCGTCTCCAGGCCGTGCACGTTTCCTCCGAGCAGCAGAGGTCGGAGGTCACGGCTCTGCAGGGTCAGGTGGAGCAGGAGAGGGTGGCCTGCAGCAACCTCCGGCGGGAGCTCCAGATCGACCGTTCCCGCAGCGAGCTGCTGGAGCAACGCCTCGCCGACGCCCACAAGGAGCGGGAAGACGAGCGGCAGCTCGCCGCCCGCCGCCGAGAGCTCGACTCCCAAGACGCGGCTCGCCTCGAGCGCCTCCTGGCCGAGGCCCAATCTCGCCACGGGGAACTCCGCGCCGCGCTCGCGAACGCTCTCGGGAAGCTGGACGAGGAGAGGGAGCGTTGCTCCCGGCAGGTGGACGAACTCATCCGGAGACGCGAGGCCGAGGCGGCCAGAGACGGAGAGTTCCTCTCCGACGTGCGCGCCCAGCTGGAGCGGGAGCGACGGCAGGGGGAGGAGCTTGCAGCCGAGACGGAGAAACTGAGAGCCGAGCTCCTGCAGAGCAAGAGGAGACGGGAAGAGGAGGACCGGACGAGGAGGGCGGAGCTGCAGAGGGAGCGGGAGGCCGCCGCTCGGTGTCGGGTCGCCATGGAGACCTTGAAGGAGCAGAAGAGGGAAACCGCCTGTGCTTTAGAGGCGGAGCGCGAGCGGGCCAGACGCCACGGGGCGGAGCAGGCCGAGCTGAAGGAGAGGCTGCGACTCGCGAAGGACAAAGAGAGGGTGAGGGAGGAGCAGTGGGAGAGGGAGAAGAGGAAGGAGAGGGAGGAGCAGATGGAGAGGGAGAGGCGACAGGACAGGACCAACGGCCAGTTGGTGAGACGCCGTCCACCGACTTCTCACAACCGTGACGCTCTTACTTCAGATGCGATCTGGAGGCGCATGAATGCACCGCCTTACACAGCTCCTCTGTCTTCAGGGTGAGTTGGAGCTGTTGAGGAAACAGGACCAGCAGCGCATGCAGGAGCTGCAGCACACGCTGGCCGATCTGGAGAGCGAGGAGCGAGAGATGGCCGCTCGGAGGCTGCAGCGACGGAGCGAGGCGGCACCGGCACCGCAGCTCCAGGGAGACTTCCAGGTGGGCGGTGCTCCGCTGAACCAGCAGGTACACGAGTAGTTATCACACACACACACTGCAGTCAAACCTAGAGGTAGTGCTGTGTCACTGCTGGATGTGTGTGAAGCTGTTATTATCAAGCTTGGCTGGCTGTTGGAAAGGGACTGTATTCTTTTCTCATTTTTTTCACTTGAATTTTTTAATTTGTTTAGACCTATAAACATAAAACAAGTTAAAATACACACATATATATATATATATATATATACAGGTTTCGTACGGTCATGGAAAACCTGGAAAAGTCATGGAATTTTTAAATAGTAATTTCCAGGCCTGGAAAAGTCCTGGAAAAAACTTAAATCATAAAAGTTTTGAAAAAGTCATGGAAATTTGTTATATTCACATGTTCATTTACGCCGAGTTTGAAATAATTGACGTTTTTTTTTTTAAGAAAGATGCTTAAAATATAAGTACGCTCTCAATACGCAACATGTTCTAAATTGTTCACGTTTTCAGTTTGTCATGGAACTTTGGTTAAAAGTCCTGGAAGTCAACTGGCCCTGATACTGTATATACACCTACACACACATACATATACACATACATATATACACACACATATAGACACATGCATACATACCCCAAAAAACACAAAACAAAAAGACAACAACAACAACAGCACTCCCTTAATGATCTAATGGTCGGTGTGTTTACACCACTCTGCATCTATGTTTGCATTTCCCTCAAAACTCAAATCTGACCCCCGAGTATTTGACCCCTCCTCTAATTTAGAATAAAAGCCATCGGACGCTTCCACGCTCGGTCAGTTTGGCGTAAGCTGTTCGTCACCATGGCAACCAGACTTTCCAAAAGCAGCCGTCTCCGTCGCGGCTCTGAGACAGGCTGTGGGCGGGGCCTGCGTGGGCTCTTCCCGTTCCCCAGGATCCGGTGACCCCGGTGACCCCGGTGGCGACGTCGTCCCTCATAAACGGAGACGGTCTCTCTCTCTCGCCGTAGACGCCGCCGTCGGCCGGTCTGCTGGAGCGCTTCCTGAAGGAGAACTCTGAGCTCACGGAGCGCGTCTCGTCCCTGAGTCAGGACCGAGCCGCCCTCAAGCACGCGCTGGCCCGCTCGGAGCGACAGCTGCGGCGCGCCGAGAACGAGCTCGCCAAGGTCGCCGCGGTCGCCACGGACACCGAGAACAGACCCGTCCACGATGTGACCAGCAGCAGCAGCAGCAGCAACAACAACAAGGTGCGTGTGAAACGCGCTCATCAGTTTAATGTAAGAAATACATTTGACGCCATCGTTTACACACATATGTTACAAGGTGAGTCACGGCAGTGTTTTCTTTACCACTTATAGGATGTATTCAGCCTCCTTCAACCCTAAGTTATGTCGTTTTCATTGTGTCTGCTTTCTATTTATTTATTTATTCAGCATTTTTTCAGCTGCAAAAGTTTTTAAAGTGTTCCTCTGCTCGTCTTCTAAAGTCTGGGGTCACCGAGAAAATGTTGTGTTTTCTATGAAAACTCACACTTTTATTTATTAAATGAATACAAGATTAATACAAAATATAGTCAAGACATTGACGAGGTTATAAATAATGATTTTCATTGTAAATATTAATGTTGTTCTTCTTGTGGCTCAAAGGAAGGCCAGTTTTAGAGCTTCTCTCACCAGCATAACTGTTTTCAGCTGCGCTCGCATAAAAAGGGGTTCAATGTCAAGGAATAATGTGTTTGTGGAAAATGCTAAATAAAAAGTTATAAAAAATAAAAAAAAGGGTTTCAAGGGGGTTCTACCCCTCTGCTTGTCTTCTAAGGCAATAACACAATGTACCACTAGAACATGGAGATGGGCCTCTACACACCTCTGTAGAGACTTCATTAAACAACAGAGAATAGTCATGTACACATTAACTATGTAGAGAGAGTATTTATGATTAATTTAGTGTAATTTTCATTGGAAAAAACTGAGAAAAGGGGGAAAAAGCCTGAGTGACCCCAATCTTTTGAACGGTGGTGTATATCCCAACGTTGCCTTGACCGCGTTACCTGTGCGTTTGCGTTTCAGATGCAGCGCCTGTATGAGCGCTACCTGCGTGCCGAGAGCTTCCGGAAGGCGCTGGTCTACCAGAAGCGTTACCTGCTGCTGCTGCTGGGCGGCTTCCAGGAGTGCGAGCAGGCCACGCTGAGCCTCATCGCCCACATGGGGGCGCGGCCGGCGCCGCCCGTCGCCCGGAGCAGACCCCTCGGCCGCTTCAGGGCCGCCGTGCGGGTCGTCGTCGCCGTGTCGAGGTAGCGAGCGGGAAGAGGTCGCCCGGCGGCTCGTCTTCGTCTTCGTCTTCAGACTCGACTGATCGCTCTTTGTTTCAGGATGAGGTTCCTGACCAGGAAATGGCAGAGAGCCATCAGGAGGCTCTCCGTGTCCGGGACCGTCAACGGGCAGCTCGGTGAGCACATCGAATGAGAGAGTGTGTGTGTGTGTGTGTGTGTGTGTGTGTGTGGTGTGGCGATTGCCAAAATGGGCTGGGGGCTCCCTCGAGTGTCATCTTTATAAAAAAATAAACTTGATTACCTTCGCATTGAAAATGCAGAAGGTAATGTTTTCGCCGGCGTTTGTGAATACGTCCGTCAGTTACTCGTCTAAATCAGACAAAACTGAGCCGATTCTTATGAAACTTGGTGGGATGATTGGTAATGACCCAAGGAACAATCGATTAGTTTTTGGGAGCGATTGGGTCAAAGGTCAAGGTCACGAAAAGGTGAAAACCGTAAATCTGCGATATCTCGGTTAATTGGCATCCGATTTGCGTGAAACTAGTGCCGAATTGTTCATAATTCAATCTTGTGATATGCGAAGGTATGCGCTCTACCGAGTGCCCATTCTAGTTTTAGATTGAATTGATGGTTATTGTTGATATTTTCCTAATTTGGAGAAGTTGTTACGTTAGTTACGTGACGGCTCTAAATTGCCTCAGTTGTAAGGAATTTGTCGTGGTGCGTGAAAGGGATCGAACCCAGGTCGGTGCGATATTTTTATTTTTTCTAAAACCTATTTCATACGAGGCTGTGATGCTCTGCTCACTTATACAATCGTAATCGCCAAAATGGGTATGAACTGTGGCTTGAAGAACTCCAGCAATATGTTTGTGAACGTGTGAGGAATTTGGTGCGCGAGACAGAGCCCCGCTGCAGGCGTGAAGAACACACAACGCGCACAGGCAGAGAAACCAGTAGGTTTGGAAACCAGTAGGGGTGAAATTATGAATTACTTGAATGAGAAGAAACTTGAAGAAGTTTTTCCAAATATGTGGCTAGCCCTAATAAAGGCTGTCCCACGACCTGTAACCGTAGTTTCTGCTGAAAGAAGCTTCTCTAAATGAAAATGACGTAATACCTACCTGAGGTCAACCATGAGTCAGGAGCCTCACTGGGCTGATGAGCATCAACCAAGAGGTCTGCAGTAAAATATCATTTGATGCCATCAACGACTCCATCAGGAAGTCCAGACGAGTCACACTTTAATGCCGTGTCAATTTTGAAGGTGAATAGAAATGCTAGAAACAACAGTTCATCTTCTATTATTTGAGATGGGGATATAACTAATAATAACTTCTATGTTTTAATGTTGTATTGGTACGTACAGTATCCAAAGGGCTAGAACCGGCCCTGCGCGTGTGTGTGTCTCTCTGTGTGTCTGTGTGTGTGTGTGTGTGTGTGTGTGTGTGTGTCTCGGTGAATTTAAAATTTCCACGTCTCTTCCAGGCCCGAAAGCAGAAGTTTTAAAGCCACACCAGCCGAGGTTCCACTTCGACACGCCGCCCAACAGAGACGCCGTGTCGGCGCTCGTTCCTCCCAAAACGTCTCCCTTCAGGTTGGGCTCGTCCTAAACGAGACGTCCTTAAGAGGACGTCTCCACGGTTACGGCAATGGTATTACGGTCATTTTTCATCAGTGAGACGTTCTCCTCCCTTCAGGGTTTGCAGCGCTCTCGACCCCGAGCCTTCAGGAGGAACGTCCCAGGACCCAGAGCGGTCCCTGACGGAGTACATCCAACATCTGGAGAAGGTCCAGCAGCGCCTGGTGGGAGTAAGACCAGGTGAACGGCATCAAGGAGAAGGAGGATGACGCAGTTTAATGTAGTTTAATGGCGTTTTTAAAGAGCCGTCGCAGACGTGGCGCTCACTGGACGCACCGGGTGTCGGGGGGGCTCCTCTGGGTTTCAGTCGTGCACTGTGGTCCATGTTTGTGTTTGCAGCAGGGTTCCTACGGTCATGGAAAACCTGGAAAAGTCATGCAATTTTAAAATGGTCATTTCCAGGCCTGGAAAAGTCATGGAAAAAAACTTAAATCATAAAAGTTTGGGAAACGTCATGGAAATGTTGTTATAATCACGTCACATCACAATAATTAATATGTTTTTTAAAGAAAAACGCTCAAAATATAAGCCGGCGTACGATCTCCATACGTAAAATGTTCTAAATTGTTCATGTTTTTACCGAGATTTCAGTTTGGTCATGGAAATTTAGTTTAAAGTCCTGGAAAAGTCCTGGAAATCCATCGGTCAACATGTGTAAGAACCCCGTTACAGTATATCAGTGATCGGGCCTGAGCAGCGGATAGTTAAGTTAGAAATTATACTGGTTATTATACCTCAGATTTCAAGACATCCCACTCTAACAACCAAATAATTAAGCACAACTTCTTGGGTTCTGAGTCCCTAATTGTAATCATAGAGAGTGACTTCACACTGGGAGATGCACTGGGCACTGGGTTTGTGTTTTATAGTTCTCATGCCGAGATCAGACCACACGTCACACATCCGTTGATGGCTCAAATGAATAATACAACATTAAAAATAAAAAGCGCTCTTTCCTCTTTTAGTGACATAGCAGAATACGTTATACCAAATTAACCTCTGACATGGAGGTGATATCATCAGCTGCAAGAATAAAGACGGAGCCCACTGAATGTTTTCATTCGTGTCACTCCATACTTCATGCACACTAGGATTGCCTAATTCAGGGTTCCTACGGTCATGGAAAAGCTGGAAAAGTCATGGAATTATAAAATGATCATTTCCAGGCCTGGAAAAGTCATGGAAAAAACTTAAATCCTAAAAGTTTTGGAAAAGTCATGGAAATTTGTTATAATCACGTGTTCATTTACTCCGATTTTGAAATAATTAATGTTTTTTTATAGAAAATGCTCAAAATATAAGCCGGCAATACGTAAAAAAAATTACCGAGATTTCAATTTGGTCATCGAAATTTGGTTTAAAGTCCTGGAAAAGTCCTGGAAATCCATCGGTCAAAATATGTAAGAACCCTGCTAATTGAACACTATTAATACACACCTCTTGTGTAGTCTGATCCCTGCATTAGATGCTTGTCTCCTTAATTTTGGTTTTCCAGGAAGTGTTTTTGTCCAGTTATTGGAAAGATATACACAGAACCACGCTACTGGTTACAGAGTTCATTACAAGACTAGTAATTATACCAAAAACTGACCCAACACTTCTTGCAAAACATTTATTAAACCCCACCAAACCTGTGTGCTCTATCATCTCCCAACCCAGTAACCAAGACTAATTTAGTGCTGCCCCCTAAAGAGCAGAGGAGGACACAGGCAGCCTGTTCCCCTGATATGATTGGTTATCGGCAGCGCTGGCTGCAGGAGAATAGGACGTGGCTGTACCTGAGCTGCTTGTCGCCCCTTTACCTGAATGGTCCAGGTGAGTGTGAGAGTAAAGTACTCACTCCACCTAATGTCAAAGCGGCACGATGCACGTCTGGCACCGGGTGCTTTTATTCCTTCACTGAGTGCACGAGATAAGCGGTGGGAGGTCCGGTCTGACAGATACATGCAATTCTGCTTTTGCGATATTTACTGAGGTGTAAATTTACTTGCGTTTAAAAGATTTAGAAAATTCTTTGATGGTAGTTTGTGTGTATTGTGTGCGTCTGGATACTGATCGCCTTACGTTGTTGTTTTTGTGTGCTCTGTCAGGTTCGTCTGGTTTCCAGCCCGGCCCGAAGTTATCCGACCACTGAATGTATGAACGTCTGCGGTCCGCACGTCGTTCCAAAACTGTAGAAAAATCAAATGTGTAGAAAGGAATTATTGTGATACATTTTTGAAAGACGTGATTTTTATAGTTGCATAAATTATTTTTGAATACTTTTCTATTCTGTGTACGCTAGTATTTTTAAGGTCATCTTGCGATGTTGCAAAAACAGATGATTTGTTTATTTTAAATATTGTTTATTTTTCTATTGCTGTCTTGATATCCCATTGTGCTTGTAAATAGGACGGATTTTCATTTTACATCCGTCCAAATTTGTACCGATTTTTTTTTTTTTTCTTTTTCTGGAAATCCATGATTAACATTATTGCATAAAGATGAACCATATTTGTTTTTTGTATTTATGTTTCTACCATAAAGTTGATAAATATTTTGAACGTGTTAACAAACCGAAGAGATTTTATTTTGCCTCCATTAATTATATCCTGGGGTATCTATCACTTGCGCTATGAAAGTTCTTCACAAAACTATTCACATTTAATGTTCCAAGCAGTTCAAGTTTCATGAGTCCTGATATGATAAAGCGCCAAAAGGTAATTAAATTGACAGAATAATAATGAACTGGACAGTTTCAACCCGACGAGGTGGTTGCTCGTCATGTGCTCTTTATTAAAGTAACCTTAATACAGGATAATCAATTTAAACATGCATGCTACTTTAAGAAAATAATAGCCTGATGGTTACAATAATAAAACAGGAATTGTACTACATAATCTTGTTCTCCAGTAATGGATAAAACTGTCTACAGGCTCATTTGAATTGATAGTGGTTGTTTACTCCAAGAAAATAAATAAACAATTTACAAGTAGCCTGATAAATCTACAAATACTCTAGTATATCAGATTTATAAAATGGTAAGTCAATTTGAAAGTTGCATTTTTTTTTTTTATTAATTATTGCCATTTTGGCTCAAATTTATAAAATGGGTAATGTATAAATTGTCTAATTTTTACTAATTTCCTAAAGATTTCATTAGACTCTATACTATTTATTTAGAAATATATATATATACGTTTTTTAGTCGAGCCATAATTTGGGTTTAATATTGACTTACTATTTTATTTCACATTTATTTGGAATTAAAACGTCGAACCCTTCGTTATTTTTATTTTCTAGCGAGTTATGTAACAGGTTAATCCACATCTTTTAATCTCTGCCGCAGCCAGTAGTCTGACCTGCCGCCGTCTGGCTCTCGATCGGGGGTTCGCTTGTTTATGAAGCCGGCAGAAGCCGCTTGTGATGTTCCTCCCATTTATCGGATCCATTCCAATGTGTCTTTAGAGCCCCGCCCACACGTTGCCCGTCGGCGTTTAAAACGTTCGCACCACGTGAGACATCAACACAGGAAGAGGGGTACGCGAGTACACTGAAGGAATACTGAGCATCGATTAGAGTACCGTTCACGTTCGTATACCCTCTTATTATACGGTATAATTGAAATTTAGGGACGAGGGTTAATTTTTATTTTATTTTATATATTTTATTTTTTTGTTTTGGGGGTAAAGCGTCAACCGACAGATTAATACTCCAGAGGGTGGCGGTAATACACCAGTTATATGGATGCTAACCGCCGTTAAAAAAAAGAAGAAGAAGAAGAAGAAGAAGAAGTCAACACAGAATGACGCACATCCACGGCGCTGCTAACGCTAAGCTAAGCCAACGGCAGGCTGCGTGTGTCGGAGGTCTCGCTGCATGACGTCTTCTCCGCGGTTAAAGAGCCCTGGACCGCGTCGGAGGCCGCGCTACCATCGTCGCGTATCTGTCGGGGATGTATGGATGGATAGTTGACGGAATATCGTCGCTGTTGGAGCCCGTTACGGGGCCGAAGCCCGCCGACTGGCCCGGGAACGGGAACGGGAACGGTAACGTTGACGACGAGGGACCCGCGCGAGCGCGACGGCAGGAGAACCACGGCAGACCCGCGAAAAGGAACTACCAGAGGTCTGGGATTAAAGAGCATTTACCTTCTTTTCCAAGTGTTCTGTGATGCTAGCGACTCCGTTTATCGCCTCGGTTGTTCATTGACGTTAATCGAGTCACAACAAGGAAGAAGTTGGCTGTGACATCAGGTTATCTAAGGTAACAGGATATCGCAGAAACAGAATAGTCAGTCATTGCAGAATCAGTAACTTCTTTTAGATCACTTCTTAAAACCCATTTTTATAGAACAGCTTTTAAGTGATCTAGTCTTGTTATGCAGAACTTTGGTTAACCCTAATTTAGTTCGTCTGTTTTTAATTTATTTGTAATTTATTTGTTTTTTAATTTTTTTTAAAACAATTTTTCCATTTTTTATTTTATTTTAATATATACTTTAAAATGTAATATTGGTTTCTTGCTATTCCATTTGTTTTGCTTTGACTCTGTGAAGCATTTTGTAAACATTGTTTTTAAAGGTGCTATTTAAATAAAGTTATTATTATTATTATTAACATGAAACACCGAGATAATATATTTAATATTTGTTGATTACGACATTTCTACAAGCACAAACAACCACTAAGTGTATCTTTGGATTTCACCCAAATGACATGACGCCAACGCATTCTGATAGATGATATGAATGCAGTCAAATATACCAGAAGTTATAATGTTTTTTATGTATTTAAAATGTTTATTCAAACCACATTTTGAGAAACATTGATTCAACTTCATGGTGTTTACTCTATTTACTCTAACTGTATTGCTATAGACTAAAATGGGTTATTTTGGAGGCTGTAGTTCATGGTACAGTTGAATTGAGACGTTTTTTAATGTCACCCCAATTTAGATCAGAGAGATATAAAAATACATGCAGATTGGCAGGAACAATATTGACGACTCTTTTGGTTTTTGCCTAATAATGAAGATATTCCCCCAAAACACCAAACAAACTCTCAAAATTAAAGGATTTCCTGCTTTTCTCTGTTGCATAATGATAAAACTGAATTTTTCTTGTAAGATGTTTGAAGATGTCAATTTAGACTCATCATAGTTTCACAGACTGTGAGACAAACCTGACGGGTTACTCAATAAAGACGAGCATTAGGTGGAGGCAGGTGTACCTAAATATATACACTTAATAACGACAAGAAAAATGATGGGCACAAATTGAGGTTGATCCAAATCTGTCATCACTTTGTTGGTATTATGTTATGGAGTCAGAGATATTGGGATATTGTTAGAATCCTTCATGTTAAACACATGTTTTCTCGTTTCAGTGTTGATGTTGCAGACGGTGTTTGCCAGAGTGACCAGTTGGAGGTGAAGAGACGGCGGAGAGGTTTGTTCAAGAAACCGATTATTCTCATATTAATTCCCCCAGCCTCCCTCAGATGAAGCGTGTTGTTAATTGGGGGTGTGCTGTGCGTCAGATGTGGTCGTCAGCTTTGTGAAGAAGACGGTGGCCGGCGTGGCAAACCTGCTCCGGCTGCGCAACCCGCTGACGACCAAGTGTGACGACCCCAGACATTATGAAGACGCGCAGGTTTGAGCTCCGACTCTTCATCACACGCATGTGTACATGTGAAGTTTACGGGGGAATTAAAGTTTGATCCACACTGAAGGAAGTCAGCGTTCAATCAATATCCCACTAGCTATTATTTAACCCTCCTGTTACCTTTGGGGTCGATTTGACCACATTCAATGTTTAACGTCTCTAAAAAAATCTTTTTTTCCCCTTCATATTTCATGACTTTTCCTAATTTATTGGGGACAACTGTGAAAACATCAAATTCACATGATATGTTTTCAATGTCCTAAACACAACTTGTACGCATCGGTGTTCAAAAAATATCAACTTTTTTATTTATTTAAAAGGCTATTTAAGTAGTCAACAAACCAACACAAAGTACCTGACATTTAAACTTGGGAAACAATATTAATTCTAATCATTTTCTGGAGGTTTTAGTTGCTGGGGTCAAAAAGGGTAAAATATGTTAGTACATTTGAAGGTAACAGGAGGGTTAAGACATTACCTTAAAAGTGGTAGAAGGCAATAATGGCCAAATCCAGAGTTAATTCCATGCTGCCGTTAATGTGAATGAGTCCGTGTTCTTAAAAGTGGACCATTGGGTAACTTTCATAGGAACCAACAGTAGCCCTCCTCCATCCAGTTCTCTTCACACCTCCATGATGCACGACTCTGAAATGTTCCGTCCATCTCGTCATCGTCCTGTTCTCACTCCAAATTCTTCCTGGGTCCCCCGAATTGAACGGTTCTGAATAGATGTGTGTTGCATCCGAGATGCACCGAGGACACATGGAAATGTTGCTGTATTCTGTATGTAGTCCAGTAGGAACAAAACTCCTGCAGACAGTCTCAAATCTTCTTCTTTTTTAAATATATATATATTTATTTATTTATTTATTTTAAGGCAAGTACACAAAGAAACAGTGCAATTGTGATACATTTAGCATTTTTATTCCCCCCCCTCAAGCATTCAAGTCAACATTATCATTCTTATAGACAAACTCCCTCCCGGACCAACAACCTCTTAATTGAGGATACACAAAACTAAACTAAATCTAAACCAATGTAAATCTAATGAAAAATAAAAATGAATTAAGAATTAGTAAATGAACAGTTATATAAAATCAACGATACACGATAGCTGCTCGCACTGTCTCGAATTGTTAATCGTCCACCTAACTCGCATGTCCGTCACCTCGAGCTCATCACTCTACATCCAGACTGTTTGCTGTCCTGCTCCTGATTGGTGGAGCCAGCTCCCCACTGACATCAGGACAGCAGGAAGTCTCTACACCTTCCGCCGAAAACTGAAAACGCACCTTTTCCGACTATATCTGGATTAATCACAGACTTGCACTTTGGTAGCACTTGAATGGCTCTTATTGTGGTACTTTTGTAATTTGACTATGTTGAGGAAATGTTACTTTCTGTATTCTTGTTGTTCTTAGTTTGTACTCTAG
Source organism: Liparis tanakae (assembly GCA_036178185.1). Taxonomy (NCBI): domain Eukaryota; kingdom Metazoa; phylum Chordata; class Actinopteri; order Perciformes; family Liparidae; genus Liparis; species Liparis tanakae. The sequence continues at coordinate 1,655,346 of CM070093.1, forward strand.
GTTGAAATGCACTTATTGTAAGTCTCTTTGGATAAAAGCGTCTGCTAAATGACATGTGATGTAAAATGTCTGTTGTTCTGGATGCTCCAGCCTGTGACTCTGATGGGGATAGATGAGCTCCACACCTCCAGGCTGAACAGTACCGAGTGGAGAATGAGTAAGTGGAGGAGGAGTATGATCTGTTGACTGTATTTCTGTCTCTTTGTTTCATCCACTCTTCTCTGAGTGGTCCTCTTACCCTATTCAGGGTTCTTACGGTCATGGAAAACCTGGAAAAGTCCTGGAATTTTAAAATGGTCATTTCCAGGCCTGGAAAAGTCATGGAAAAAAATTAAATCACAAAAGTTTGGGAAAAGTCATGGAAATGTGTTATAACCACATGTTCATTTACACCGAGTTTGAAATAATTAATGTTTTAAAAAAAAAGAAAGACCGCACCTTAACTGGAAAGTTCGATGGCCGTAGCTCGGGAAGCAAATGTTTATTCTTTAAATAAAATATAGTCTCTTATTCATTTATTTCATAAATGCATCCTGTATGCTTTGGAATTCACATTGTTTAAATACTAAATGTTCTCACTTTTCCATGTATAAACTGAGATTTCAGTTTGGTCATGGATACATTTGGTTTAAAGTCCTGGAAAAGTCCTGGAAATCCACTGGTCAACATGTGTAAGAACCCTGCCTATCCTCATGCGTTTGCATCTGTTGTTTGTCCTCAGGTAAACCAGTAGTCGTTGTGAATGATCGGAGTGGGAAGAATCCCTTTCAGAGCTCCTCGTCTCCTTTAATGAGGAAATACAGGCGAGTCCAGTTCCCTTCACTCATCCAACATGCTGTAGGGACACCCACACGGCTGTACAGCCACCAAACGCTTCTTCCCTAATGCACATGACCTTTTTGAATCCAGCGGGGCGGGGCTGTCGGCGGGGCTCCCCGACAGGGGGAAGGACCGGGAGAGGAGGGGCTCCCTGCAGCTGCTGCCCTCCAGACCGGCTGTGAGGCCGGGCGCCGCCAACCCCGACCCGGCCGGCAGCGGCGCCGCACAGCACCGCTGCTACAAGCCCAGTCTGACCGTGGAGGAGGTGAGACAGGCTAGTTTATACATGGAGACTTTATAAAAAGGCGTTTTTTGAAAATGGTTTTAAATGGTATTCAGATAGATAGATAGATAGATAGATAGATAGATAGATAGATAGATAGAAATATACTTTATTAATCCCCAAGGGGAAATTTGTCGACACAGTAGCACCAATAAACTAAACACACAAGAATAAAATATAAATATAAGAAAGAAACAGTGACTGTGCATAAAGTATACAAAGTGAAATATAAAATACAAAATAAAATAATATATATATATATATATATATATATATATATATATATATATATATATGCATGCATGCAAATACTGCAGTATTAAATTAAATATAGAAGGAGTGTGCAAAATGCAAAGTATGTGTAAATGAAAAAAAAAAATCATGCTTTCTTTACCACGTGGCTTTGTCACTTCTCATATATTTGGGATCTTCCTTCAGGCCATCAAGCAGAACAACAAGGAGCACTACAGGCGCCTGCTGGAGATGGTGTCGGAGCAGTACAGCAAAAGCCAACCGCTACCGTTCAACCAAACGAGACCGCACGAGTGAGTACAACACATTACTCACGGGGAGTATTTACATATTTCATAGAGGTCCGTTTAACAACACGACGTAGGACGTGATTTCATGTATTCTCCTTTTCCTCCCAGGGAGCTGCTTTCACAGGTTGATCACAAAACCGCTGCTTCGGGAAAAGCCTTTGAATCCGTGTCCAGGAAGACGGGATACACGGGTGAGACACCTCAGAGACGCTGATCTGTAAATATACTTGGTTTCATGTCGTGTCTTTGGAGTTTTAATTGTGGAATTAAGTTATAATTGTATCCAACTTGTTGTTTTGAAACATTTTATTTATACATTTAAATAATTCCTCAAATAAATAGTATTCACATAACCGTTGAAATAATTCAATTCAGTTGATTTAATATATATAAATAATCCCCCAGAGTAATAAACTTGTTCCAGTGAATCTACGCTGCTCAACCAGCACTTGTCTCTTTGAACAGCTTCCTCAAACGTGTTCACGTGGAGAAATGCATCTGCACCCAAAGAAAGGTTAGTGTAGTATATATATATATATATATATATATATATATATATATATATATATATATATACACACACACACACACACACACACTACCGTTCAAAAGTTTGGGGTCACTTAGAAAAAAGAAAGAAAGCACTGTTTTTCCCAATGAAAATGACATTAAATGAATCATAAATACTCTGTCTACATAGTTAATGTGTAAATGACTATTCTCTGTTGTTTAATGAAGTCTCTACAGAGGTGTGTAGAGGCCCATCTCCATGTTCTAGTGGTACATTGTGTTATCGCCTTAGAAGACGAGCAGAGGGGTACAACCCCCTTGGAACCCTTTTTTTTTTTATAACTTTTTATTTTGCATTTTCCACAAACAGACTATTCCTTGACATTGAAACCCTTTTTATGTGAGCGCAGCTGAAAACAGTTATGCTGGTGAGAGAAGCTCTAAAACTGGCCTTCCTTTGAGCCACAAGAAGAACAACATTAATATTTACAATGAGAATCATTATTTATAACCTCGTCAATGTCTTGACTATATTTTGTATTAATCTTGTATTCATTTAATAAATAAAAGTGAGTTTTCATGGAAAACACAAAATGTTCTCGGTGACCCCAAACTTTTGAACGGTAGTGGATATATATATATATATATATATAGATTAATTCTGCATGTTGAACAAACCTATGTTTGATTGTAATGTCCAGGTGGGGGAGCTTGACCTTCAGTAAAACCTTCAGTGGAGCCCTTGAGGACGCGAAGCCTGTCCGATGTGCAACGGTAGTCATCCATCGCCCTCGTTCACGGCGTGTGGAATCACCCGTTAAGATGCGATAACCGGTGGAAACGGCAGTTCCTTACTTCTCTCTCTCTCTCTCTCTCGTGTCGACCAGCAGAAACCGGCCACCGATCTGGACCTTTCTACAGAAGTAGCGACTCGCCTCAATCTCTCGGACCGAGAGGCTCCTGATGTCAGTCGCCCGGACGCCCACGCGGCGTACACCTGGCACGGTGACGAGGACACGCCCCGGCTGACCAAGGTGAGGCGACCAACAGTGCGGCGGCGTCCCAGCGTTGAGGAAATCACGCCTGCAACGTCTTTGTATTTAATGCATCTGCCGTCTTCGCGTATAGGAGATGGCGGCGGAGGTGAGCTGCGCTCTGGCGCAGGGCGATCCCAACCGCGTTCTCAGCGCCGCCTTCAAGCTGCGCATCACGCAGAGAGACCTGGCCACGCTGCAGGAGGGCGGCTGGATAAACGATGAGGCAGGTACCCGGGAGTCGGAGGGACTCTCCGAACCGGACGGAGAGCCGAGAAATGTTAACGCGACGCGTAGAGACAGAGAGACATGCTGCTGTGGAGACGACCAATAACAGACGTGTAGTTTAATAAAAGATCAAAGACGTCTTTAAGAAAAGGACCGTACATTACTTCTGCTGTCATCTGGCGCTATAGAGGAAATTACAGGGGGGCGGGTGGAGATTTCAGGGGGGCGGGCCGCCACCCTGATAAAATTGTGGGGGAAACACTGCACTATATTTATTAGAAAGGTGGAAACACTGCACTATATTTATTAGAAAGAGGGAAACACTGCACTATATTTATTAGAAAGAGGGAAACACTCCACTATATTTATTAGAAAGGGAAACACTGCACTATATTTATTAGAAAGAGGGAAACACTCCACTATATTTATTAGAAAGAGGGAAACACTCCACTATATTTATTAGAAAGGGGGGAACACTCCACTATATTTATTAGAAAGAGGGAAACACTGCTCTGTATTTATTAGAAAGAGGGAAACACTCCACTATATTTATTAGAAAGAGGGAAACACTGCTCTGTATTTATTAGAAAGAGGGAAACACTCCACTATATTTATTAGAAAGGGGGAAACACTGGACTATATTTATTAGAAAGAGGGAAACACTGCTCTGTATTTATTAGAAAGAGGGAAACACTCCACTATATTTATTAGAAAGGGGGAAACACTGGACTATATTTATTAGAAAGAGGGAAACACTCCACTATATTTATTAGAAAGGGGGGAACACTCCATTATATTTATTAGAAAGAGGGAAACACTGCTCTGTATTTATTAGAAAGAGGGAAACACTCCACTATATTTATTAGAAAGGGGGAAACACTGCTCTGTATTTATTAGAAAGAGGGAAACACTCCACTATATTTATTAGAAAGGGGGGAACACTCCACTATATTTATTAGAAAGAGGGAAACACTGCTCTGTATTTATTAGAAAGAGGGAAACACTCCACTATATTTATTAGAAAGGGGGAAACACGCTGTACCACCCCATGTCCTTAAATGAGAAAAGAAGCAGCCCTGTTTTCCTGGTTAAAAATATGAGATAATAAGTCTCAAAATCACATTTCAGAATGTTTTTGAGGTGTTTTACGTTGCGCCTCGTCTGTTTCACTTACCCAGGTCATCAACTTCTACCTGTCCCTGGTCATGGAGCGACGTTCCGGCGAAGCGGCGGGGTTGAAAATCTACTCGTTTAGCACCTTCTTCTTCCCGAAGCTGCGGGGCGGCGGCGGGCAGCCTGGAGGACACCCCGCTGTGAAGCGCTGGACCAAGGCTGTCGACCTGTTCCTCTACGACCTCGTCCTGGTGCCGCTGCACCTGGGCGTCCACTGGGCCATGGCGGTGAGCCACTGTAGCTGTTATTCGCCATGTCAAATCCTACTTTATTTGTAGATTCCTGTCAGTGCCTTGAGTGCTTTAGCGTTTTTTGCGATAGAATCGGGTAAACTTGAGTTGATTATTTTGTCACTATAATTATATAAGTGTTTCCTTTTTTGCTGATATTCAAGAATGTGAGAAACACAAAATCCAAGGGGGTTGATTTATAGAGATATATAGATTATAAAGCTGCAACCAACGATTATTTTTATAATCGATTAATCTGTTGATTATTTTTTCGATTAATCGGATGAAAAAACTAAGTAATTTTCAACTCTTTATTCAAAACAGAGTTCATACGGTCATGGAAAACCTGGAAAAGTCATGGAATTTTTAAATTGCTATTTCCAGGCCTGGAAAAGTAATTAAAAAATTAATTCCCCAAAATGTTTGGAAAAGTAATGCAAATGTGCTATATTTAAATGTTTATATACACGGTATGCTTTGGAATTCTCATTGTTAGTTTAAATACTACATCTTCTCACTTTCTCATGTATACACATAGTTTTCACAAAAAGATTCTTGTCAGTGTCTTGAGTGCTTTAGTGTTTTTTTGCGATAAAATCGGGTAAACTTGAGTTGATTATTTTGTCACTATAATTATATAAGTGTTTCCTTTTTTGTTGAATCCACACAGAATCCAAGGGGGTTAATTATAGGGCTGCAACTAACGATTATTTTGATTTTGATTGAATTTATTAATCTGTTGATAATTTTTTCGATTAATCGGTTAAAAATAACCAAGTAATTTTCAACCCTTTATTCAAAACAGAGTTTGTACGGTCATGGAAAACCTGGAAAAGTCATGGAATTTTTAAATGGCTATTTCCAGGCCTGGAAAAATAATTTAAAAATAAAATCCCCAACATTTTTGGAAAAGCAATCCAAATTTTGTATATTCAAATGTTTTTATATACACGGTATGCTTTGGAATTCTCATTGTTAATTTAAATACTACATCTTCTCACTTTTTAATGTCTACAGAGTTTTCACAAAAAGTTTAATCATGGACGTTTGGTTTAAAGTCCTGGAAAGGTCTGCAACTTATTGAGCGCCGTAATAATCGCGCGACACAACGAATTGATGATGAAATTCGTTGCCAACTATTTTAATAATCGATTTTTATCGATTCATTGTTGCAGCCCTAGTTGATTAAGCAGCGTATTTAAATGTTTCCTTCCTTCCCTCTTCCTCTCCTTCCAGGTAATTGATTTCAAGTCGAGGACGGTGATGTCATACGACTCGATGGGACAGAGGCACGATGACGTCTGCAGTCTTTTACTGTGAGTCTCATTGGGTTCTAAGCTTTGGTTATTTAAAAAAGAAAAAGCCTTTTCCAAAGGACACTTTATATTCTTGCACGATTCCTCATCAATGTTCTCCTTTTCCAGACTCTACCTTAAAGAGGAGCACCGAGCAAAGAGGGGCAGAGAGCTCGACAGCCCCAAGTGGACGGTTGGAAGCTTGAGGGCCGCTGTACGTCAAACAGAGATGACTTCACACTAAATGGAGTACTTATACTTTTACTGTGTATTTAATGTGTTGTTCCCTGCTCATGCCTCTAGGAGATCCCCCAGCAGAGAAATGGCAGCGACTGCGGCGTTTTTGTCTGTAAATATGCTGACTATATCGCAAAAGGAAGGCCTCTCACCTTTAAACAGGTGAACACTTTATATTCACCTCACAGTCACACGTTTTAAAATGTAATGTTGTTATGAACACACCGTGATATGTCCCTCTGTCTACAGTGCCACATGCCTCTGTTCAGGAAACTGATGATTTGGGAAATCCTCAATCAGAAACTGCAATAGAGGATCAAAACAATCTGAAAGAACAACCGGGACTCTCCGTGGAGGAACGCCTGTGTCCAGTAACGACACGGGGAAGGAAACGTGTGGCTGGGCCAATGAAGTGGACTCAACCGACTGGACTCCAACTCACCGCTGCAGTTCTGGTCTGGAGAGATTATAACAATAGTCTTAAAAGGAACGTATTGACACTTTGTAATCTCTGAGTTGTAATTGGAGACATTATTGGGAAGGAAGAGTGTGGATGTATTGCAAAAGCTTTGGCACTACTGATTGGCTTTTTTTTTTGACTTTTTTTTATGCTTCTGTTTGAAGTTCTGCCTGAAGTGCCTTCAGCCCTTTAACACTGAGCTCTACTTGGAGCATGCTTTTGCATTTTTGGGCAAATCGCTTCACATACAACTCAAAAGCCTGGCTCATGATTTGTTGGATTGGATTGTTGCAGTGCTATTTTTTTTTTTTCCCAACTAACTACTATGCTATTTAGTTATTAATTTCAATTTCTGTGAAATATAAAATAAAAATCTGAATGCCTCCTTTCCAGTCCCCCTTTTGAGAAACCCTGCATGGTTGAATGCCTGTTGTATATTTTTGTTGTGATTATTTATGACTTTACTGGATAAGAAAGGGTTTGGGGAGATGTTTATCATGTTTTGCTCTAAGTAGAGCATTAAAAACTGTCTTCCCACATGTAATTTAAGCTGTTGTCTCTTCTGTGAATCTTTCCCATGAGCTTATTGCAGGAGGCTACTTAGGCCTATGACTTCCAGTATACTGCATAGCAACCTACTGTACGCACACGCATGTCTGAGTTCATGCTTTAAAAGTGCTTCATTAAAAATCTAGATTTTGATATATTACAATAAATTATCACATTTACTTCTATTACATTCCAAATGCGCAATTAATTTTTCTATTACAACTTCTAAGAATCATTAAAACAAGGGGCCATAAACTTGCAATTAAAGGGAGCTTTTCTGTATTTCATACAATATTTTAAGTTATACAGTATTTATATTTGTGCATAACCATTTCTTACGTAGTGTGCCGATGTTGATCGAGATCTGTAAATAGTTATTTATAATTCTTTTTTAAAGAATTGCACATGTACAATTTCATTAATAGTAAATAAGAAACGGACACTTATATTTAAATACAGTTAAACTAATAAGCCAGAGGGGGAACCAGAGAAGTAAAAAGATCTACGTCAAATGGAAAGATGAATGCGGACACTAAGGCACAAACATTGTGTGATTAATATAATCATAGACAATGCATGCCTTTTTACTGGAACTTTATTAAAGTTTTGAGATACTTTTGAAACCCTAACACTTATGAATATAGAATTTGGCAAACATTTTAACTACATTACTTTACTAAAATGTTCTCTCATAGCTAGTTCTCATATAACATGTTCAGAACATTAAATAAAAATAAAATGTGGCTGATTTGTAATTATTCTTCTGGAAAAATGTCCTTCAATAACTTCCTGTAACGTGACCCAGCCGCTCAACGTCAACACGCAGACGGAATATAGGAAACGTGGTGAAACGCGAGTAAATTGTAATTTCTTGCTTTAAATGTAGAGGTGACCTTCCAACAAATATATGATTATTAAAAGAGTATTGCTTAGGCTATTTATTACCTTCGCATTGAAAATGCGGAAGGTTATATTTTGATTGCCGCGTGTATTTATTGTAACGTTTCAGACGTTATGCACTGATGACACGGAAAGCAGGACGACGTTCTTAATACTTATGTTTATTGCGTATCCTCCAACACAGACAACGTGCTCTTCTCCGTTCAGCAACTCAACATTCACAACAACGGTTCCCGTCAACCAACCTTAAACTCCCCGTTTTCCGACAGGTTAACCCCGCCTCCCCTCTGCTCCGCCAATCACAGGCAAGCCCCCTCAACTAGCATGCACGGTACCACACTGTGATTGACAGCACTTCACCGGGTCGCTACATTATTTATTTATTTGTATGCGTGTTACTCGCATAACTCAAAAAGTATTAAACCGAATCGCATGACATTTGGTGGGATGATTGGTTATTATCCGGGGACCATTTGATTATATTTTGTGATTAAAAGGGTCAAAGGTCAATGTTAAGATCATGAAAAGGTCAAAATCTTCTTTTTACGATAGTCATTTTTTATCCAATTGGCATTCAACTAATGACAACATGTGACTGCGGCGAAGGTATGCCCTCTACCGAGTGCCCGTTCTCAGAATCAGAATCAGAATCGTTTTTTATTTGCCAAGTAAGTTTGCACAAACAAGGAATTCTTTTTGGTAAAGTGACTCAGTGTTTACAACACAAAACAAGACGAAACATGACACAACACACAACAACACAAAAACAACAACAAGAACAGTGCAGTACAAAATGTTTTTCGATCTTATATTGTAAAATTGTAGGCGATAATCGCGGCTTTTTATATTTATCTAGTTTAATGTATATTGTGTATGTATGAGAGAGCAAAGTGGAACCGGAGACAAATTCCATGTATGTGAAAACTTTCATGGCCATTAAAGCTGATTCTGATTCTGATTCTGATTCTGATTCTTTTATTTTGACAATCCCGAACCGGAAGTCGAATGTCTCGCTTTCCTGACGTCGTCAGACGAGTTGCGCGCTAGCTAGCTCGTGCCGAACCGCGTCAACATTTGCCGTGCGTTAAATCTCTAGCGGGCGATAACATCGCAGCGGCCGTCAGTCCGTTCGCAGCGCGCTTTGTGCTCACCTGCCGTCGCGTAACCGTCACGGCAACATGAGCGACGCCGTAGACGAGTTCAGGGAGCAGGTGAGTGGCGATGAGAAGTTGAGATAACAGTTTGGAAAACGTCTAGCTAGCGTCGGCGTTAGCGGCAGCTGCGCGGTGCGGGTCGGCTAGCGGCCGCACTCTTTGACGACAGGCCTCAAACTCGAGTGTAATGTGTTTAATGTGTTTAATGTGTTTACCCGAGTAACGTTAACCGGAAGAGTAACGGGCGTTAAGGCGATAGCAACAACAATAACAGTGACGTCACGAGATGTAGCTACAAACTGCGCTGTATTTGCCGACTTGTTACGTAGCGTGCTAAACTATTGACGTGTTCATTTCCAGTTCGTATTGAATAGTCATTGATGTACTATGTAACGTTCAGATGTTTATCCTTTATGAAGTAATGTCGGACAATGCAAAGCTAACGTAGACGTGTGACGTTATTCAGCCAATGTTTTTTTATTTGTGTACCTTTTTGGCTCTTCCAGAAAGCAACTTGCCTTATCACCCTTGTTTGTTCTTTGTTAAGGTTGAGGTTGGAAGAAAGAAAAAGGCGGAAGACGTGTCAGATGTGAAGTTGTTATTATTTGGCCCTGATGGTGTTGATGCATGCTAATGTGTTGGATGCTGAACAGAAGCTTTCAAGATCTGTCCCCACTACTACTAGTGTTGTGATGGCAGATGGTAAATGGGGGAAGAGGAGGAGAAAGAAGTCATTAAGTCAAACAGAAGAAAGAAGAAATGAAGGGTTGTTATGAAGTTAAAGAAGTTATGAAGTTAAGATCAGAAGTTTACCAGGGTATGATTAATTTCCTAACAGCCTGCTATGCTTCTCTTTTTCATCCTGTTTCTTTCTTTTAAGCATGAGCATTTCGTTTTCTCTCTCTCTCTCTATAAGAAACATCACTGGTCAATCCCTCCAAACCTAGTTTTATTTTTTGTGCAATCTGTCTTTCAGCTAAATTACATACTATATGATTTCCTTCTGCATTGTGATGTATGACCTCTTATAAACACATTCCTTAAAGGAGTAGTGAAAAATCTGTGATGACATGTCATGAGCTGTGACTGAGGGTGGGAAGTAGAGGTCAACGCTGTCACCTCCTCGCCCTTCATTTGGCACACGATTGTCTGTAGAGTGATTCTCATTTGAGTGTCTGGTCTGTCCAGGACTCGCGGCCTGGTTCTAGGAGCGCGTCCCCTCGGGGTTCAGCTAAATCCACCAGCCGCTCACCGGCAGGCTCAAAAGATGGCTCCCGACGCTCCCGGTCGAGATCCAGATCCAAATCCAGATCCAAATCCAAATCTAGGTGAGATCTGGTTTTGTTTACATGTGAAGGTGGTGTTTTCAAAGTCGGGGGGGGATATGTGGATTCTTGCACTAGATTTGTGCAACTTTTTGTGCATGTAACACAAGTACAGGGCTCGTACGGTTATGGAAAACCTGGAAAAATCATGGCATTTTAAAATGGTCATTTCCAGCCCTGGAAAAGTCATATAAAAAACTTAAATCATAAATTTTGTGAAAAAGTTATGGAAATTTTGAAATATTTAATGTGTTTTTTAAAGAAAGACGCTCAAAATACAAGCCGGCATTTTCTAAATGTGTCATGTTTATACCGAAATTCCAGTTTGGTCATGGAAATTTGATTTAAAGTCCTGGAAATCCATTGGTCAAAATGTGTAAGAACCCTGCAAGTACATTCCACTGTCTGATTTAAGTTTGTGTCCACCCCCAGGTCCCGTTCCCATCGAAGCTCACGCAGGCATCATTCCCGCTCTCGTTCCCGCTCCCACCGACGCCATTCCAGGAGCCGATCTCGTAGCTGGGAGTATCGCCGGCACAGGAGCCACAGCCGGTCCCCAATGTCAAATCGCCGGAGACACATTGGCAACAGGGTATATATATCCTAAACATGCTTGAGTTTATGAAATTGAAATTTATGAGGGATTTACCTTTTAACATATTACATTACATGTCATTTAGCAGATGCTTTTATCCAAAGAGACTTACAATTAGTTTATTCAACCTAGAGTACAAACTAAGAACAACAAGAATACAGAAAGTAACATAGTCAAACTACAAAAGTACCACAATAAGAGATATTCAAGTGCCTGAAGTGCTAATATGTGTTTAATCCAGATATAGTCGGACATATTTGATCTACATGAACTCGGCCTCTTCAGTGGTTTTAATTGTCTAGATTTAACAATTTTATTTTGACTTTGTGCTTTTACCAGATCATGTGTGAAAGCCCTTTATGGTGTCCAATCTTTAGGTTTTCCATCTCTTGTCAGATACCCAGGTGCTGACTCGCTCCAGAATCGGAGTAGTTATGATGCGACGGTCGTGTGGCCACAATATGTTGACGCTCCTCTCTTTCCTCAGGCCAACCCAGACCCACACAACTGTCTGGGTGTGTTCGGACTGAGTCTGTACACCACGGAGAGAGATCTGAGGGAGGTGTTCTCCAAATATGGCCCCTTGACTCACGTCAACATCGTGTACGACCAGCAGTCGCGTCGCTCAAGAGGCTTTGCCTTTATCTACTTTGAGAACTGTGATGACTCCAAAGAGGTACGGAAGATGAGACGAATATGATATTTTTATAATGTTGACTGCCCGCCACACGTTACAAACCAAATCCCTTTTTTATGCCGTCTTATTCCATTTTCGGCATTAAGTAAAGGGCTGTGATACAGCGGGCTCTGATAACACATGATGGATGGTTGTCGTTCCTCTTTTGACAGCCTTCTGTGTAAATGAGACTTGAAGTGTGTTTACTAAGCGTCTTTGAGCACCTGGAAAAGCGCTATATAAATCGAATGTATTATTATTATTACTAACAGGGAGAGAACAGTCTAAGTACGTCCAGACTGGAGTCTACACTAGCAGCAACACCATCATACAAGTGGATTATGTGTGGGTTGAATATGTGGTCGATAGACCATGTTGTAAACATGTATCTATACAGGGTTCTTACGGTCATGGAAAACCTGGAAAAGTCATGGAATTTTAAAATGGTAATTTCCAGGCCTGGAGAAGTCATGGAAAAAACTTAAATCACAAAAGTTTTGGAAAAGTCATGGAAATGTGTTAAAATCACATGTTCATTTACTCTGAGTTTGAAATAATGAATATGTTTTAGAAAGAAAGACTCAAAATATAAGCCGGCGTACGCTCTCATACTGCAATTTTCTTTTTTTTCCGCGTTGCAAGTGAACGCACCATAACTGGAAAGTTCGATGGCCATAGCTCGGGAAACAAATGTTTATTCTTTAAATAAAATATAGGCTGTTATTCATTAAATGTATACTGTATGCTTTTGGAATTCATTGTCTAAATTTTCTCACTTTTTTATGTATAAACCGAGATTTCAGTTGGGTCATGGAAATTTGTTTTAAAGTCATGGAAAAATCATGGAAATCCACTGGTCAACACGTGTAAGAACCCTGCTGTACTAAAAGGAGATTTGACTGAAATCTGTGCAACGCTTTGAATTCATGACCAACGGTTCAACATGAAAGCTATTCACGCATCTTATTGGATTAAAAACAAATGCCCGACTTCTCACTGTTGTGGGTTTCAGGCCAAGGAGCGCGCCAACGGGATGGAGCTCGATGGCCGAAGGATCCGAGTGGATTTCTCCATCACAAAACGGGCCCACACGCCCACTCCTGGAATCTACATGGGCCGTCCCACATAGTGAGTGTCTCTTCATCCTACAGCTACACTTTTAGGGACATTTTTATTTTAGAAGATGCCATTTGCATGTGGTATTTTACGAGGTGTCGCCAACTTTTATTCTGTGTGTTACAGTGGTGGAGGCGGTAGCGGCGAAGGGGGAGGAGGCGGGGGAGGGGGAGGCGGCGGCGGCAGCGGCGGCAGCAGCAACGGCGGCTCATCGCGCCGCGCCTCCAGGGACTACGAGAGGAGCTACGACCGAGGCTGTGACAGGAGTTACGATCGAGACTACGAGCGCTACGACGACCGAGAGTACAGGTCATACAAGTGAGTGGTCATATTAGTCTGATTCATGATTTTATGGTTAATTGAGACCGTTATTCTTTTTAAACTAGTATTTAAAGATCAAAAGTAATCATGACTGAAATGATGGAGTCTTTAAAATAAAATGTCAAATTCGACTCTTAGTGTTTATGACTCTAATCTACATCGTTACATAATTCTAACGTCCTAAAGAGAAGTGTCGTGGTTTTGTTTCCCCCCCCACACACACACACACAGACGCAGATCTCCATCTCCTTACAGCAGGGGGTACCGCTCACGATCCCGGTCACGGTCCTACTCGCCACGTATGTGTAAACCATTTTTCTGTAATTATACCGCTTGGGTATATTTGCATATTTGCCAGGGTTCGTACGGTCATGAAAAACCTGGAAAAGTCATGGAATTTTAAAATGGTCATTTCCAGGCCAGGAAAAGTCATGGAAAAAACTTAAATCATGAAAGTTTTGGAAAAGTCATGGAAATTTGTCAAAATCACATGTTCATTTACGCCAAGTTTGAAATAATTAATATGTTTTTTTTAAAGAAAAACGATCAAAATATATGCTCTCGAAACCGCACAATGTTCTAAATTGTTCATGTTTTTACCGAGATTTCAATTTGGTCATGGAAATTTGGTTTAAAGTCTTGGAAAGGTCCTGGAAATTCATCGTTCAAAATGTGTAAGAACCCTGATTTGCATATTTAGAGTTTATACGAAATTCAGATTTTGATGTAACTTTCACAAATACTTTGTCTTAAAGTTTAGTTTATCCACAAAAAACTAACAAATCATGCTTGTCATCTTGTTGATAAAAATGATTTCTGACACCTAATATTCTCTCTCTCTCTCTCTCTCTCTCTCTCTCTCTCTCTCTCTCTCTCTCTCTCTCTCTCTCTCTCTCTCTCTCTCTCTCTCTCTCTCAGGTCACTACTGAGCAGTTAGAAAAGAAGGCCACATCTTCAGTGATATTGTTCAGATGCTTTTCTTTTTCTTGACTTTTTATGTTTGGTTTTTTTCTGCTTTGTTTTTAGACAACGTATATGGTTTTGAAGGTCTAAAAAAAATGGTCCCAGAGATTAAATCTGTCTAAGAACCACACACTCTGTGAATTTTTCATAACTAAATTTGTAGGCAAACCTGTGAGAAATTAAAATTTTAGAAAATAGATATGTGTAAACAAGCAACATCAAATAAATCCTAACAGTAAAACCTTCTGGGTTGTTTATTCTCTGCTCCACACGTTTGGTTTTTATACAAGAAGGATGTTCTTTGGTATATTATATTTTCTCATTTTGCTGTTCATATGTAGCCTTCACAATCCCAGTTTGCGTTTAATGTTTTAAAGACCATCTTTCTATTTATTTGTGTGTTTTTCTGATGGAAAGTATGTTTTTGGGGTGTTGTACATACACAGAAAAATACTTTTGTCTGTTGTTTAGTGACAGTTTGTAGTAAACTGTGATGGCCACATTGCACCGTGGTTTTAGATTCAGGAATGCTGCAAGTATTGTTGCAGGTGTTGTTACATGAACTTCCATCAAAACAGTTTGAGTTATTTGGTGTGTTTTTTCTCGTAACAGAAATAAAATGATGACTGCTTAGTCTTCATGCATGTACATTCATTCAAGGGATCGTCTATAATGAAGCCCTGTGTTGACGCAGTTCGAATTTTTGACAGAATTAGGTATTTTAACATTAAATCAAATGTATATTCAGTCTATCTTGGATACATAAAACAATATTGTTACATTCCTAATAAAGGTACAAATGTACGGAATATAAATTCTGCGTAAATCAGATTGTTCGATACCGTGAGGTTACAATGCACTTTCTGTAACGCCGCGTCAACGTCCCATAGAACACTTGCTTTCTGTTTTGGCTGCAGTAAGAGTTTGAATTTATGACTTAACTATACAATATATGTTCGGCAATTCTAAAAGGTTGTTTAAACTACACAATAACACATTTGCGTAGTTCAAAATTCTCAATTGAACATATGATATTTTTTTGGTCCATTGATATTTCTGAGGTCAAGAATAAACGTAATGCATAAATTATTAAAGTAATGAAGTTGAGATGTTCGTAATAGAAAGAAAATCCATGAAACGGAGTGAATTTTGGAAAATATGAATGAACTACAACATTTATTTTTATTTAAGAAGAATGGAGCATGTAAAATAATTAAATTAATCAAAAGCCCTGTCATCTGGATTTGCATAATAAAATATAAAATAATAAAATACATTTGAGGTTGGGAGAATAAAATCAGTCGGGGCCTGTTCCAGGTCTGTAAAGCAGGCATGTGATATTTAACAATCTAAAAATAAAACGCGTAACTGTATACAGTATGACAGAATGACGTAACGTTCCAGAACTCTCTCGACCAATCACAGAGCGCTCTCGGTTAAACGCTTCCGGTTTCCTCTGCCCCTTGCCTTTCCACCGGAGCGGCTGCCGTGTGCAGATTTCCGAGGAGCGAACACCGCGCACACCGTTGGCTAAACAAGGACATTAAGGTACTAAAAGAGTACTCCCCCCACATATATATTGGGTGAGGGTTATTTATAAACACTGACACAAAAAAACAGCAATATTTGTTGAGTCAAAGCGTCGGGCTAACAGGTAGCTCGGGCTCAGTGAGCGGCTAGCTCCGTTAGCATGCTGTGTGATCGTATGACGAGCCAGGCGGTGGCTGCAGCGGCGGAAACACGTTTTAATGCAGCCAGTGCAGCAGGAAGGAGCTAATTGTGGATACATGTCCTTAGTTAACTCTCAACGAGACCGAGATGTTGTTATGCTACTAATAAACCAGGCTTTGGTGACGTATTCTGGGTAATAGTGTATACAACTTGTGCCTCTCGCAGATGCCCCCCAAAAAGACAGATGTCCCCAAAGAGCCAACGCTGATTGGACGATTTGGAACTTCGCTGAAGATCGGGATCGTGGGATTACCTAATGTTGGGTAAGTGCATGAAATAACTGATACAAGCTGAGCCGTTTGTTGTTGTTGTTGTTGCTGTCCCAGAATCCGAATGTTATTTATTGACAAGTAGGTTTACACCTACCTGGAAGTTGTTCTGGTGTATAAGGTGCATACAGAACATAGTTAACATAAAAACACAGACGGTACTGCACAATCACAGTAAGTACTACAAAATACAATCACAATAAGTACAAACAAAAATAGGGCAGGAGTGTAAAAGCGAATGTGCAAAAGTGCATGTGCAATGAATGGAGTGGATGACTGTGTGAGTGGATTGACATATTCATCACGAAGGGTCCATTATTGCGCTGCTGTTGACGCTCCTCTGTCCACGTAGGAAATCCACCTTCTTCAATGTGCTGACCAAAAGCCAAGCCGCTGCAGAGAACTTCCCGTTCTGCACGATCGACCCCAACGAGAGCCGGGTGCCTGTTCCCGACGAGCGCTTCGACTTCCTCTGCCAATACCACAAACCGCTCAGGTGTGTGTCAGGGTTCTACGCTCATGGAAAACCTGGAAAAGTCATGGAATTTTAAAATGGTTATTTCCACGCCTGGAAAAATCATGGAAAAAAACGTAAATCATAAAAGTTTTGAAAAAGTCATGGAAATGTGTTATAATCACATGTTCATTTACGCCGAGTTTGAAATAATTAATATGTTTTTTAAAGAAAGACGCTCAAAATATAAGCCGGCATACGCTCTCGATACGCGCAATTTTCCAAATGTTTCATGTTTATACAAAGATGTCAGTTTGGTCATGGACATTTGCAGGGTTCGTACGATCATGGAAAACCTGGAAAAGTCATGAAATTTTAAAAATGGTAATTTCCAAGCCTGGAAAAGTCATGGAAAATACTTAAATCATAAAAGTTTTGGAAAAGTCATGGAAATGAGTTGTAATCTCATGTTCATTTAGGCCGAGTTTGAAATAATGAATGTGATTTTTAAAGAAAGACGCTCAAAATAAAAGCCGGCGTACGCAAAATTCTCAAAATTGTTCATGTTTATACCGAGATTTCAGTTTAGTCATGGAAATTTGGTGAAAAGTTCTGGAAATCCAGTGGTCAAAATGTGTAAGAACCCTGGTGTGTTCTGTGCAGCTGTGTTTTCGGTTTTGTTGTCCGTGGATTTCTCTCCTCATCAATCCTTGACCGGCTGCGTTGTCTCTCCAGTAAAGTCCCAGCGTTCCTCAGCGTCGTGGACATCGCCGGTCTGGTGAAGGGAGCTCACGCGGGGCAGGGGCTGGGGAACGCCTTCCTCTCCCACATCAGCGCCTGCGACGGCATCTTCCACATGACCCGTGAGTTGTCGATACATCACGTGTCATTCAGCAGACGCTTTTATCCAAAGAGACTTACAATAAGTGCATTTCAACCTAGAGGACAAACTAAGAACAACAAGAATACAGAAAGTAACATTTCCTCATCATAGTCAAACTACAAAAGTACCATAATAAGATATTTAAGAGCCACTGAAGTATAGATACTTCTGCCTGCAGCTGCTGTCGAGTAACAACTTAGGGGGTGAGACAGGTGTCAGGAGGGCAAGTTTCACCAAGCTTATTTTAAGAGGTCACGCATGCTGTGGACCAGACAAGATGATATATTCTGTTCTATAGCAAGGTTTATAACCTTTATACTTTGTGGTCATGAGTTTCTAACTATGAAGTATGAAAAGCTTGCATTGAATGTCTGGTAAAACTTGTAATTATTTATTTTTTTGTTCTCGATATATAATACACTTTTGTATTATTTCATTAAGCGTTGGACTGATATGGCTGCTTTTAATTTAGACAACTTTTAACATTTGAGAATCTAAATTAATGGAATTAATTAATCTGTAGGGAAACATGTATACATCTCAAAGTACGGTATAAATTAAATATCGTTTGGGTTTCAGTTCTCAAACTGAAATCATACGATTTTTTTCAATATATGATTTATTTGTAGAAATTACAAAACAAGATTTATAGTACAATATACCTCAAAAATAAGGATTGAAAGGGTAACATATCACACAGTCAAATGGTGAGGACACGCATTACAGTCCCCCTCCCTTACCCAAAAAAAAAAGGCAATTTGATACACAAACATAAAAGAAAATTATAAAAGAAACCAAAACCCAACATCAACAACTGGCTATGAAATGATTGTAGTGACAAATAATATTGTGGCCACCTTCTCTGACCATCAACTCTCTCACTCACATCTACTCAGTATAAGAACATTTAAACAACATCCAGTCCAAGCTAGAATAATATAATAATAATTCAAAATTATAATAGTATCAGTTTGCAAGTTTACAGCTTCATGAAATACTTGCATGGTTACACAAAGCGAGCGAACTGCTCAGGAATAACACGGTTGTAACTGCTTGTTGTCGGCTGACTTCACCTGTCGGCGCTTGTGTTTTCCAGGTGCGTTCGACGATGAGGATATCATCCACGTGGAGGGAAACGTCGACCCAGTGAGGGACATCGAGATCATCCACGAAGAGCTGCGACTGAAGGACGAGGAAGCCATCCCTCTGATCCTCGACAAGCTGGAGAAAGCTGCCGTCAGAGGAGGGGACAAAAGACTCAAGCCTGAACACGTGAGTATGAATACATGTTTATGTTTTGAGTTCCCCTGTTTCACATCCGGGAATAAAGAAGATGATAACCTGTAATCCGTCTGCTGACTTCCTTTAATCTGCTGCTTCTTGCTGCAGGAGATCATGTTGAAGGTAAAGAACTGGGTAATGGAGGAGAAGAAACACGTCAGGTTTTACCCTGACTGGAACGACAAAGAGGTAAGTGTGTGTGTGTGTGTGTGTGTGTGTGTGTGTGTGTGTGTGTGTGTGTGTGTGTGTGTGTGTGTGTGTGTGTGTGTGTGTGTGTGTGTGTGTGTGTGTGTGTGTGTGTGTGTGTGTGTGTGTGTGTGTGTGTGTGTGTGTGTGTGTGTGTGTGTGTGTGTGTGTGTGTGTGTGTGTGTGTGTGTGTGTGTGTGTGTGTGTGTGTGTGTGTGTGTGTGTGTGTGTGTGTGTGTGTGTGTTAGTCTGATAGGGGATACCCAATAACATTATTGACCTTCAAAGCTTATCGTGAGGCTTTAACCCTCCTGTTACCTTTGGGGTCAATTTGACCCCAGGCTGTTTTTCACTGTCAAACATATAAGAAATATCTACTTTTGTATATATTTAAAGGGCTATTTGGGTAGTCAACAAACAAACATAAAGTACCTCACACTTAAACTTGGGAAACAATATAAATTCTAATAATTTTCTGGAGGTTTTAATTGCTGGGGTCAAATTGACCCCGAGGGTAAAATATGTTAGTAAATGTGAAGTAACAGGAGGTTAAATGTCTTGTCATTACCCTGAAAAATCAAAATAAACCATCATTTGAATGAAGTGTTTTTTTTTGGGGATTATCTACGCTAGTCTTTCTTTTTTTTTTTTTTTTTAATCACCTATTTTTAATGAATATAACTTGTTAGTGCCTCCATTTGTGTCCAGTGAGCAGATGAGCCATTAGTTTGTGACCACAGTGGAAGTTCTATTTGTTTAAAGGCCAGAACAACAATGAATATCAGCTACTGCATCACAGGAGTCAGAAAATAATCCACGCAGTTACCACTGGAGTCTACAAATAGTCTAATACTAATAATATTTCCATCGTCAAATCTTTATCTGCATCTGTACAGATGTGCACAAATAAAATGAATAACATAAATAAATAACCCTAGTGGTTGGTGTAACTGAGCCTGTGTGGTCGGCTTGTTTTTGCTGCATCAGCAGCTTTTGAGACTCTTGATGTATATTATATATATTATCTCATTAGAAGAGCGTCCCCTCAGCTATTGAGAACTAAACTGAACCCTTTAAAACTCTCTCCACAGATCGAGGTGTTGAACAAATATCTGCTCCTGACATCCAAGCCCATGATCTACCTGGTCAACCTCTCAGAGAAGGACTACATCAGGAAGAAGAACAAGTGGTAGGTTCACTTCCGCCGCCCCGGTGAGCGTAACCCGCGCCCCCCTCCCTGGTCTGAGTGGGCCGCCGTGTCTTGAACATTGGGAATAACTCCCGCCGGCCGTTCTTCTCAGGTTGGCGAAAATCAAGGAGTGGGTGGACGCTCACGACCCCGGGTCGCTGGTCATCCCCGTGAGCGGCTGTGCTGAGGCTAAAATACAAGACATGGACGCGGAGGAGAAGGAAAAGTACTGCACGGAGATGAAGACGCAGAGGTGAGCCGGGAACTATATTTGCATATATGTTGTGTATATGTGAATTGAATTTTTTATATATATATATATATATATATATATATATATATATATATATATATATATATTATTTTTTTAAATTTTTTTTAATTTTATATTTCACTTTGTATAGTTTATGCACAGTCACTTTTTCTTTCTTTCTTATATTTATATTTTATTCTCGTGTGTTTAGTTTATTGGTGCTACTGTGTCAACAAATTTCCCCTCGGGGATTAATAAAGTATATTTCTATCTGAACTAACGGGATCTCGATAGTCGGGTTGAGGAATAGTTAAACTGACACTGACATTTTCCTCTATATGCCATTTCCTTTGAATTTGTGAGCTTAAAAAAGAAAAAAGCCAATCAAACCCTGTTAACTACAATCACAGCCTGTATCATTTTTTATCAATAAACATATATATATTTTTTTTAAACTGACACTTGGGGCTCCAAATAACAATTATTATGTATATAATATATATACATGTTATTAATTATTCCAGTGTTGTCTCTGCTGTGACAAACTCTGCAAACAGTCGTTGACTCAACTGACAAAGAGTCATTAAATAAGTCGATGCTATTTTCTAATTCAGTTTGAAGTAACTTATTCGCAGACGTGATGCTTTCATCATCTAACGCACCTTGTGTTGAAGCTGTCAGCTGGAGCCGCTCCATCATGACTTCTCTCTCTGTTTCCAGTGTTCTGACCAAAATAATCAAAACTGGCTACGCAGCCCTGCAGCTGGAGTACTTCTTCACAGCCGGGCCGGACGAGGTGCGAGCTTGGACCGTCAGGGTACGTGAATAAATCTGTCTTTTAAGATCATTATTACCGTATGTCCTCAAAAGTCTGTGTTTTATTTAAAAATCTGAATTTGAAAGTGTCATTTACAGTTATTTAAAGCAGAAGCCATTTTCTGTAAAATTATAATTTTCCAAAAAAAATAATATGGTTTTATGTTTTCTCTTACTTACTAATTTACAATGAATTGATTGTGTTACTACACGATAATGACCTGATGTAATGTTCAGTGCTATAAACCTATGGCAATGCACACCAAGTTTGCATATTTTTGTGATTGGAAGCAAAGTTTTCTAGATTTTGCCTTTTTTTACTATTTATTATTTAATTATTATTATTTAGTGCGCACGTTTATAAAAAAAATAAAAACACAGATGTCGAAAGCGTATCATCCGCTCTCCAGTCCCCTCCAGGTTAACACTGTTGGCTCTCTAGGCACTGCTCATGTTGTTGGCAGCGTTATCCGCTAGCTGCCGGCTTTTGGGGTCGTACATTTGAAGTAAATAAGTTTTTTGTTCTCCTCGAGTTATCTTCTTAACGTTCTGTGATTCTCCCCAACAGAAAGGGACCAAGGCTCCTCAAGCTGCAGGAAAGATCCACACTGACTTTGAGAAGGGCTTCATCATGGCGGAGGTGATGAAGTACAACGACTTCAAAGAGGAGGGCAGTGAAAACGCAGCTAAGGTTTGTTTTTGTCGAGCACAGCATGTCCGGCAATAATAAACCTGCTTTTTTTACGTTGAACATAATTGATATAGTTTTTGAATAGGAATTAATAGTTTGTTCTCTCTTGCAGGCCGCCGGGAAATACAGGCAACTGGGCAGGAACTACACGGTGGAGGACGGCGACATTATCTTTTTCAAATTCAACACACCCAGCGCACCTAAAAAGAAGCCGTGAGGACACAGAATCACCAGAGGGAGAACTCAGAATACGGTTCAGCCCCAAAGAGCGACACTGTGCGCTGGTTTTCATGTTTATCTTTTGAATTCAGAGGAGCAGCTCATCAGCCGATCAGCAGTTATTTACTCAGCTGGTCCGATCTGGCACCTATTGGAATTATTCAACACAATTACGTTTCCATACAAGCTTACATCCCTGCCTATCATATCTAGCATATTCTGTACCAGTCAAATATTTGCTTTCACGGTCACAAATAAGAATAGGTATAACTGAACTGAGCAATGTATCATTTCTGATTTGACTAGAAATAGCCAATTAAGAAACTAACAGGACAGTAAACTGCATATTTAAGCCAATTAAGAAACTAACAGGACAGTAAACTGCATATTTCTTTATACCTGATGCTGGCCGTGTGTTTTTAAGGTGCATCAGATGCTCGGGGCGTGTCTCTTTTCTCGATGCTTTTTGATAATTCAAGCAAGAATTGCTGTTGAATTGTATCTTTTAAGATATTTGAGGCCTACAACAACAACAGCTTGTCTTTCTGTCATTATTCTACAATTACCTTAATGATGACCTCGCATCATATCAAACCTCTTTATTACAGCCTGGTGTGATCAATCTGTAATTCAGATCTTATAACACACAAATGTTATAACCAGTGCCAACGTAAGTGATGGTATGTACAGCGTGTTTGGTGCAGGTGCCTAATCAGCATAAAATGAGTAAATGGTGTTTTATTCCTCGAATTAAAATGATTTCTCACTGTTTTCTTAGTTTATTTATCCTGTTTCCCCAAGTCAACGTCATTATGCTAATCACAATTACGCCATAATTTGGTAAACAATTATAAAAGTTTGACTGGTACTGTGTAAACTATTAAGATAAAATGAAAGCCGTCGCTCAGTGTAGCAATTCAGGACACGACTGCTTTATTCTGAGGGGAAAGATATGACTATTATTTTAGAGAGAGCCAAGCAGACGATGCAGGATGAGACCCCGATGGATCCTCGTGTGATACCCTCTGCTTTTATTGACTTTGGTTTGGAAACATCAAAACAGACGACATTCACACCATGAACTCCACCCTGAGTCACGAGATGCGGCTTCGGTGTGAACCCCTCCGACGATCGTCTGGACCGTGCGGCCTCGCGATGCTTCTCGTCTCACTGCCTCCGGTGTGAATGTCTTTATTTTAAAGAGCGCCCAACAATCCCCTCATTTACCATCTTGTCGAAGGTTGAAAATCCTAACGGACCTGCGGGAGCCGAGACATAACGAACATCATCCTCTCCAACATGCATGTGTCAATAAAAGGAGAAAAGAAATGTGTCGTTGCTTCGTCTTTCTATTTTTTGCTCATGTTTGAGGCTAAAGTCACAACTGAAGGGAATGAATGGACTGCCATTGGAAAACAAACAAGGTAAAATAGTAATGGTATCTACATTGTTTAAACACTTAATACATTGATATATATTGAATAACCCAATGTGTCTTTAATGATGCATTAATAAGCTTCAAGACAAATAACTCATCTCTTATCTAGTAATCACCCATTTGCTATTTCATTACATTTCCTCATTTAAATGTTTTTTTTAATGGTATCTCAAAAGAGGCATTATAATGTGCATATCTTCTTGTGTCTGCTTGTTAAAAACTATCTCTCCACAAAACCCACCAGCAGCTATTCTGAAGCGTTATATCAGCAGATGGAGTTGCCATGGAAATGTTAAAATGTGTGACTATTCTAAGATTACAGTCCGGAATGATGTTTGAATTATAACTCGGGGAAGACAACGAATTTGTTCTTTGAGTTATCTGTTGTTTCTTTCTTGAGGATGTGGAACGCTGCAGATCTTAACAGCTCTGAGGTAGATTTGTAATCTGTGATAACAAATTGAATTGAAATGTTATGCATGCTTCAAGTGCAGAATAAACGTCAGATTGTTTCACTACAATTGTATTACACTGCAAAGATCTTCCAATCACGTTGTTTCCTTCTTTGGCTCTAGAGATAATCACGAAACACATTTATTCAAATCAAAATCCTCCCAGACGTCTGATATATTTGATTTGAACGTTGTCATTGACAAAATAATTTGATTATTTGAACTTGGATCCATCACAATTTGACAACTTCAGAAAAATGACTGGTTGCAGAAATGGAGGCCAACGAAAAATATACAGCGATCGCAGAACTTTAAAAAGCCGAATCGTCGCATGTTGGCGAACCAAAAAAAAGCTCCACATTAAAACGACGAAGATCTCGAATATAAATGTTGATTCTACTTTTAAATGATACAATACAGTGTGTAACTCGACAGCAACGCGGCGGTTCAACGTGTACATCAGTTGGGGATTCAACAACTGCATTCCATCTCTTCACGCGCTCGACAACAAACAGGAAACACACGTCCTATAAAAAGTGACTGACACGTCCCCGCAGCCAATCACGTCGCTCGTAACCCCGACTCAGCCAATCGCCTGAGAGAAGAAGGGCGGGACGTCCTGTAATGCCATGCAAATTCGACAGTCAAGCCTGTTAGTCCCGCCTTTTTGTGTTTCCCGCACCGTCAATCAAAATAGAAAAAAATCGACCCGAATTCACCGATCAACACTAGCCCGCCTTTGATAAAATAATCATGTTTGGAGTTTAGTTTACCAGATAGTCTCCCGGTTCCTACCGCCCACGCTATGACTGGTACGTAAACAGTTACCGCATCGAAGCGCGCAACTAATCGGTGAGTTTGTGCAACGTTCAGCGAAGCAAGCTGCGTCTTTTTATCTTTTTTTTGCGCCGCTGCTAACTAGCTAGATGTGGTTAGCTCGCGGAGCTAGCTGGCTAGCGACGGAGTTGACAAAGTAAACAGTCGATCTGGACGGAAATTGCCGCAGAATCTGCGCCGCGAAGTTGAATTTCGCAGTCGGCTCCTTTCGGACCGCGGCGCGGGGATGCTTTGCGAGCTTTTCCGCCAGGCGGGAGTTGAAGATTACAGAGTTGCGCCGAGTCCCCCCCCGTCTCTCTGCTAGCGGAGCAGCCGCTGAAACAACGAGAAATGGCGTCCGCGGACGTGGACGGCAGTCAAAGCGGGTTTCTGCAACCCGGCGGCGCGGCGGAAACGCAGGTATCCGACATTTTCTAGCTCGTCTCTCTCGCTCGCTTTCGACGGCCGGTTGTGTTTTTTTTTGAGAGCAAGAAGTTCACACGTTTTAAAATTTTGATGGCATGGGGTGAAAGCCGTACACTTCCTGTGTTCCCCTCAATAACGGCCACCCACTTTACCCCAGTAAAACCCGCCCATAGTGGGTAGGACGCTGGAGTCAGTCACTCGGGTCGGCTCGCCGGAGGATAGCCGGGTTACCTCGGGCCGGGAGCCCCGGGGGGTGATCATGATGCGGGGATAGCGGCCGTAATCACAACAGTAGCGTTCAATTGTGCTGTAATAGCCGCCCATCCCCCACTCGCCCCGCTCGGTCGTTTCTGAGCCCGGGCTCCCCTCCGGGGGCCGGCGCTGCTTCGAGCTCGTGGTGGTTCAGTTCAGTTCATGTTTATAGCCCAATTTCACAAATTACGAATGCGAGTGCTTTAGAATCTGTACATATAAACATCCCGAAACCTCACATCGGATCAGGAACAACTCCCAAATAACCCTTCAGGGGGAAAAGAGGAAAACCCTTCAGGAGGGTCGTTAGCATCAACGCGTCACTCTCACAATCTATGATTTCATAACTGAATTATTATTATTATTATTATTTTGAAAATAGTCTGGCCGGTTCTCTGTTTTCTTTTTCTCCTGCGATCTCATCGGAAACTGGGATGATTCTCCCAGGGTTCCCACGATCCTGGAAAACCTGGAAAACTCATTTTGAAATGGTCATTTCCAGACCTGGAGAAGTCATGGAAAAAACTTAAATCATAAATGTTATGGAAAAGTCATGGAAATTTGTTGTATTCACATGTTCATTCACGCCGAGTTTGAAATAATTCATGTTTTTTAAAGGAAGACGCTCAAAATCGAAGCTATTGGCGAGATTATTATTTGTTCCCGTTGCAAGTGAACGCACCTTAACTGGGAAGTTCGCTGGCTGTAGCAGCAGCAGCTCGGGAAGCGGTCGGGATAATGTATTTTTTTTCATTTCAGGTGTATCGTATGCTTTGTAATTCTAATTGTTTGAATACTACATTTTCAAAAATGTTCATGTATACACCGAGAGTTCAGTTCGGTCATGGACATTTGATTTTAAAGTCCTGGAAATCCATTGGTCCACATGTGTGAGATTCTGTTCTCCTGATCGGAGTGTGTTCTGTGCGTGTTAATCTGTGTGTGCGTTTGACTCCCAGACTACAGACATGTCTGCAATTCAGTTGACGGGGTCGGATCGATGGGAGGTGTTGACGCCCGTCTCCACCGGGAAAGAAGATCAGGGAATCGTCCACATCCAAAACTCTGGGATCGTCACGTCCAACGGGCAGTACATGCTTCCCATCGGGAGTCTCCCCAACCAGCCCATCTATGTTACAGCGTCTGGGAATGAGGGCGCACACAATGGAGTGTCAGGCATTCAGTATCAGGTACGAGACACAGAACCAACACGCGGCTACACCTGGATTAACACACAGATTAACTCTTCAGTGGCACTTAAATGACTCTTACTTATAGTATTACTCATGTTATTACTTATAGTATTACTCATGTTATTACTTATAGTATTACTAATGTTATTAATTATAGTATTACTTGTGTGTAAGTAATAACTTATGGACCATATGTAATAACATGAGTAATAACATTAGTAGTGTTATGTTATTACTCATGTTTGAAATTGAAATGTACTTTATTAATCCCCAAGGGGAAATTTGTTGGCAACAGTAGCAGCACCGATAAAACTAAACACAATAAAATATAAGTATAAGAAAGAAAGTGACTGTGCATAAAGTAAAGTGTGCAAAGTGAAATATAAAATATAAAATAAAATATATATGTATATATACACAACATATATGTAATACAGCACTGTAAATTTAAATATATATATATAGATGGTGTGCAAAATGCAAAGTATGTGTGCAGTGCAGATCAACAGTGTAAGTATGAATGTGAACATGTACAGTGAGTTATTGCAAGTTTCTGGCAGGAAGTGCTTTGTTATAAAGCCTCATGGCCGTGGGCAGGAATGTTCTCCTTATGTTATAACTTATGGTACTTTTGTAGTTTGACTATGTTGAGGAAATGTTACTTTCTGTATTCTTGTTGTTCTTAGTTTGTACTCTAGGTTGATGCTCTTATTGTAAGTCTCTTTGGATAAAAGCGTCTGCTACATGACATGTGATGTGATGTAATGTCATGACATGTGATGTAATGTCATGACATGTGATGTAATGTGATGTAATGACATGTAATGTGATGCTTTATGGACTCCGTTCAGTAAAGGTCCTGCTCTAAACCGTGTTCTCTCTTCCAGGTCATCCCCCAAATCCAGAATGCGGACGGGACGCTCACCGGTTTCACACACGGGCTGGACGACGGCACGGGGCAGATCCACCTCCTGCAAGACGGCGGGCAGGGCAGCATCGGAATCAGCTGCGCCACGACGGCGACCACGGACCTCCTGACGCAGGCGGGCCACGTGCACTCCATCCAGGGCGTCTCGCTGTCCGGCGGGTCGGCGTACGCCGGCGCGGGGTTGCCCGGCAACATCACGTTCGTCCCGATCAACAGCGTGGACCTGGAGTCTCTGGGGCTGACCGGGGCGCACACGGTCCCCATCGCCACCGGGGTCACCCCCGAAGGTCAGCTGATCATGGGCGGCCAGACGCTGGACAGTCACGGCCAGGACGCGGGCGCCAAGCAGTCGCTGGTGACGGTGAGCGCCGGCAACCACGAACTCTACGTGCCGACCACCTCGTCGTCTAACTCCTCCCACCTCCCGGAGACCATCGACGGCACCGGGGTTCTGACCCAGGCCACCGCCGTGTCCGCCGGCGTGTCCGACCCGTCCTCGGAGAACTTCAACTCCCACAACCACCTGCAGCAGATCCAGGTCAGTGCGTCGTGTCTTTGGCGTCGTGTCGGCGTGAGTCTTTGGGACGTGTTCACTTCGTCTAAAGACTGTAGAGGGAAACATTTCTCTTTTTGTCTCCAGCTGTGCTTTAACACATTAATTGGCACCAAATGCAGGGTTCCCACGGTCATGGAAAACCTGGAGAAAGCCGCTGAAAACCGCTCTTAGGTAGATTCTCACGTGTGAGGATTTGCTGCTTTTTTCTTGGTTATTACTTTGAAATTGACAAACAAAGAAAAAAATATATATAAATGAATGAAATGAAATATACTTTATTAATCCCCAAGGGGAAATTTGGTGACAACAGAAGCAGCACCGATAAAACTAAACACAATAAAATATAAGTATAAGAAAGAAAGAAAGAAAGAAAGAAAGAAAGAAAGAAAGTGACTGTGCATAAAGTAAATTGTTCAAGGTGAAATATAAAATACAAAATAACATAAAATAAAACTATATGTATGTATGTATATATACACAACATATATAAAAAAAAATATATATATATATATATAATATACACAGGGTTCGTACGGTCATGAAAAACCTGGAAAAGTCATGGAAAAAACTAAAATCATAAAAGTTTTTGAAAAGTTATGGACATGTGTTATAATCACATGTTCATTTACGTAGAGTTTGAAATAATTAATTTGTTTTTTAAAGACGGACGCTCAAAATATAAGCCGGCGTACGCTCTCAATACGCAATATGTTCTACAGTTTTCATGTTTATACCGAGATGTCAGTTTGGTGATGGACATCTGGTTTAAAGTCCTGGAGACCCATCGGTGGACGTGTGTAGTAACTCTGTATCCGACGTTTTCGCTGTGTGGTTCTGTTTGAAGACACAATAACAGAGTCACAGAGTCACAGGGTCACAGGGTCACAGAGTCACAGAGTCACAGAGTCACAGAGTCACAGAGTCACAGAGTCACAGAGTCACAGAGTCACAGAGTCACAGAGTCACAGAGTCACAGAGTCACAGGGTCACAGAGTCACAGAGTCACGGCCCCGAGGCGTTTATCATTGAATGCACCTTTTTTAGCTTCTCTGTGTAGTATCATTATTATATTGTCCGTTAAACATCTCCTACCTGGTCGACCTCCAGCGTTGGAGATGTTTAGCAATATCTAAAAACGCCGCCATTAATAACGTCCCAAAGGTGTCCGGAGCTCAGAGTTTTGGAAACGGACAAATACTGAACACTGGAGTCAAATATGGCTGATCGGCTTGTAGTCCAGTTTGTTTATTCTCTGATTCGATAGATCCTGGATTACATTTAACATTTAAGTATAGGGCTTCTTTAGTTCAATGGGAGAGAGGAGAGAGAGGAGAGGAGAGAGGAGAGGAGAGAGGAGAGGAGAGGAGAGGAGGAGAGGAGAGGAGAGAGAGAGAGAGGAGAGAGAGAGAGAGAGAGAGAGAGAGGAGAGAGAGGAGAGAGAGGAGAGAGAGGAGAGAGAGAGAGAGGAGAGAGAGGAGAGAGAGGAGAGAGAGGAGAGAGAGAGAGAGAGAGAGAGGGGAGAGAGAGAGAGAGAGAGAGAGGAGAGAGAGAGGAGAGAGAGAGAGAGAGAGAGAGAGAGAGGAGAGAGAGAGAGAGAGAGAGAGAGAGAGAGAGAGAGAGAGAGAGAGAGAGAGAGAGATTCTTGCATTGCCCGAGGATCTAGAACGCCCCGGCCTTCAGGATGAGGGGAGTGATTTTATTTAAAGGGCCACACCATTGGAAACCATCGCTTCAAGACACCAAGGGGCCCGACTGTGTTGGGAAGTCACTCACTCCGTCTCTATCATTAATCTCACACAATGACCCTCCTCGGCTCAGCTGGTTGAGCCTCGTCTTCCTCCTGCGTGTTTATACTCTCCATCACGACAACGGGGAGTTCAGACTTCCGTCGTCGTCGTCAGATGTGAACGCTCCGCTGTTGCGTAACCGCCTCACGCGTCCGGCGCTCCCGTCCCCCGAGGGCCGACCCCCACAAACATCAGGAAATGCTCCAGCTTGTGATTTATCAACACGTTAAGGTTACCACCGTGGCGTGGAGGTCGGGTCCTCTTCTTTTATTCAGGGTTCGTACGGTCATGGAAAACCTGGAAAAGTCATGGAATTTAAAAATGGTCATTTCCAAGCCTGGAAAAATCATGGGAAAAAACCGTAAATCATAAAAGTTTGGGAAAAGTCATGGAAATGTGTTACGATCACATGTTAATTTACGCCGTGTTTGAAATAATTAATGTTTTTTTAAAGAAAGACGCTCAAAATATAAGCCGGCGTACGATCTCCATCCGCAAGATTTTCTACATTTTTCATGTTTATACCGAGTTTTCAGTTTGGTCGTGGACATTTGGTTTAAAGTCCTGGAAATTCATTGGTAAAAATGTGTAAGAACCCTGTTTATTGTATATTTGTGAACCCGTCCGCTGCCTTTGCTTCGTGTGACCCCCCCCCCCCCCCCCCCCCCGGGGGATGAATAAAGTTGAATCTGATCTAATGGTGTTTGACCGCCGTTCCTCCGCAGGTCTCCTCCGCCAACGCCACCACGCTGTCGCAGCCCATCCTGCAGCTGTCCGGGGACAGCCAGGTGGTTCAGGGTCAGGACCTGAACGCGGGAGGTCAGACTCTGCAGAGCGTGCAGCTGGTGAACCCGGGGACCTTCCTCATCCAGGCCCAGACCGTCACCGCCACGGGGCAGATCCAGTGGCAGACCTTCCAGGTAACCCACGGCGACCAAGCGGGGGGCTTCAAACCGACGAGGCGGACGACGGAAGTCGCTCCTCGGCTTTATTTTATGTCGTAAATTGTGTTTATTCTCAAAAGAAGAGGACACGGTTATACATTGAACGTGTCATTTTTCATTTTTGAACTGTCAAAAAGCAAATCGGAATCGGATCAGATCAGAATCCGTTTATTGCCAGGAATGTTTACACAAACAAGGAATTTCTTTTGCCGGAAGGTGCAACATTAGACATGACAAACAACAATCAACATGAACTTAACGGGGTTCGGTCATGGAAAACCTGGAAAAGTCATGGAAAAAACTTAAATCATAAAAGTTTTGAAAAAGTCATGGAAATTTGTTATAGTCGCATGTTCTTTTACGTCAAGTTTAAAATAATTAATATGTTTTTTTCTAAAGGAAGACTCAAATTATAAGCCGGCATACGCCAAGTCCAAACAGATGGATTTCCACATAAAGGATAATAGTTTGATTTGAAGTGTTTCTAATAATAAACATGTATAGTAATGTTTATTCTTTTAATCAAACTATTGTCTCATTCATTTGTTTCATTTAAGGTGTAAAGTATATATGCTTTGTAATTCTCATTGTTTCAATACTACATTTTCAAAAAGTTTTCATGTACACACCGAGATTTCAGTTGGGTCCTGGAAAAGTCCTGGAAAAGTCCTGGAATCCCACTGGTCAACATGTGTAAGAACCTGACTTAAGTATAAGATAAAGATAAAGTGCTTGAACAACAAATAACGTTAAAAGTGTCTTAAGTGTATGTTTCTAGTGACATTTAAGTTAAAGTGTGTGTGAAGGAGGAGGAGGAGGAGGAGGAGAGATGAATGAGGAGGAGGAGCCATAACATAACACATAACGGTATTAGTAGTTCAAGTATTACACAAAAGTGAAAATAGTGCAGGAGGCAATAGTCAGAGACCGGAAATCCGTTTGAGAAATTGTAAATGATTTCTAATCATTAGTTCCTACGACAGCGTCGAGACACGTTAAAAAGCTTTCACCCCCTTTTTGTAAATAATAAAGAAAAAAGAAACGTCAAAGGCCACAGAAATGCTTGTAAGTAATAAAGAAAGAAGAAACATCAAAGGCCACAGAAATCTAAGGAGAGAGTCTTCAATTCATCCAAGTATTGTGTAATCGGACTCCAGTAGATTCAGCTCGTCTTTGTCTGAGCAGCGGCGTGTGAGCGGCGTGTTTCCTGACGTGTGTGTGTGTGTGTGTGTTCCCCCCTAGGTTCAAGGGGTCCAGTCCCTCCAGGGGCTCCAGTTCCCCCAGGGCCAGGGCCAGGCCCAGCAGCTGACCCTCGCCCCGGTGCACACGGGCCAGGTGGGCCTCCCCAACCTGCAGACGGTCACCGTCAACTCGGTGGGGCAGAGCGGCGTGCAGTACACGCAGGGCGACGACGCCCACAGCCCCATCGGTACGACGCGCTCGTTCCAGTTCGCCCGTCTCGGGGCGTCGAGGCGCTCCATCTCCACCTCCACCTTCACCTCCTCTCCCTCCTCCAGGCATCCAGATAAAGGAGGAGCCGGACTCCGAGGAGTGGCAGCTGAGCGGGAACTCCACCCTGAACTCCAGCGACCTGAACAACCTGCGCGTGCAGATCGGCGAGGAGGAAATGGAGATGCAGGGCGGGGAGGGCAAGCGGCTCCGCAGGGTCGCCTGCACATGCCCCAACTGCAAAGAGTCCGGGGGGAGGTGTGTACCACACACACACACACACGCACACACACACACGGCTACAAAAGATGGAAAATAACGTCACGAAACACTTAAATATATTTATTAATTTAAATATTTAATTAATTAATATTTAATTAATTTATTAATCCCCAAGGGGAAATTTGTTGACAAAGTATCACCAATAAAATAAACACAATAAAATAGAAATATAAGAAAGAAAGAAAGTGACTGTGCATTAAGTATACAAAGTGAAATATGAAATACAAAATAAAATAATTATATATATATATATATATATATATATATATATATATATATATATATATATATATATATATATATATATATATATATATATATATATATATATATATATATATATATATATATATATATATATATATATATATATATATATAAAAATAAACAGTGTGTGTATGTCCTAAAACTTTATTAACTGAACCTGTCAGTCTGCCTTTACATTAATGAGAGACGTGGTTATAACACCAG
The DNA here is from genome assembly GCA_036178185.1 of Liparis tanakae. NCBI lineage: Eukaryota > Metazoa > Chordata > Actinopteri > Perciformes > Liparidae > Liparis > Liparis tanakae. The sequence goes on from CM070093.1 coordinate 1,688,722, forward strand.
ACGGGCACTAAGAGGTCACTTAACTTTCCCTCTACCAGAACAATGCATTCAGAAACCAGTAATGCACAGAGCTGTTGCATTCTGGGACGTGCTCCCCTCATGTGTGACTAACAAGAAATACATGGGATTTAAAAAGAAACTTAAGGCATCAATAATCAGAAGGGACATTATAGTGGATTAGGTTATTATAAGATATTAATTTATTAGTCCCACAGTGGGGAAATTCCAGGATCACAGCAGTGGATGTACATAGAGCATTAATAAAAATAAAAGATACAAATAAAATCAAAACACAAAACATAAAATACAAAATACTAATACTAAGTTACTAAATACTAAAATACAATACTAAATACTAAATTACTAAATACTATAAGGGAAAATAAAACAGTAAAGTAAGTAAAGTGCTGAGTTGGTCAGGATCTACAGGATCTATATTTTATTATAGGTATCTAAGGTATTTGGGTAGTATTATTTTACTTTTAATGTAAATATTGTTTTCAAAGTCTTTCAAAGTGTTTTTGTGATAATTGATGATGCTGTGCTGCAGTTTATGTATTTGTATTGTATTGTAATGTTTTTTTGCCTAAACCCCAGGAAGAATACGATGTAGACTAATGAGGATCCTTACTAAACTAAACTAAACTAAACTAATCATCATAATTATAGTAATAAATGCATCATAACCGTATTATGCAGGGCGGATCAACAACAGACAATTCTAATGCAACAATAGACTCCTCCCCTCTGGGGAGCTCCCGCATGTTGCTGACTGCAGCAGCTGTATGAGCGCTGGTCCACTCCTCCTCCAAGTTTAGGAATTTTATTCAAAGTGACGGATCCGTCGCCGCCCGCCGTGTCCGAGAGGTTCAGCGGTTCTTAATCCGGTTCTCGTGGCGTTCAAATCCCCACGCAAATGTAAACATTCACGCAAATACGAAAAAGCACGTTTTGACTAATACTTCTTCAGCCCAGTGACGTTAAGTTGTGTCTTTTCTATGAACAGGGTTCGTACGGTCATGGAAAACCTGGAAAAGTCATGGGGACATTTCCAGGCCTGGAAAAGTCATGGAAAAAAACTTAAATCATAAAAGTTTGGGAAAAGTCATGGAAATGTATTATAATCACATGTTCATTTACGCCGAGTTTAAAATAATTCACATGTTTTTGAAAGGAAGACTCAAAATATAAGCCGGCATACACTCTCATACTATAAGTGCAATTATAATTTGTTCCCGTTGCAAGTGAACGCACCGTAACTGGAAAGTTGGCTGGCTGTAGCAGCAGCAGCTCAGGAAGCGGTCGGGATAATGTCATTTGTTTCATTTAAGGTGTGTCGTATGCTTTGTAATTCTCATTGTTTGAATACTACATTTTCAAAAATGTTCACGTATACACCGAGAGTTCAGTTTGGTCATGGAAATTTGGTTTAAAGTCCTGGAAAAGTCCTGGAAAGGTCCTGGCAATCCACCGGTCAAAATGTGTAAGAAGCCTGTATGAAGATTAGTTTGTTTTCGACTACTTTTTAACACCTTTCCCCTTCCCCGTTCCCCCGTGGCGTTCCTCAGAGGCTCCGGCATGGGGAAGAAGAAGCAGCACATCTGCCACATCGCCGGCTGCGGGAAGGTTTACGGGAAGACGTCTCACCTGCGGGCTCACCTGCGCTGGCACAGCGGGGAGAGGCCCTTCGTCTGCAACTGGATGTTCTGCGGCAAGAGGTTCACGCGGAGCGACGAGCTGCAGCGGCACCGGAGGACGCACACAGGTGAGGGGGCGGGGCTCTGGGGGGCGGGGCTCTGGGGGGCGGGGCCAACGAGGAGCGTTAAAACTCGCTTCCACGCTGACCAGGAAATGTTGATTTTTAGTTTATTGTGTTCTGGAAATTTGTCTCTCCACTTCTTTGGAGCGTTTCTCTCGCCTGTAAACCCGTCGCCATGGAAACCCGTCGCCATGGAAACGTCGGGCTCCGCTCGTCGTTCTCGTACACGTGGAGAAAAGCCGGCAGGCTCGTTTTGTCGCTCGCCTTTCATCTTGGATTCGATGTCGGAGAGAAACGGAGAATAAAGCACCAGGAGTGAATTCTGATGATTTTATTTTTTATTTGGCGGGCGCTACAGCTGAGGCGCTAACGTTAGCACGAACAGTTTTACATTTTTTTAGCATCTTTTTGTCCGTTTAGGGCACATTCTGAAGTTTCGCCCAATTTTAAGAATTCCCTGAATTTTTCTTCTTTTCATTTCCAGGCCTGGAAAAGTCATGGAAAAAACTCAAATCATAAAAGTTTTGGAAAAGTCATGGAAATGTGTTAAAATCACATGTTCATTTACACAGAGTTTGAAATAATTAATGTTTTTTAAAGAAAGACGCTCAAAATATAAGCCGGCGTACGCTCTCGATACGCAAAATGTTCTAAATTGTTCATGTTTTTACTGAGATTTCAGCTAAAGTCCTGGAAAAGTCCTGGAAATGCATCGGTCAACATGTGTAAGAACCCTGTTGTTAGTTTGAGGATTGAAACATTCGATCAGGCGTCGGTTGGTTTACAGGAAAGAACATCTCTTGATGTGCCTTTTTTAAAATCACTTAACACGAGATCCCTCAACTTTTGGCTTTTCTGTTGCGCAATTAATTCGTCTCCGTCTGCCCTCCCAGGTGAGAAGAAGTTCGTGTGCACGGAGTGCGCCAAGCGGTTCATGCGGAGCGACCACCTGGCCAAGCACATAAAGACTCACCAGAACAAGAAGGGGATGGCGCCCTCCTCCACGTCTCCGCCCGGCACCGAGTCCGTCATCACGGCCGACGGCACCACGCTCATCCTGCAGACCGCCACCCACGACCTCCTATCCAATCAGGAGATCCCGTTGCAGCTGGTCACCGTGGCGTCCGGTGAGGTCATGGAATGAGGAGGGGGGAGGGGGGGGTGAATTGGGTGTTTTTTTTTTGAGAACTGGCCTATCACAGGGACCTCTTGGGCTTTTCTCTTTCCCCTCTAACCTTTTTTTGTTGTTTTTTTTTACATATGAATATATACGTAAATATATATGACAAATATATATATTTTAAGAGTTATCATGACTTTGTGTTTGTTTTTTGCCGCCTTTTTATAGGCGGGCAAGAATAATAACATTAAAATGTGGTCGCTATTTACACACGTACACACACACACACACACACACACACACTCACTAACACTCAACACCCGATATGAATACTCAACTCAATGAAATGCCTTATTTTGTATCATAATCTTGTATAAAATGCTGGAGGTGCATGTGTTTTTTAAGCTTTGCAGATGTAACTGTAACGGAGATAAATGTGTTTGTGAAATGGAGACGATGAAGATGACGATGACGATGATGAAGGGGGAGGAGTTTCTGAAAGAGAAGTAGTGAACCTCTCGGTCGCGATTGAACTGGCGTCGCTGGAGAGTTCTGGCGGCCGGCGCTGCGTCCACGCTGAGCTGCTGCTGCCTTGCTCGAGGGCAGAGGGCAGAGGTCAAGATTTTAGGGTTAAGGTATTTTTTTTTTTTTTTTTTTTTTTTTTTATAAATGTCATTTTTTCTTGAAAAGTTAGATGAGAAGATTACGACCACTCACGGTAAATATGAAACTACCTGTCGACTCGGCCCGGTCCGGGCCCGTCCGTCCAGAGGGAACGCCGTCTGTCCGTCGTGGCCGAGCGTCGCGTCTGAAGGTACAATATGCAACCATTCCCTTAAAAAAACGTTTAGACTTCACGTCCTCTTTCCGTCTCTCCATCGGCGTCCGGGCCGGTTCTCA
>CM070093.1:1697500-1710000 GCA_036178185.1 Liparis tanakae
TGACTTTTCCAGCCCTGGAAATGACCATTTTAAAATTCCATGATATCTATGTAACTACGTCTTTAAATCCCAGAGCAGTTACTGCTTACGTTCCAACGAGTTTTATTTATTAATTATGCCCAAAGTTCACTCTGAATTTGGTAAGCACTGTTTTAAATTCGCTGCACCTGCTGCTTGGAATACACTGCAAAAAACTGTAAAGTTAAAGCAGCTCATCAACTTTGTAACTTTTAAGACGCGTGTGAGAGAAGTTGGAGCGGCTTCATACCCACGTGTTCTAGTTTTGGTGTAAATCCGGAGTTTAGTCCTGTTTCCTTATCTTTTTTAATGTATTTTATTTGTGTTGTGTGTTTTCTGTTGTGTCTTGTGTCCGTTGACATGTTTCTAAGCTGCTGTCTTGGCCAGGCTTCCCTTGAAAAAGAGGTCATTGTATCTCAATGGGACCGACCTGCTTAAATAAAGGCTAATAATAATAATAATAATAATAATAAAGACGGTCCGGTCTCACCTGGTCGAGGTTGGACAGGCTGTTGGGGTCCTGGCTCAGGCCCTGGTACTGCCCCCTCAGGCGATCTCCGGCGGCTATTTTCCTGAACTTCTTCAGGTCGACCACGTACAGAGCGCTGCGGGACACACACACACACACACACACACACACACACACACACACACACACACACACCGGGAGCGCCGCGTGAAACGAGCACAGAGCACGGGAACGCCGAGGAAGAAGAGCAAAGGCCTCACTTCACCACTAGGGGGGGTTCTGGTCCGTGTGGGATTCATTCTGCATTAACTTTTCAACTCAAGTCAGTTTATTTGTAGAGCCCATTTTCACAAATTACAAACTCCCCTCAGAGAGCTTTACAATCTGTCCACACAGACATCCCTGACCTTTGACCTTTGACCTCACATGGGATCAGGAACAACTCCCAAACAAGCCTTCAGGGTAAAAGGTGAGAACCTTGAGGAGAGAACAGAGGAGGATCCTCTCCAGGTGGACAGGTGTCATAGAGGTCATGTGACCAGAAGGAATCATCACACACACATTAAGTGTTGATGATGTCATGATTATTGTCACACACATCAAAAATATTACACGGAAAATATAAAGCTTTTGTAACTCGAATAAAGGAATCTACCGATCAGGTTCTGCAGCACGGACCTGGTCCGCCTTACCTTTCACAATAAAAGCCCAAGATATACAATACTTCTCCGTGAAGTATTTTGCACCCGTTGTGTAAAAAAACAGCCGAGCCGTCTGTGTGTGTGTGTGCGTGTGTACCTGATGTGGTACTTGCGTCCGGCGAGGTGACTCGCCCAGTAGCCCGACTTCCAGAAGCGGTAGCCGTCCATCTCCCTGCGGCTCTCGCAGAACGGCGTGTAGCCGTACGGCGCCCCCTCCAGGTCGAAGTCGCGCAGCTCCTTCAGGTCCGTCCGCACGATCTGGAGGAGAGAGGAGACGCGATGATGTCATCGCTCCAACGCTAACTCGGGAATCAACGTCACGCGAAAGGAAACGTTGACATCTTTAAACTGCATGTTTGGAAGTCTTTCCGAAAACATATTTAATTTACTAACAAAGAACCCGAAAAACAACATATTCACAATTAATAAGTTACTACAAGTACCAGGGTTCTTACACATTTTGACCAGTGGATTTCCAGGACTTTTCCAGGACTTTAAACCAAATGTCCATGACCAAACTGAAATCTCTGTACAAACATGAACAATTTAGAAAATGTTGCGTATTGAGAGAGTACGCTGGATTATATTTTGAGCGTCTTTCTTTAAAAAAAAGTATAAATTATTTCAAACTCGGCGTAAATTAACATGTGATTTTAACACATTTCCATGACTTTTCAAACTTTTATGATTTAAGTTTTTTCCATGACTTTTCCAGGCCTGGAAATGACCATTTTAAAATGTCATGACTTTTCCAGGTTTTCCATGAGCGTAGGAACCCTGCAGTACATTTTTGTCCTTTTGGCTCATGAAATGAATCCGACTGGTGGAAATAACAGTTTCAAATTTAAAAACACAGTTGCTGAGACTATATTAGTGTCAGATTTCAGCTAAAAGTACTAAACCTGAGACCAGGATTCTTACACATGTTGACCAGTGGATTTCCAGGACTTTTCCAGGACTTTAAACCAAATGTCCATGACCAAACTGAAATCTCTGTACAAACATGAACAATTTAGAAAATGTTGCGTATTGAGAGAGTACGCTGGATTATATTTTGAGCGTCTTTCTTTAAAAAAACGTATAAATTATTTCAAACTCGGCGTAAATGAACATGTGATTATAACACATTTCCATGACTTTTCAAAACTTTGATGATTTAAGTTTTTTCCATGACTTTTCCAGACCTGGAAATGACCATTTTAAAATTCCGCGGCGTTTCCAGGTTTTTCATGACCGTACGAACTGTGAGAAAGTATCACATTTTAAAAGATTGAATCCTAAAAATCTCCTGCTTTTTAGTTTCTATCTTTCCTTCCTCGCTGTCATTAGTCAGTTTATTCCTCTCTTTGCGATCTGAAAAGTCCAAAACGACAACTATCTGGACGGGAGAACGTCTTCCAACCTGGTCGGCGTCCACGAACAGGATCTTGTCGACGGCGAGCGGGAACAGCACGTCCAGGAACAGGATCTTGTAGCCCCAGATGATCCTCTGCTTCTCGGTCTGCTGGTGCAGCCAGCGCGGCCACTTGTACTGGACCAGCTCGTACTGGAAGCCGTACTGCTTGGCCATGTGCGGGATGAAGCCCTGAGGAAAGAGGCAGGCCGCTCGGCGAGGGATCGGAGGACGAGGCGAGACACACACGCACCATCGGCAACGAGACGCACAGAAATGGGCAATCTGGACGCGTAAGGGACTCTAAGCATAATTATTATTATTATTATTGCTAGAGTACAGGTAGAGAGGCAACAAAATGGCAAGAAAGGATGGAAGAATACAGCATAACATGAGGGAAGAGGAGAGAAAAAAATAATCTTCATAAACCTGAAAACAACACGATCTACATGAGAATAATACAATCTAAACATTATTAGAAGATTATATTTGAATTACTGTAAAATTCTATATGAAGAGCAATCCTCCTCTACACTGAAATACAGTATTAAAGATTTAAATAGTAAAACAATTTTTAGCAGATTACATTTTAGTTTTGACATTAAAAGTTTAATTTTAATTATGTGTTATTAAGTTTTTTTAGAGTGCGTCTCTTTGCTTTAGTTTAGTTTTCATATATTTAGTTTTACAACTGTTTGTTTTTGTGAGTGGTGGCTTTAATGCCTCACAAGTATTTAGCTTCATATCCATAAAACAATAAAGAACCTACCTTAAAGGTCGGGGACAGGTAGTTCTTAAGGAACCAGAACTTGACGGGAGTTTTGGTGTTTTTCACAACCGACAGCATCATGATCCTGAGAGAAACAGAGAGAAACAGAGAGAAACAGAGAGAGAAACAGAAAGAAACAGAGAGAAACAGAGAGGAACAGAGAAACAGAGAGAAACAGAAAGAAACAGAGAGAAACAGAGAGAAACAGAGAAACAGAGAGAAACAGAGAGGAACAGAGAGAAACAGAGAGAAACAGAGAAACAGAGAGAAACAGAGAGGAACAGAGAGAAACAGAGAGAAACAGAGAAACAGAGAAACAGAGAGAAACAGAGAAACAGAGAGAAACAGAGAGAAACAGAGAGAACAGAGAGAAACAGAGAGGAACAGAGAGGAACAGAGAGAAACAGAGAAACAGAGAAACAGAGAGAAACAGAGAAATTGAGAGAAATAGAGAGAAATAGAGGGGCTCAAATAAGCTCGACATAAAATATATATATATACACACACACATAAATATATATAATTATATATATAAATACACACATATATATATAAATACACACACACACACACACTCCCTGGGCTCACCGGATGAAGCGCTCGTAGAGATGCCCCGAGGCCAGAGAGAAGATGTTGATCACGTCGTCTTTCTCCTGCTTCACCTCCGCCGGCTGCGCTCCGCCGGTGAAGCCTCTGAGACACCCGTCAAAAGGTTATTGTTGACAAGTTCTTAACAAAAAAAAAGACTTTTCCAGGTGTTCCATGATCGAACGAACCCTGCATGTATATTTTATTCTTTGTTTGTCAAGTAACAAACAAAAAAAAAAGCAGAAAATCCCTCAGATGTGAGAATCTAGATTACCCAAAGAGCGATTGTCAGCGGCTTCAGAGGCGACTTACACCTGAATCCTCGAGTCGATCCGTACCTGGCCAGAGAGTTCCAGAAGCCGGTGTCCTTCTCCTCCGACACGTCGCTCAGCAGCTCCTCGTTGAACTTGTCGGGTTTCTTCTGGACCTGAACGACAAACGGAGACAGGCGAGGTGAAGAGCGATAAATCAATGAGGTCTCAAACCGCGGAGGAGCAGAGCCGTCTCATTCGTTTACGGAAGACGTCTGACAAAATAAACCAAAACATCTAGAAATAACACTCAAAATAGGAAAAGGCCTCCTGGTCAAACAAGCAAAACAAGGTTCAGGCTTTTAAGGAAAATCATTTTTTTGAGGAAGGAAATAAAATCTAAATGTGTGTGAGACCTCAGGATGAGGATCCACTCAGAGACAGAGACGCTCTCTGGAGGCCGGAGCGCCGGGAACAGAAACCTAGAAAGCTTCCCATCTCGCCACGGAGCGGTTTATTAAGTAGTTTGAAGAGTAATATTTTCCATAGTTATTATTCTGATATATATTATATATATATACACACTACCGTTCAAAGGTTTGGGGGTCACACATACAATTTTTCCATGAAAACACAAACTTTTATTTATCAAATGAATAGAAAACATCGACGAGGTTAGAAATAATTATTTTTATTTTAAATATTCATTTTGTTCTTCAAAGTTGTCGCTCAAAGGAAGGCCAGTTGTATAGTTTCTCTCACCAGTATAACTGTTTTCAGCTGTGCTAACATAGAAAGTGTTTTATTTTTTCATAACTTTTTATTTTGCAACAGATTTATTCCTTGACATTGAAACCCTTTTTATGTGAGCGCAGCTGAAAACAGTTATGCTGGTGAGAGAAGCTCTAAAACTGGCCTTCCTTTGAGCCACCAGAAGCACAACATTAATATTTACAATGAAAATCATTATTTATAACCTCATCAATGTCTTGACTATATTTTGTATGAATCTTGTATTCATTTAATAAATAAAAGTGTGAGTTTTCATGGAAAACACAACATTTTCTTCGCGACCCCAAACTTTTGAACGGTACGTTCACGGTTCAAAAAGTGCGTAATAATAACCCCGATATGTGGAACGTTAACTTACACGTGATTCATTCCACTCATTTAAGTTCACGAGAACGTTGGTAAGTTGGGAATGTCGTGACTAACGGCGATGGCCTTGGGTTTAATTCCTTTAGAGACACACATGAAGCATTAGCGTTGTTTACACGCCGTGGTTCAACCCACCTTCACTTTGATGATCCTGCTCTTGAAGTTGTTCAGCACCACCACGATGTCGTCCGACTCGGCCGGGGAGTCCGTTCCGTCGTGGCTGCGGCGGAGAAAGAAAGCGACGGTGAGCGGATGGAGAGACTCGTCTCGGGACTCTCGGCCGATTCTCCGCGCGCTCACCTGTAGATCTTGTAGATTTCGTCGGAGCGTCCTTTCCTCATCTTCAGGATCCAGGCGCCCGGGTTCGCCTTCAGCTGGAAGTACCCCTAGGCGGCGGAACACGGGAGACGCAGAGCGTGAGGGAACTCTGGGGATGACTCGGCGGGATGAGGAACATCCGGGAAAACACGTTTAAAAACAACAACACTAACGATATGACGCTTTCTGCTCTTTGAGGCTCACGGTCGCACGTGACAATTACGTTCATTAACGATTAATCAATTACTTTGTTTGCAGTGTAATATATATACATATATAAACAGGATTCTTACACATGTTGACCAATGGCTTTCCATGTCTATTCCAGGATTTTCCAGGACTTTAAACCAAATTTCCATGACCAAACTGAAATCTCGGTATAAACATAAACAATTTTTAAAATGTTGCGTATCGAGAGGTACGCCGGCTTATATTTTGAGCGTCTTTCTATAAAAAACATAATAATTATTTAAAACTCGGCGTAAATGAACATGGGATTATAACAACATTTCCATGACTTTTCCCAAACTTTTATAATTTAAGTTTTTTCCATGACTTTTCCAGGCCTTGATATTACCAATTTTAAAATTCCATGACTTTTCCAGGTTTTCCATGACTGTACGAACCCTGCAAGAAAGACTTACGACTTTGACCGGATGTGGCTGCTACAGTTATGGGAAGTTATTGATATTTTGGGATTAATGCTCTCTTTGTGACATATACTTGTAATTCAAACGCTAACCTTTGTTACAGCAGAATCTAAACAGGGTTCTTACACATTTTGACCAGTGGATTTCCAGGACTTTTCCAGGACTTTAAACCAAATGTCCACGACCAAACGGAAATCTCGGTATAAACATGAAACATTTAGAACATGTTGCGTATTGATTGAGTACGCCGGCTTATATTTTGAGCGTCTTTCTTTAAAAAACATTAATTATTTTAAACTCGGCGTAAATGAACATGTGATTATAACACATTTCCATGACTTTTCCAAAACTTTTATGATTGAAGTTTTTTCCATGACTTTTCCAGGCCTGGAAATGACCATTTTAAAATTCCATGACTTTTCCAGGTGTTCCGTGACCCTACGGACCCTGCGGGCGACTCACCAGGTTCGCCATGACGATGGTATCCACGAGGACGGGCTCGGAGGCGGTCCCCAGGGTGAACTGGAGGCCTCGCGGCGGCTGCCCGGAGCTGACGTCGAAACAATGGCCCTCCAACAGGAGGTGCTCCAGCTCGTACTCGGCGGCCACGATGTTCTCCACCTTCAGGAAGAGGGAGGAAACTAAATCCTCTGCACAGAAACCGAGGCGGGAGAATTCAACGCCTCTACGGACGAGTGTCGAATAAATGAAGTTTAAACTTTGAATGAGAAGGAAAGGAAAAGGCCCTCAAGTCAACGCCTGTGTTGAGTTAGTACGCCTTTCTTCATGTACCGCAGTTTAAATCTTAATACACACATAAATAAAACCCCGATACTGAGACACAGATGTTCTCTTCTGCATCTCAACCGTGGCAAAAGCGAAAAAAAAAATGGTAATTAAATACTATATTTCAAAGGAATAATTAAACAAAACGTACAGTTAGGGAAATGTAACAGTCTCCGTACGGCCCATTAAACAATTAAATGAAAAATAAATCTGGTGAAGTGAGTCCCACATTGAACAATATCAGTTAAACTCACTGAGTGACGAGATTTTAAAACACAAACTGCTGGAGCAGCAGGGAAACGTTTGCTCAGAGGGCGGAGAGAGAACTTCAGACCAGGAGAGAAGCACGTCACGATGTTTCACGATGTTTCACGATGTTTCACAATGTTTCACGATGTTTCACGATGTTTCACGATGTTTGACGATGTTTCACGAGGTTTCACGATGTTTCACGATGTTTCACGATGTTTCACGATGTTTCACGATGTTTCACCAGGTTTCACGATGTTTCACGATGTTTCACGATGTTTCACGATGTTTCACGATGTTTCACGATGTTTCACGATGTTTCACGAGGTTTCACGATGTTTCACGATGTTTCACGATGTTTCACGAGGTTTCACGAGGTTTCACGAGGTTTCACGAGGTTTTGCGATGTTTCACGAGGTCTCACGAGGTTTCACGATGTTTCACGATGTTTCACGAGGTTTCACGATGTTTCACGATGTTTGACGAGGTTTCACGAGGTTTCACGATGTTTCACAAGGTTTCACGAGGTTTCACGATGTTTCACCAGGTTTCACCAGGTTTCAGGATGTTTCAGGATGTTTCACGATATTTCAGGAGGTTTCACGATGTTTCACAATGTTTCAGGAGGTTTCACGATGTTTCACGAGGTTTCACGAGGTTTCACGAGGTTTTACGATGTTTCACGAGGTCTCACGAGGTTTCGCGATGTTTCACGATGTTTCACGATGTTTCACGATGTTTCACCAGGTTTCACCAGGTTTCACCAGGTTTCACGATGTTTCACCAGGTTTCAGGATGTTTCAGGATGTTTCAGGATGTTTCACGATATTTCAGGAGGTTTCAGGAGGTTTCACGAGGTTTCACGAGGTTTCACGAGGTTTCACGAGGTTTCACGAGGTTTTACGATGTTTCACGAGGTCTCACGAGGTTTCGCGAGGTTTCACGAGGTTTCGCGATGTTTCACGATGTTTCACGATGTTTCACGATGTTCAACGATGTTTTACGAGGTCTCACAAGGTTTCACGATGTTTCACGGATCCTGATGGACGTGCCGCTTTACCTCCTCCAGGTAGATGTTGTCCAGGTCGTAGCGAGTGTGCACGGACTCCACCATCCAGCTATCGGGGGTGTTGAGGTTCAGGGTGAAGAGCGGCGACTGAGGCATGTCCAGGAACTTGGCCATGGGGCCGGGCGAGAACGCCCCGTCGGCCTGGAACGCCACCTCGGGCTCCAACACGTGGCGGTAGAAACTGGAAGAAAAAGGGGGCGGAGTCATCCTCAGGCCATAACTGTTTGTTTGTGTATTTTATTCAGTAAATAAATTCAAATACTATACAATATTATTATATATAATATACAAAAGAGAAAGACTGAAAAGGTAGAAGCAAAAAATGCTTATAAATTCCTATCCTAAATTGAAATAAAAATAAATCAGAAAATGAATATAAAATAAAAAATTTAAATTAAATTAAAAATTAAATTAAAGTTTTTATAACGATAATAACAACAACAAAAACAACAACAGTATAATCCGACTGGGTTAAAAACGTTAAATGATGTCATCTGGATGTACGGTTGATAACATGAATGTTTCACGTTCTTGGCGTGGGAGACAAACTGCTTTTTGTGGCTCCAGTTGTCTGGAGAGGAACCGTTTGGTGTGTGTGTGTGTGTGCGTGTATGTGTGTGTGTGTGTATACATATATATAATTTCTAGCAAACCATGGAAAGTTTTCCCTCTCTGGAAAAGACTTCCAATGGTTTCCAAACTGGTTTTACACTATCAGTCAATTAATTACTCAATTATCCAATTTCTTTTATAATATACAAATTGGTTAAATTTTAAATCCCCAAATAGCAGGAAGTAATGCTTTGCGTTGTTTTATATCACGTCGATGTAATGATGTTTGACTTTAGGAAACCGGGATGGACATTTGTCATTTACATTTTAATTAATTGATCGCCCTAGAAAGAAAGCGCGGTCGGATTAATTGATAAAGTAATTATTAGCTGCAGCCTTCGTCTCCAAACTAAATAAAATGATGTTTCATGCTGCAAGAAAACAGTAACTAATTAGAATAATTACAGTAATCACGAACACAATTGAAAGCTAACTCTCTTCACGTGACACCGACTCATACAATGCTTCTGGTAGAACAGTGAAAAATGTGAATATTGCAAAACAAGAGCTTTTAATTCTGCAACAACAGAGTCCCTATAAGTAATTAAAAAAACATGTTTAAACAAGTGCTTACAATTATTTTACAATTCTAGCGTCCTGGCTCTGGCACGTCATTATGTTGAGGCTCATTTCTAGTAAAAGGTCAAACGTAACCGTCTAGCCAGAGAAAGCAGAACGACTCATATGTATTGCTGTTAATATTATTAACCCTTCTGTTACCTTCAAATGTACTAACACATTTTACCCTCGGGTCAATTTGACCCCAGCAATTAAAACCTCCAGAAAATTATTTGAATTAATATTGTTTCCCAGGTTTAAGTGTCGGGTACTTTCTTTGTTTGTTGACGACCTAAGTAGCCCTTTAAATAAATAAAAAAGTTGATATTTCTTAAATGTTTACAGCCTGGGGTCAAATTTACAAATGTATAAGTTGTGTTCAGGACATTGAAAACATATCATGTGAATTTTAGTTTTGTCTAGTTTTCCCAATAAATTAGGAAAAGTCGTGAAATATGAAGCAAAAAAATAAGGAAAATGAATTTATTTTAGAGACGTCAAACATTGAATGAGGTCAAATTGACCCCAAAGGTCACAGGAGGGTTAGAGGAAACTTTCGGTTCTCACCTCTTCAGCGGCATCTCTGACAGTTTGGATTGGCAGTTCATGAAGACCCGCAGGTTGACGTTCACCAGCTGGGTCAGAACCTGCAGGGGGAAAAACAACCGAGAGGGTGAGGAGGCGGGGTCAGGAGGCGGGGTCAGGAGGCGGGGTCAGGAAGCGGGGCCAGGAGGCGGGGCCAGGAGGCGGGGTCAGGAGGCGGGGTCAGGAGGCGGGGTCAGGAGGCGGGGCCAGGAGGCAGGGTCAGGAGGCGGGGTCAGGAGGCAGGGCGAGGGGGCAGGTCAGGAGACGGGGCCAGGAGGCGGGGCCAGGAGGCGGGGCCAGGAGGCGGGGCCAGGAGGCAGAGCGAGAAGGCGGGGCCAGGAGGCGGGGCCAGGAGGCGGGGCCAGGAGGCGGGGTCAGGAGGCAGGTCAGGAGGCGGGGCCAGGAGGCGGGGTCAGGAGGCAGGTCAGGAGGCGGGGCAGGAGGCGGGGTCAGGAGGCGGGGTCAGGAGGCGGGGTCAGGAGGCGGGGTGAGAGGCTCAACCCACCAGCAGCAGGGGGGCCAGCTTCTGCGCGTCCCTGGTTACGGGATCCACCACGGCAACCACGTCAAAGTACACGTCTCCCTCCTTGGGCCGGATCTTCACGGCGCTGCCAAACAACAGAGAAGTCAACACAAACCGTTTATTCTGCATTTACCATCAACGTGAAGGTAGAAAACAGCATTTGTCTATATTTCCATTAGCTGACTGTGGTCTAGCTTTTATTTTAATAAAAACAACACAGCTGAATACGCTGCAACGACCGTGTGACCCTGGAGGGAAACAGAGTCTCCCCTCAGGCAAGGAGGATACATCCTGCGCACGAATTTCAACTTTACCTGTATCGGTCATCCGCAAAGTCATATTCTACCCGGGCCTCTCCTTTGGGCTGCGAGGAGAGCAGCGAGTCCACCTTCATCACGAGGTCGCTGGCCCTGAGAGAAACCCAATATTCAAATCCATTTCCACTCCACGAGAATCGGAAAACGTCTCCTCAGGATCGAACCTCGTCAAAAACTCAAATAAAGTACCTGTCCTCCTCGATGCCAAACTGCTGGACTTTGCTTTTGATCCGCTCCCCGGATGTCTTCAGGATGATGCTCTCCAGGAGCAGGAAGTCATCCTGGTTGAACACTTCTCCTTCCTCCAGCGGGCCGATAATCTGGGATTAAGAAACAGAGAAGAGTGTTGGACCGGAGCGCCACGGGAACACATTTGATCCATAAACAGGGTTCTTTCTTACACATGTTGACCAGTGGATTTCCAGGACTTTTCCATGACTTTAAACCAAATGTCCATGACCAAACTGAACTCTGTCTATACATGAAAAGTAAGAATATTTATATTTAAACAATGTGAATTCCAAAGCATACAGTATACATTTAATAAAACAAATGAATAAGAGACAATATTTTATTTAAAGAATAAACATCTGCTTCCCGAGCTACGGCCATCGAACTTTCCGGTTACGGTGCGTTCACTTGCAACGCGGGAAAAAAAAGAAAATTGCGCCGCCAGTATGAGAGCGTATGCCGGCTTATATTTTGAGTCTTTCTTTCTAAAACATATTAACTATTTCAAACTCTGTGTAAATGAACATGTGATTTTAACACATTTCCATGACTTTTCCAAAACTTTTGTGATTTAAGTTTTTTTCCATGACTTTTCCAGGCCTGGAAATGACCATTTTAAAAATTCCATGACTTTTCCAGGTTTTCCATGACCGTACGAACCCTGATAAATACAAACTAATTGACCCGGATTCTTCCGAGGAGGAGAACGGAGGCGTAGACTCACTCGTCCGTTGCTGATGACGGCCATCTGTCCCTTCTTGAGTTTGAGCACGTCTCGGCAGTACAACGCGTGAGAGAGCAGGAAGTCAAACTTGGGACCGTCGTACGCGTCCTTGAACAGCGGCACGTCCATACCCTGAAGGAACATTAAAACAACGTGTGAGCAGCAGAAAGGAGGAACACGTTGACCCTCCTGTGACCTTTGGGGTCAACTTGACCTCATTCAATGTTTGACGTCTCTAAAATAATTATTGACATAATTTTTTCTGCTTCATATTTCATGACTTTTCCTAATTTATTGGGGACAACTGGGAAAACATCAAATTCACATGATCAGGGTTCTTACACATTTTCAACGATGGATCTCCATGACTTTAAACCAAATGTCCATGACCAAATTGAAATCTCGGTAAAAACATGAAATATTTAGAACATTTTGCGTATCGAGAGGTACGCCGGCTTATATTTTGAGCGTTTTTCTATAAAAAACATATTAATTATTTCAAACTCAGCGTAAATGAACATGTGATTATAA
>CM070093.1:1717500-1737500 GCA_036178185.1 Liparis tanakae
TGCGTACGCATGCGCAATGACGCAAAATCCGGTTCCTAATCCAATTCACCGTTACATGCCGCGATAGTCGGATTATCAACCGGATCGGATCGAGTTATCCAGGGTGTTCATCGGATCGTAGTCGGACCGCACGTAGTCGAACAAAGGTGTTCACACGAAACGGATCATTCGATTTCAATCCGACTAAGACAGTTATACGAATGCATGTAAAACTTTGCGCCAAACACGCAGCGCCGGACGCTCACCTTCCGGTTGCTGTCGTAGCTGGAGTCGGCTCCCAGCACGCTGCTGACTTCCACGTAGGGGAACCTCTTCTCCAGAACCTTCACCACATCCCCAACACTCAACTTCCCGCCGACGGCGACCCGGTTAAACATCTAGGACGGGAAAAAAAAGGACAGATGGGAAAGAAAAGGGAGCAGAAAAGAAAAGTAGGGAGTTACGAGTCCTAAACTTGTTCTCATTAAGTTACAGAAGGTGTTTTCATAAGAACCAGGTCGACTCACTAGGATCACGGCCTCGAAGGCGCTCTGGCTGTCCACCTCGTCGCTGATGTAGTTGTAGGCTCGGACCAGCGCCACGCCGGCGTCCTGCATGCCGTCCACGTCGTCCTCCTGCGAGACCACGAACACCAAGCCGATCCTGGAACACGGCGGAAAGATCGTGAAACGGACTGTTGTGCGTTAAGCAGGGTTCTTACACATTTTGACCGATGGATTTCCAGGACTTTTCCATGACTTCAAACTAAATGTCCGTGACCAAACTGAAATCTCGGTAAAACATGAACAATTTTGAACATTTTACGTATGCGTACGCCGTGAACATGTGATTATTACAAATTTCCATGACTTTTCCAAAACTTTGATGATTTAAGTTTTTTCCATGACTTTTCCAGGCCTGGAAATGACCATTTTAAAATTCCATGACTTTTCCAGGTTTTCCATGACCGTACGAACCCTGTTTCTTGAATATCCTTATACTGATGCAACAGACATTTGAACTATTCCGTCGAGTCCGGTCTCCAGCTCACGTCCCCGAGGACCACGACCCACCTGAGTGGGATGTTGTTTGCGTAAAACATCTCCGCGACGCTCAGCAGCTCCACCGCGTTCTCCTGAGTCGGGTCCAGGATGATCACCTGCAGCACACAGGTGGATATTTATTTTCCCGATGGTTCTGATCCATTTGGATTCTCAGGGGCTCGATTGCTCAGGTCTGGAACGAACCAGATTGTGGAAGTTCTTGCGGATCTGCCGGATGACTCCGGGGAAGGTCGGCCGGAGCAGCTCCTGCACGTTGTAGGGCCACGAGCTGTACCTGTGGTCGGTCTCCAGGTTGTTAATCCACTGAAGAGGGAAGAGGAGGAGTTTGAAAGCAGCGCCCGGAGCCCAGCAGCAGATCAGCGTCGATAACAAATTACATTTAACTGCCGGTGGCTTAATAACTAAAGCGGCAAATAACATTAAAAAAGCATCAGAACCGTAAAAAGTTGTGCAGAACGACTCATCGCAGAGTAATACACACGGTGTTATGCAATTGGGTTAAAGTTGTTAATGCAGCATATTATATATACTGCTGGGTGGCTTGTGACTTTGCACTTTGAGACTTTTGCCACTCAGCTATCGTGGATTAGACGAGGCAGAATAACAAGGGAAACACTAAAGTTCCTTAACCCTCCTGTGACCTTTGAGGTCAATTTGACCCCATTCAATGTTTATTTTTTGTATTCATATTTCATGACTTTTCCTAATTTATTGGGGAAAACTTGAGGAAAACAGAAAATTCACATGATGATATGTTTTCACTGTCCTGAACAATTTGACCCCAGGCTGTTTTCGACTGTTTAAAAAAAAATCTAAGAAATATTAACTTTTGTATTTATTTAAAGGGATATTTAGGTAGTCAACAAACAAACAAATATACCGTACACTTAAACTTGGGAAACAATATAAATTCAAATAATTTTCTCTAGGTTATTTTATATTAATTTAGGATATGAATATATAAGCATTTTTTGCTTCTACCTATACCTTTTCAGTCGTTCCGTTTTGTATATTATATAGAGTAATATGATATGATATGATGTATTCCTTTATTCATCCCACAGTGGGGACATTTTAAAAATCAGAGCATTAATAAAAATAATTATAAAACACAAAACTAAATACTAAAAACTACAAACTAATACAAAATATACAGGAGGAAAACAAAGTAAAGTGCCGAGTAAAGTTCTATAATATAGTATAGTATTTGATTTTATTGACTGATGAAAAAAACACAACAACAATATAAGTGTGTGTGTGTGTGTGTGTGTGTGTATCTTGTTGTTTGCAGCATCAGTGTTTAATTAAGGGTGTTATGTTTCTGGGAGCAGGTTCTGGCTCGTGTGTTTGTGTGTATTGTGTGTTTGTGTGCGACTCCTCACACTGATGGCGGGGTTCCGGATGTCGACGGCGTAGTCGGACTCGGAGGGCTGAACGTTGAGCTTCAGGATGTCGTGGATGTAGGGCGTGTCGATGTGCAGCGAGCGCAGACCCTCCATCACCCTCGCCTCGCTGCGCAGCACCTCGAACACGCTGCAGGGGAGAGTCAGGGCGAGTTACTCAGGACGGAGTACGAGAAGGGAAGGATCGCCACGAGAAAGAGAAAGAGGCGAGCAAGACACGTACAAGACACGTTCACCCGGGGCTCATGCTTATCAAAAAAGAAAAATCTGAAATAGGGCTTATTTTGAATAACATTTAAAAACCGAATACAAGTAAAAATATGCTTAAAGAAAACCAACTGCAAATCAGATAAAACACATATATATATATATATATATATATATATATATATATATATATATATATATATATATATATATACACATACATACATACATACATATAGATATATATACATATATATAAGAATAATTAAATATATATATATATATATATAAATAAATATATTTATTTATATATAAATATGTATATATAAATAAATATATATATAATATATTTATTTATATATATATATAATATATATATATATATATATATTTATATATATATAAATAAATATATATATATATAAAACATACACTGTAGTTTTACACTTTAAGCTGAACAATTTACTGAATTAGCTATTATAATGATAATAATCACGAGTTTCAAACCATTTATTTTCTAACAAAATCATAATTGTGCAAAATTATTATTATTATTGGTCACAACTCATGTTACCTGATGTACAACTAATGTTAAATTATAGGCTGTTGGCGCATGTTCATGCACATGTATTTAATGTATGTATTTAATTCAAACAGGATCAAAAATAGTGAGTATATATATAAGCTTATTAATGTGACTGAATGTAAATGTTTAATTTCATAAATTGCAAACCGTGATGAAAAAAGGGAAAGTTGGAAACAGATTAAAAAGCGATGGTACACAGCCAATGAACAGTTGTATAACATACTGAATGTTGACATGTGATAATGACTGCGCGTGTACCTGAAGATGTCCTGCGTGTCCAGATCAGTGTGCAGCCCGTTGATGAACAGGGCCGAGTCCCCCGGCTGCAGGCCCAGAGTTCCTTTGAAAAACTACAAACGGAAACGTCCGCATGACTGAGCGTCCACGACACGTCAAGCCTTTAAACCCCCCCGTCCGACTCGCGCCGAGCCAATCGCCGCGCAGGTAACGCAGGGTTCTTACACGTGTTGACCAGTGGATTCCAGGACTTTTCCATGACTTTAAACCACATGTCCATGACCAAACTGAAACCTCGGTTTATACATGAAAAAGTGAGAACATTTAGTATTTAAACAATGTGAATTCCAAAGCATACACTATACATTTAATGAAACAAATGAATAAGAGACAATATTTTATTTAAAGAATAAACATGTGCTTCCCGAGCTACGGCCATCGAACTTTCCGGTTACGGTGCGTTCACTTGCAGTTAAGGTGCGGAAAAAAAAGTGCGCGCCAGTATGAGAGCGTACGCCGGCTTATATTTTGAGTCTTTCTTTCTAAAACATATTCATTATTTGAAACTCGGCGTAAATGAACACGTGATTTAACACATTTCCATGACTTTTCCAAAACTTTTATGATTTAAGTTTTTGCCATGACTTTTCCAGGCCTGGAAATGACCATTTTAAAATTCCATGACTTTTCCAGGTTTTCCATGACCGTAAGAACCCTGTAACGTCAAGGCCGGCCATCGCAGAAGCGGAAGCAGTGGCGGACACAGCGCCGTAACGAGGAACGGCTGCAGCTCCGAACACGCGGCGGCGGCGGCGGCGGCGGCGGCGGCGGCGGCGGCGGCGGCTCCGTCTGAAGTCGCTCCGTTTAGAGCGATCGAACAATAACAAATCTAATTATCAGAGAAAGCGAGTGTGTCCGATCCGGGAGCGTCTGCAGGAACCAGTCAAACCTCATTACGGAAAGACAAAGACGTCAGATTATCCATAGTCCAGACCGCTGTAATTACAACGTGACGTGATTAACACAAATAGTGTGAAGCCTAGTGTGAGTGAGAGAGAGAGAGAGAGAGAGAGAGTCAGAGAGAGCGCCCAAACCGCTTCAATCAATAACCATTTTGAGCTGCAGGACTCGGTGCGCCTGCTGAATGAATCACCGATTCAGTAATTAGGACCCCCCCCCCCCCCCCGTCCACCCGTCCCCCCCGTCTGCACACCGAGATAATACGAGCACAGCTTGAGGAGCGGGGGCAGGAGGCAGGAGGCAGGAGGCAGGAGGCAGGAGGCAGGAGGCAGGAGGCAGGGAAGAATATTTGACAAGGAAAGGAGTGATTACTTATTCCATTAGCGGGGCAAAGCCGAGCGGCGTCAGACGCCGAATGCGTTTCAAGTCGGACGTTGTTTACGATTTATCATCGCGCAATAAAAAAAAAAAAGTGAAAGGAACAAAAGGAAAGGAGAAAGGGCAGTTCTCATTTTGAGATATTTCCCTAAAGGCGGCTGCGGGGCGGAGGGCGTGTGATTGAGGCCGTACGCAATAACGCCACCTCGCGTTTTTCTTTATTTCCCCCCTTTATTGGACTCGATTGGGAAACAGCTAAAAGCTAAATGATCCGTGACCACCGGACAACTCAATCAGCGGGAGGGGAAAAGACAAGCGAGACGAGGAAGAGGAACGGAAGAGGAGGAAGACGTCTCGTCACCATCCAGAGGAACACGTCGACAGAACAGCAGCAAAAGAAAATGTAAATTAAACATTTCCACCCATTAGATTTTCAACGATGCATCGATCGTATTAAAGCAATCAATTTGACCATCTAGTTCAAGGGTGGCTATTTAGTGTCTTTTTTTAAATGGTTGAAACATTTAACCTCAAAATTAAAGTTTGCAAAGACAAACTATAAGTATGTGAAGACCAAGAAATACATAATTTATAATGTTATAAGAAAAAAATAAGATATTTAAGACAGGGTTCTTACACATTTTGACCAATGGATTTCCAGGACTTTTCACCAAATGTCCATGACCAAACTGAAATCTCGGTATAAACATGAACATTTTAGAAAATGTTGCGAATTGAGAGCGTGTGCAGGCTTATGTTTCGAGCTTCTTTCTTTAAAAAAAAAAAATATATTATTTCAAACTCAGCGTAAATAACAAATTTCCATGACTTTTCCAAAACTTTTATGATTCAAGTTTTTTTCCATGACTTTTCCAGGCCTGGAAATTACCCTTTTGAAATTCCATGACTTTTCCAGGTTTTCCATGACTGTACGAACCCTGTAAGACTTAAAGTGACACTATGTAACAAATGTATCTTAAAATAACAGCTTTAAATAAATGGTGCCGCTACAAAGACTTTTAATATGTAGATGTCTCCTCCTCCTCCATCGGGGTCTGTGGGGAGAAAACTCCACTCTGTCACATGTTGTAGCGCCCGGTCCTTGGACCTGCTTTCTGTCATGATGACCAGCGTCACATAGTCCAGTCCACCTCACAGGGGACTTTTTATTGTCTCCGCTACGCGACGTAGAGACAGAGAGACATGCTGCTGTGGAGACCACCAATAACAGACCTTTAGTTTAAAGAACAAAGACGTCTTTAAGAAAGGGACCTGACATTACTGCTGCTGTCATCTGGAGGAGAGAGAAAGTTACAGGGGGCGCAGGAGATTATTATTTAACTCAAACTCAAAAGAGCCATATGCGTCACCAGAAGAGCCACATATGGCTCAGAGCCAGAGGTCACGACCCCTGATCTATCTAACTGGGTATTTACCACACTGTAGTACACGTTAAACACCTGAAGGGGGCGCTACAAGGGAAAACTACATAGTGGAGCTTTAACAAGTGTTGTCTGTGTAACCAACGGTCAAACAGACACGTACCTTTTGGTTGTTGTCGATCTCTTTGCGGATCTCGGCGCTGACCACGGTCTTCGTGATGGACCTGCGGGGGGAGAAGGAGAGGCGGATCTATAGCACTGCAGACGCGTCAATAGCTGTGCAAACCCAAACTCCTCGAGGCTCTCTTCTTCACCTGGCTTTGGTGGGGAAGTTCTGACTGAGGTCTTTCATAACGGCGAGGGCATCGACAGCGGGAGCGGCGAGAATGCGAGCCGCCGTCTGGAAACTCAGATCTATAAAAGAGAAGGTGGGTGGACAGGTGGGTCGGCAAGGAGGGCAGGCGTATGAAAAAGAAAAGAGGATGAGAGGAATGGACAGTAGCAGAGAGGAGGGAACTCACAGGAGGGCGCAGAGAAGCACAAAAGAACCGAGAAAGTTTCAATAAAATAAAAGCAGAATGCGCAGTCTGCACTCGGAGGAAACTCGGAGTGGACGCTCAGCTTTCTGGAGCATTAAGTTTATTGCACTTCCTCCCGAGGAGGGACATGAACGTCCTCACGGCGGGAACATCCGAGGATCCCTAAAGTCATTCGGCCACTTTGTCTGTTCCCCGCGAGCGCGTGGAGAAAACACGGCGGCGAGCTCTAGACCGGCGCACGCCGCCATCCCTGGAGCCGCGCTGCCGGCATCGTTGAAAAATTCATCAGTTAAGCCAATTAACATATTAATTGGCAGATAATTCCATGTTAACATGCTTGTCTTTGTGTCCGAGGCATTAATTACCGCCTCGACCGGCTCAGAGGATTTAAGACGGGATTAAGAATATAGACGAACATCTCAACGCGGTTAGAGGAGACGAGACGAGGACGTGGGAGAGAATATAGACAGGGCTCTAAAAACACGTTGAACTATGGATTTCCAGGATTTTTCCACGACTTTAAACCAAACTGAAATCTCAGTGTGTATATGAAAGTGAGAAAATGTAGTATTTAAACAATGACAATTTCAAAGCATACTATGTACCTTAAATTAAATAAATGAATGTGAAACAATAGTTTGATTAAAAGAATAAACATTTATATATATATATATATAATATATATATATATATATATATATATATATATATATATATATATATATATATATATATATATATATATATATATATATTCCAAAGCATACTATATACCTTAAATGAAATAAATGAATGAGACAAGTTTGATTACCGGTACAAGAACAAACATTTATATATATATATATATATATATATATATATATATATATATATATATGAGATTTATTTATATATATTATATTCTATATATATAAATATATATATATTATATTCTATATATATATATATACACAATATATATATATATAAATATTATTTTAAATCTACACTTCTCTGGCAGTAGAATATCCAGACCGCTTCCCGAGCTGCTGTTGCTCAGTCCAGCGAACTTTCCAGTTACGGTGCGTTCACTTGCAACGCGAAAAAATTATAATTACGCCGGCAGCTTATATGTTGAGCGTCTTTCTTTCAAAAACATATTAATTATTTCAAACTCGACGTAAATGAACATGTGATTATAACTAATTTCCATGACTTTTCCAGAGCTTTTGGGATTTAAGTTTTTTCCATGACTTTTCCAGTCCTGGAAATGACCATTTAATAATTCCATGACTTTTCCTGGTTTTCCATGACCGTACGAACCCTGCATATATATTTCTTTCTTTGTTTGTCAATTTCCAAGTAATAAACAAGAAAAAAAAGCAGCAAATCCTCACATGAGAATCTACCAAAGAGCGATTTTTGGCGGCTTTTCCAGATTTTCCATGACCGTAGGAACCCTGCATCAAGGTGTGTCTTGGCAGGAGATGAAGAGAGTCGTGAGGCCTATTTCTAGGACTATTATTAGCTTTTAAGTGATCTAGTCTTTTTATGCAGAACTTTGGTTCCCCTAATTGTAGTTGTCTGTTTTTCATTTGTCTGTTTTTCATTTATTTATTAATTATTTTTTTTATATATACTCTTAAATGTAATATTGGTTTCTTGTTATTCCATTTGTTTTGCGTTGACTCTGTAGAGCACTTTGTAAACATTGTTTTTAAAAGGCGCTATATAAATAAAATGATTATTATTATTTCAACGCAGCGAGCAGCGGCGAAATGGCGCCGTAGCCCGTGTGACTATTCGCCCCTGAGGTCTCCCTCTCCTGGTAACCGGGCTGAGCTAACGAGCCCCGGGGGGGCGGAGACAGAGACAGAAGCCCACCTGGCGCGTTAGACAGACGCTCATCCGCCCACCAGTCACCGCGTCCTCAAATACACCCGACCGGAGACATTTGCATGCAAACCAGGAATAGCGGGGAAAGAATATGCTTGAAATGTGGATAATATTTACTCCTGTGGAAGTGTTTGAATACATAATCCAACAGATGATATCACGATAATCCATAATGCTTTATGCCCCCACGTCTTCACGGTGTTATGGCGCTAATGTATCAAGAGGATGCCGATCGATCGAGGCTATCGATTACGCGACGAGCGCGTTTGATTCACCGATGCTACGAGATCACGGTCGAAGCTGCAGAAGCCGATGTTAACTTTATGATCGGTGCGCGAGGAAAACGAATCAAACTAATGAAGCGAGCGGGATGCAAATTCTCTCGGCGCAATTAGTTATAACAGGGTTCTTACACATTTTGACCAATGGATTTCCATGACTTTTTCATGAGTTTTCCATGACTTTAATGGGTTTTCCAGGACTTTAAACCAAATGTCCATGACCAAACTGAAATCTCGGTAAAAACATGACAAATTTAGAACATTTTGTGTATTGAGAGCGTACGCCGGCTTACATTTTGAGCATCTTTCTTTAAAAAACATATTTCAAACTCTGTGTAAATGAACATGTGATAACACATTTCCATAACTTTTATGATTTAAGTTTTTTCCATGACTTTTCCAGGCCTGGAAATGACCATTTTAAAATTCCATGATTTTTCCAGGTTTTCCTTGACCGTAAGAACTCTGTATAACCTCCGATGCCGTCTGAGCCTCATGCAACGATTACAGGAAAGGGCTTGGAAACTACTTTCCTACAAGAAATCAAAAGCTAAACATGTGGAGTTAAACTATTTACAGGATTCTTACACATTTTGACCAGTGGATTTCCAGGACTTTTCCAGGACTTTAAACCAAATTTCCATGACCAAACTGAAATCTCGGTATAAGCATGAACAAAGTTGAAAATGTTGCGTATTGAGCGCGTACGCCGGCTTATATTTTGAGCGTCTTTCTTTAACCGTCCTGTTACCTTTGGGGTCAATTTGACGCTATTCAATGTCTGACGTCTCTAAAAAAATGTATTAACATAATGTTTTTTTGCTTCATATTTCATGAATGTTCCTAATTTATTGGGGACAACTGTGAAAACAAAAGAATTCACATGATGGTATGTTTTCAATGTCCTGAACACAACTTGTACCCATCGGTGTTTTTCACTGCGTAAAACATATCAGAAATATCTACCTTTTTATTTATTTAAAGGGCTATTTAGGTAACAAACAAACATAAAGTACCTGACACTTAAACTTGGGAAACAATAATAATTGTCATAATTTTCTGTAGGTTTTAACTGCTGGGGTCAAAAAGGGTAAAATATGTTAGTAAATTTGAAGGTAACAGGAGGTTAAAAAAAAACATTAATTATTTCAAACTCGGCATGTGATTATAACACATTTCCATGACCTTTCCAAAACTTTTATGATTTTAGTTTGACGTTTCCAGGCCTAAAATGCCATGACTTTTCCAGGTTTTCCATGACCGTCCGAACCCTGTATTTAGAGTTTGATTTGTGCATTTAGAGCCGGAGAGAACTACAAACAGCATTCTTTCCTACATCAAGGGGATCGCTTGTTGCCCCATTCAATTACGTGGTTAATCCTCACAGAGTGAAGGAATCAAACCGGCGTACACACTCTGCACAGCTCTTCACTAAAGCCGTGTGATGTTTACGCCGAGCAAAGCATTCAACGTCTCGCGTGTCATATTTGAACACTTTGAAGATATTGAAGTGCTCGGATCGTTTGCTCAGAGCGAGGCAATCCAACAATGGAAAAGAGAAATAACACATTCCAACTCCTAAACGTAAATATTGACTTTGTGATCAATACGACGCACCCAAGCACAACTCGATATCTGCTGGGTTCCTGACTTTAATATCGTAAAAAAATAAAGGTGTTATAATAAAAATATTCTAAAAATATGAAAGTTAGTACGCCGGAACGTGCGTATGGTTTTACTCATTTGATATATTATATATTTTTACTGTGGTAAAAAAATAGAAAATGCAGTTTTACATATTGGTTTATAACCGACGTAATACAGATATTATAAATACACTACCATTCAAAAGTTTGGGGTCACTTAGAAAAAAGAAAAAAAACACTGTTCTTTCCAATGAAAATTACATTAAATTAATCGTAAATACTCTATACTATGTATAGAGAGTATGTGGACATGACTATTCTCTGTTGTTAAATGAAGTCTCTACAGAGGTGTATAGAGGCCCATCTCCATGTTCTAGTGGTACATTGTGTTATTGCCTTAGAAGACGAGCAGAGGGGTAGAAACCCCTTGAAACCCTTTAAAAAAGAAAAATGTTTAACTTTTTATGTTGCATTTTCCACAAACAGATTATTCCTTGACATCGAAACCCTTTTAATGTGAGCGCAGCTGAAAACAGTTATGCTGGTGAGAGAAGCTCTAAAACTGGCCTTCCTTTGAGCCACAAGAAGAACAACGTTAATATTTACAATGAAGATCATTATTTATAACCTCGTCAATGTCTTGACTACATTTTGTATTAATCTTGTATTCATTTAACAAATAAAAGTGGGAGTTTTCATGGAAAACACAACATTTTCTCGGTGTCCCCAAACGTCTGAACGGTAGTGTATATCCCACATGGACTGTTTGTATTTACATTTCTAAAGCCGGAGGAGATGGTTTGGAGAGGAGAGGAGAGGAGAGGAGAGGAGAGGAGAGGAGAGGAGACCCACCTTGCATCTGCCAGACCTTCAGAGGCGCCATGTCGTTGGTGCTTTCCACCAAATGTTTCCTCAGCTCCTTCAGCTGCTCTTTAAGCTCCGGGTAGAGCGTCCTGGGCGGAGCACAAAGAGACGGAGGGAGTCGTTAGCGGCCTCTAATCGCCCCGACGGCTCAGCGGGAGCCAGTTGTCACATTTACACATCGATTCGTCTACTTTTAGGTGAGTTGAGCAGACGTGAAGCGTTTTTTACGGTCAGCACTTTGAGGGAAGACATTGTGGGGGGGGGGGGGAGAAGAAAAAGGCTTGGCTGGCTGAACGTGTGTGTGTGTGAGAGAGAGAGAGAGAGAGAGACACTCACTTCAGTTTGCCAAACAGGAATCCCTGGACCTCGTCCACTGGATCGTTCTCTCCCATCAGCGTAGCGTTCACCTCCGCCCCTGAAACCACAATCGATGAACTTGTTATTCACACAAGGACTCCTCCGGGATTACCCCCCGTCTTGTGTGTATCGATAGTGTCTGTGTGTGTGTGTGTGTGTGTGTGTGTGTGTGTGTGTGTGTGGGTACCTTGGACCTGTGTGTCGTCCTTCGCCTTGTACTCCTGGTTTTTGATGGCCAGCTCCACTCCGTACCCCGACAGGTACACTTTCTTTTCGCTTGGATTCTGGAGGGAAAGGAGGAGGCAGTCAGAAGAGATGGGGAGGAAGTCGCCCGTTTCTTCGTCACAGGTGTGTCCGATTCCTCGAGGCGCCTTGGGGCCGCACTTCTTTTATTCAGCGAGGAGATAAACACAAGCGATAATTACATTCAAATAAAGGCACCGACGGTCGTATTTATGTGAAACGTGTTCGTTAATCTGTATTTAAGTGGTTTCTGCGGTTGTAAAAGGGTCCGTTAACGTCTCTGTATGCATCTTCTTCTCTCTTCTCTCACAGGCCAGAGCGCTCCGCACGACTCCGGCAGCTTTCAGCTGCAGACGGCCAGCTGCTGTTCGCCCGGCGCTGATTAACTGTGACCCCGACGCTCGAGGTAAGAAGGAAAACGTGTAAAGTGTTACAACCTCTCCGGTGCACAGGACTCCGTCCCTTACAGACAGATGGTGGGAATAATTTTGCATAATTACAGGGGGAGAGCAAACCTATCGGGTCTGGTTGCACGTGAGGGGAGAACTGATTCGACTTCGACGTGACGTGATGAACCGGAGAAGCGCTTTTCATCTCAGGTGAAAATGTGAGAAGCCAAATAAAGAAAAACGAGAACACGCCCTGCTTCACATTCACCAACAGGTCGAACCCGTGTGTGTGGTTGTGGGGGATGTGCAGTACTTCAGGAGAGTGTTCATCTAACATAAGTAACATTGAAGCCTACAATATAATTTGCAGGGTTCTTACACATGTTGACCAGTGGATTTCCAGGACTTTTCCAGGACTTTAATCCAAATTTCCATGACCAAACTGGTTTATACATGAAAAAGTGAGAATATTTAATATTTAAACAATGTGAATTCCATAACATACAGCCTACATTTAATGAAACAAATGAATAAGAGGCCATATTTTATTTAAAGAATAAACATTTGCTTCCCGAGCTACGGCCATCGAACTTTCCGGTTACGGTGCGTTCACTTGCAACGCGGAAAAAAAGAAAATTGCGCCGCCAGTATGAGAGCGTACGCCGGCTTATATTTTGAGTCTTTCTTTCTAAAATATATTAATTATTTCAAACTCGGTGTAAATGAACATGTGATTTTAACACATTTCCATGACTTTTCCAAAACTTTTGTGATTTAAGTTTTTTTCCAGGACTTTTCCAGGCCTGGAAACGACCATTTTAAAATTCCATGACTTTTCCAGGTTTTCCATGAGCGTACAAACCCTGTATATATTATTTAACATGAAATGCAATATTAATCTTGATGAGGATCTAGTATTTCTGATTACGATGTTCAAATGAGGTGTAATGTGTATTCAGACGTCACATCTGAGAGGGTGGGGTTGTGTGAAGAGATGTGTGTACCTTTCACGATCAAAATGTTTTGATTTCCACCTCCTCCTCTTGATTAGACGCGGTTCACTGCACCAAAGCAAACGTTAGTCCTTTGATTCTTATTCCTTTTCAACCAAAATGAAACGCAATGCCGCTCGCACACGGACCGAGCACAGGTCTGCTCTTTTGGTTTAGCAAATTCTGGCTCGTCCGAACTGACATCACACACCTGGAAACGACACACCTGGCAGACGCTCAGAGTGCAGGAGCAGAAAAGTTGAGTCGTGTTGAATTTGGGGGTCTGCCGTTCACATTTCCACTCATCAAAGAAAAGTCATGGAGGGAAGAGGGAACTGCTCAAACGAATAGCTGCTATTAAACCAAAGCCTCATGGCTATAGCAGAGCTTGCATCCAGAAAGAAATCATTGAGTATATATATATATATATATACTAGCGTTAAAAAGTTTGGGGTCACTTAGAAATGTCTTTATTTTTCAAAGAAAAGCATGTTTTTTTGAATGAAGATAACATTAAATTATTAAGAAATACACTCTATACATTATTAACGTGGTAAATGACTATTCTAGGTTGAAACACCTGTTTAAAAAAATTTAATATCCACACGGTTGTATAGAGGCCCATCTCCAGTGTTCTAACGGCACATTGTGTTATCGCCTTAGAAGACTAGCGGAGGGGTAGAATTTTAGAAAAACCTTTTGTTATGTTAGCACAGCTGAAAACAGTTATGCTGGTCAGAGAAGCTTTTCAACTGGCCTTCCTTTTGAGCTTGAAGTCTGAAGAACACAATTCATATTTAAAATAAAAATCATTATTTCATAATCGTATTTACTATATTTTCTATTCATTTTGCAATTCATTGGATAAATACAAGTGAGTTTTCATGGAAAACACGAAATTGTCTTGTTCGGTGACCCCAAACTTTTGAACGGTAGTGTATATATATATATATATATATATATATATATATATATATATATATATATTATTAAGTTGTGAGAGTGTGAGGAACACCTACAGCGAGGTAATGGCGGAGCACATAAGTCGCCAGGCCTTCGTGGACTTTGGCGGAAACGACTTGATGAAGCTTCTGGAAATCCGTTTTCCCCAACTCTGCGTACAGGATGACCACCGGCGCTTCGGGGTTCGATCCTGGGTATTTGTGATCGCCTTTGAAAAGGAACGGCTTCGGCCTGAAAGAGAGAGCCGGCGAATGAGTTACGAGTCATCGTTCCAGCGGGTTCCTCGCCCTCGCGTCCGAATGGAACGCGTCCGGCGTTACCTCGAGGGCGCCGTTTTCAGCGAAGCCGCTAAGCCTTCTTCATCGCACGTCTTCTCTCCGTGGACGCTGAAAAACACCGAGCAGCCGGCGGGGGGCGGCTCATTGGACGCAATCTAAACGAAAAGAAAACAGGACATTCACATTTCCTCTTCACGTGCATGTACAGGCGTTCAAATACAGAACCAAAGCATCCTCCTGGTACCTGTTGGAAGGCGTGGACGGTTGAAGAGTAGGCTCTCAGGGAGAGGGCGAACTTGAGCATGTTCACCTGGACGGAGCTGAGCAGGGCGCCCGCTCTCTTAACGATGAGGTCATAGTAGGCCTGGTCGGTGTCTGCATGAGGACAACAACCATGAGCAGACGTCATGTTTGATTCTCACTGTGTTTAACAATCTTTAAATCTGTAGGAGTTATGCTTTGAGTGTTTTTACACAGGCAGAGACACAAATGAACAGAATAGAAACACAGTTTGCAGCTTTGAAATTATTTTCAGTCCACATCAGTGATTCAGCCGCTCCCGGCACAGAGACTAAGAGTGAAACCTCGTGACCTTAACCCTCCTGTTACCTTCACATTTACTAACATAATAATAATAATAATAATAATAATAATAATAATAATAATAATAATAATATTTACTAACATATTTTACCCTTGGGGTCATTTTGACCCCAGCAATTAAAACCTCCAGAAGATGATTAGAATTAATATTGTTTCCCAAGTTTAAGTGTCAGGTACTTTGTGTGTTTGTTGATACCTAAATAGCCCTTTAAATATATTAAAAAGTTGATATTTCTTATATGTTTGACAGTGAAAAACAGCCTGGGGGAAAATTGACCCCAAAGAACACCGATGCGTACGAGTTGTGTTCAGGACATTGAAAACATATCATCATGTGAATTTTAGGTTTTTCAAGTTGTCCCCAATAAATTAGGAAAAGTCATGAAAAAATTATGTCAATCGTTAAACAGGGTTCTTACACATTTTGACCGACGTATTTCCAGGACTTTTCCATTACTTTAAAACAAATTTCCATGACCAAACTGAAATCTCAGTATGAACATTAAAAATATAGAACACTTTGTGTATTGAGAGAGTACGCCGGCTTATATTTTGAGCGTTTTTCTTTAAAAAACACATTAATTATTTCAAACTCCGCATAAATGAACATGTAATTACAACACATTTCCATGACTTTTCCAAAACTTTTTATGATTTAAGTTTTTTCCATGACTTTTCCAGGCCTGGAAATTACCATTTTAAAATTCCATGACTTTTCCAGGTTTTCCATGACCGTACGAACCCTGGTTAAAGATTGAATGGGGTCAAGTTGACCCTGGAGGTCACAGGAGGGTTGTGAGGGGCCGAGCAGCTCTACTTACCATCGTGCTCTCCTTCTATGTTCTGATTGGCCTCCACAAAGTCCCAGAACATCTCCTGGTTCTCCTCTGCCAGAAACTCACTGAGGAAGAGGAAGGTGTCGATTTAATAAACATTCCATGTAGTATGACACACTTTGTGCATTATAACCGTCTATATATATATATTGTGAATCGGTACTTCTGGGTGAATAAAAAAATAAAAGAGTCAGTCAGAGCACATAGAACTACATGTAAGGCCTCCAAGTATCAGCATCTTGACAGAAGTTTAAACTCTCTGGGATGACAGCCTCAGTAATGACCCCACATGACCTCACATGACCCCATATGGCCCCACATGGCCTCAGGACATCTATTTATTTATCATCTGCTTCCAAAATGTAACCCAAGATGCAAAGTGGCCAAATGGGCAGGTCGGTTTTGTACCTGGCCTCCAGCAGCAGAGGGGTGTCCGTCCACTTGGTGGTGAGGGTGGTGGTGACCGCCTTGGAGTCGGCATCCCCGGACACGGCAGACAGCAGCGCCAGCAGCGGGACCCCGAGAAGCCACATCCTCAAGCCCACACCTGAGGGGAGAGAGAAGGAGTCGGAGCGTCATTGAACAGGTGAGTTACCGAGCCGGGGAGGAGAGCGCCGTCCTGTTTACGCACGGCACCAAGAAGCATCGCGGGTGAACCATTAGATACGAGAGGGAGGCAACACTGGTCACCGGTGGTCACTGGAGATGCTTTTGGCATGTTTCATGATGCAAGGCACAAAGTACATGGCCGAACCACCATGAACCCAAAGGTCACTGCCATTTGTTTTTGTTGTCATTTGATAAATTGCTCATTTGTATTTACAACCATACATACGTGTGAGCACTGATCCAATATGCCATGGGTCTGTTCCCAAGACTAAGAGAATCAGCTACTTGTTTTAGTTGTTGTTGTGCTCACATTGTGCAGATTCCTAAATCCCTGTTAATTATATGATGCAGAGTGAACCTGTTGCTAGGTAGAGCCACACAAACACATGTAACAACGTGTTTAATCAAACGGATCAAAGTTAATACGTTTTTCAATGTGTTCTCTACCTCCATCGTGGAATATGCCGACTACCAACTCTTCATCATCTGTCATCTTCATCGTGTTGTTCCTGTGTTTTAATGTGTGTGATAATGTGTGTGACCTTCTGGTCACATGACCTCTATGACACCTGTCCACCTGGAGAGGATCCTCCTCTGTTCTCTCCTCAAGGGTTCTCACCTTTTACCCTGAAGGGTTGTTTGGGAGTTGTTCCTGATCCCATGTGAGGTCAAAGGTCAAAGGTCAGGGATGCCAATGTGTACAAATTGTAAAGCACTCTGAGGGGAATTTGTCATTTGTGAAAATGGGCTTTACAAATAAACTGAGTTGACTTGAATAATGAAAAGCTAATAATTCTCTCATGTCTCTACTATTAAGTGGCTAAACGGTGCAGCTCCACATTGTGAGGTCTATATTACTATATTCGTCTCAGCCTCGGTCGTCCTGAGACTTCTTGCGTGTCGAAACACATTTTGACGTCTTTCCCGTCCCTTGTAAACAAAATGCGGAACGCTCCGCGACCAATAGGAAAGTTCAGCGTGGCTCCTCCAGCCAATCAGCGCCCGGCTGCTACATCCGGATCGTTTCAATGACGATCCCCGGAGCCTTTAACATAACATTACCGTGTTTATAACGCGGTTAAGCGGCCGCCCGGCTCTACGTGTCCGTTACGGTTCCGTTCAGAACCCGGTAACCGTTAATGAACCGCGGAGAGCGGCACTTTATGAAGCTTGCGTTAGCCAGCAAGACGCAGTAAGCTAGCTAACTCTCGCTCCACAACATGGAAAAACACACGACGTTGTTCTTGTTCCGGTTAACTCACTGCGCGAGGATGGCGAACTCTATAAAACAATAACATTCAGCTTCGGATATAGTCGTTTATAGTTTAATTTTATGATACATTCGTGATATTAGCTCACCGAAGCCGGCTCCGTAGCTTCCTGCAATCATGATGCACTGAGGAGTGGGAGGGTCCTGTCAGATGGGAGAGGTGGTCACAATGGTGCCTGTTCAAAATGACTAAATCCTTCCATACAGTGTATGGTGGACTCAAAATGACTTTAGTATAAATAAATGAATGCATGAATAAATATAGGAATAAATAAATAAATGGTTAAATAAATGTATACATAAATAAATGCTTAAATAAATGTATAAATAAATGTATAAATAAATGCTTAAATAAATGTATAAATAAATAAATAAATGTATAAATAAATATATGCTTAAATAAATGTATAAACAAGTAAATGTATAAATAAATAGATACATTCTTAAATAAATGTATACATAAATAAATACAGTAATGAATACATATAAGTTATAAATCAACAGGTATTTTTACATTTCTGTATTTCTTCATTTATTTATTTCTCTATTTATGTGTCCACGCGTATTTCTTCATTTATTTATGTGTGACATTTACGTGTCCGTATATTCAAACGAGCTGAGTACATTTCAGTCCAACATATTTAAAGACTGAACTTAATCTATCAACATCTCCGCCATACCTCCACCCCCAAAAACATTACTTTACCTAAATATAATTAAAAAAATATATAATAATAATAATTTATATAATATACTAAAATAGAATAATGATACTTACAAAGAGCATTTGGAGGACATAACATGTTTGCAGCCATCTATTATTAAAAATGGTTGTCAAACTATGATTTCCCTGCTAGAAATTAAACCGTTGCTGTATTTAATAATATTGATGGGAGTGGCTGGAAAGACATGACAACACTTCTCATTATCGGATCGTTATATATCAAATATAAAATGTATGCTGAGCTGTGGTCAGTGG
Organism: Liparis tanakae; assembly: GCA_036178185.1. Taxonomy (NCBI): domain Eukaryota; kingdom Metazoa; phylum Chordata; class Actinopteri; order Perciformes; family Liparidae; genus Liparis; species Liparis tanakae. The sequence goes on from CM070093.1 coordinate 1,736,421, forward strand.
TTCTTTCTATCAGTTAAATGGAAAACCTCACCTTAAAAATAATTTACATTGTGCTAGTCCAGTGATTTTGGACAGTAAAATCAATATTTAGTAACACACACACAATAGTCTGTCCAGCTACAAATAAGGGCAGGTATCACTTTTATGGAGTCGGTCCTTTGACACTTCATTAGCAGCAGGATATGGCTTTGTGGAAATGTGCTTGAGATATTACAGCCCTTACAGAAGTGAAACCAATAATGTCCCATGATGTTGTTTTTTCTATATGCTGCAGATTGACAGCATCGTTAAAGTTACAGTATGTTGCTGCTGTTAACACACACATTTTAAAACACACATCTTGTGTTTATGCATTTTAAAGAGAGATGTCAGCAGCACAGTAATACGCATTTGTGATTTACGATATTATTTTTTAAATAGTGAATATACTCATTGAACATTTTGTTGCATCTGTATCTAATTACATAACAAAATGAACACACTGTCTACAATATGCACTAGTATTCCAGCTTAGCTGTATAATATCCTACATATATTTGTTTGACTACAATTTTACATTACAGTAAGATTAGAGACGATGGGTTATGTATAATTGTGTGCATTCACATGTTTCAGGCTCCTACACTGATTTGAGAAAACATGTTCATTTGAGAAATGGACATTAATGCTGCTGATGCATGTGTCTAAGCCCTAGGCAAATTCAAATTCATGATATTGGGCTCTATAAAATAAACTGAATTGAATTGAATGGCGAGACCATGGGAACCATGTGAAATAAATCCAGTATTTAGAATAATCCAAAGCTGTCCCTTTGGTTAACAGTGTTTGTTATCTTGTAATGAAAAAGTAGAGAAACTGAAATTCCATTCATTTGGAAAGAGGCGCCTGGGATTCCTGGGCTGCGTGTTTTAAAGCTTTACCTGAGTTTGTGTGATCGGCTGTATCTGTTCTCCTTTGGGGCGGTTTGGTAAAAAAAAGAAGAGTGTCTACCTGTTGTGTGGTCTCGATTTTCCGAAGATGAAAGGTACGGGACACGTCGTCCCGGGTGTGGAGAGAGAGAGAGAGAGAGGGGGGGGGGGT
>CM070093.1:1740000-1747500 GCA_036178185.1 Liparis tanakae
GAGAGAGAGCCCCTGCAGGAGAGAGCCCCCCTGCAGGAGAGAGAGCCCCTCCCCCACACTGCAGGAGAGAGAGGGCCCTTCCTCGCCAACACTGGCATGCACACGCACACCCCCAACACCGGCCATCTGCAGCAGCCGAGCCGTTACGGTTGGATTTGTTCAGCTGCACTTCAAATGACAGAGAGCCAGAGCGTCCTTTCCTCTACTTGTGTCCTTTCCTCTACTTGTGTCCTTTCCTCTACTCGTGTACTTTCCTCTACTCGTGTCCTTTCCTCTACTCGTGTACTTTCCTCTACTCGTGTCCTTTCCTCTACTCGTGTACTTTCCTCTACTCGTATCCTTTCCTCTACTCGTGTACTTTCCTCTACTCGTATCCTTTCCTCTACTTGTGTCCTTTCCTCTACTTGTCTACTTTGCTCTACTTGTGTCCTTTCCTCTACTTGCGTACTTTCCTCTACTTGTGCGTACTTTCCTCTACTTGTCCTTTCCTCTACTTGCGTCCTTTCCTCTACTCGTGTCCTTTCCTCTACTTGTGTCCTTTCCTGTACTTGTGTCCTTTCCTCTACTTGTGTCCTTTCCTCTACTTGTGTCCTTTCCTCTACTTGTCTACTTTGCTCTACTTGTGTCCTTTCCTCTACGTGTGTCCTTTCCTCTACTTGTGTTGTTTCCTCTACTTGTGTCCTTACTTGCGTCCTTTCCTCTACTTGTGTCCTTTCCTCTCCTTGTGTCCTTGTGTCCTGTCTCCTCATCAGGTACATGTTCATATTCAAAGTTCTCTTCTCTCTCTTCACGGTCAAAACGCCCGGATGTGACTTGCTCCTCCCACTTTACCCAGGATGCATCAGAGGAGACTTGTGCATACTCTGGCCAGCAGATATCCCAGAATGCATTTCACCAGCAACCGGAAACAGTAGAGGAGGAGAAAATAAACAACTGACAGATGACTTTTAATAAATACTACTGTTGAGTCAGGAATGTCATATTAGGATGTTTTGTTTATTTGACTATAATAATAATGTCCAGTGAATAATGAGAGTAAAGGAGAAGAACAGCTGATGTGGTGACGTCATCAAGTCAGCTGCTGCTCCATCGCAGACAGAAAATTAGTTTTACTGCCCTTTCCTGCCTTGAGGGGTCAAAGGTGAAGCTCAGCGGACTGTTGACGAGACAGGCTCTTATTTTTTTGCGAGCTCAGCCAAGGGCAGGGAATTATCCTTTTTTTTTTCATGCCGGCCCTGCAGCCCCCCCCCCCCCCCCCCTATACCTGCCAGTGCAGAGGGAGCAGCATATCTGTGTGCTCATACATGTGTTAGGCAGCGCCCGGGGGGCCGCAGATTGAATTGGGCGGTAGATCATCGCTGACAGGGCTGACGCGGTCGTTGGGGGGGGGGGGGGGGCAGGCTGCTTTATGGGGGTCATCGTCTCGTGGTTAGTGTAGGCAAGAGGTCCAAATGACCTCTAGTTATGGACCAGTGCAGGAACACGGAGGGCAAAGTTACCACACAAATTGTCAAAAAAATCTGAGTATTTCTTAGAGCAATGTGTGGTGTGTGGCAGCATTTTTAAGCAAATTGTTTTCCTTCTAATTAAAAATGTAAAAGTGTGCGGTGTTTTTCATACCTGATGAGTGACAAGACAAATGATATGCAGCGACAACCAAAACAAGTCAGTTCTGTAAAAATGAAATATTTTAATTGGTGGCTTGATGATTCATTTTTTTTCTGCAATCATAAGAAACAAACCCAGGATGATGCATACAGAAGGAGCCAGAGACAGACTGCACACCAATCCCCCCAAAAAACAAGCCTCTATCACACTGTTAACACCTCTTTAAAAAAAAAAAAATTACAGAAAAATGAGGAACAGAAAGGCGCGATGTTATAGCGACGCGGGGGCTGCTCCGTCGTCACAAAGGAAACGCGGTTAAGACATCGGATACACAGAGTGATGACACGGACAATATGTGAATACAGCTTTACAGCATTAATTCATGGAAGAAATTCAGTGAAAGGACGCAGCTTCTCTTTCAGGTCACGGGGAGCGAAAGATCAAATCACAGAAGGGAGAGAATCGACCAGTCAGGTATTAGTGTGGAGTGCAAACGCAAGGCTGACGAACAAAACAAAAGACAGAGGTCGTGGCATTGACACGGGATGCATCCCGATTGTTCCCTCATGAAGAAATAGAAAGAAAGAAATATTCTTTATTAATCCCCGAGGGGAAATTTGTCGAAAAAAAAAAAAGCGTCCCTGATTTGGAAGGAGCCGATCAAAAGGAGACGCTGAGGATGGGTCATCGGTTGGGATTCAACAAGGAGGGAGAAATTATTGGTTTCTTCTTCCTTCAGATGTAAAAAATCAAATGAGATCTACTGTTAACGGATGCAACGTGTTATTATTTATCTTATTTTCCGAGGACGGTTGCGTCCTCCCCGGATGACGCTGAACCTGGACTACATTCATTTGAATTAAATCGTGCGGTGACACGTCTTCCTCTCCAGCTTCTTCTTGCCTTTTATTGCTCGGATTTTTTTTTTTTTTTTTGGGGGGGGGGGTTGGGTCGGAGTTCACTAACATCTCACGGAACATGAATTCATTAATACATTTGCAGATTAAATCAGAATCCTTTTTTAATCCCTTATTGAACATTCAGTTTGGAGTCACAATGACCTCAAACTCAAAGATCTCTCCTTCTCCACGCCGAAAAGGAGATTAATATGAGAACGCGTGAAACGTCGACTAAATGTTTTTCGACACAAAGAAATAACGAGTGAAGCTTTTTTTTTTACTTCACGACTCACATTTAACGAGCTCAAAAGGCCGGATGTCCTGATACAGAACTATTAAAAAGGATTGTTTTGAAATATCATGGAAAGGTTGAAATGAGCGCGATGAAATCATAATAATTCATAAAAAGAGAGAGAAGAATAACCGCTCTGTCGTGTCGCTGAACTTCAACCCGCTCAGCTCCTCCAGCAGACTCTCTTTGGTTGAGTACAGACCAAGATTCATTTGAGCCATTACCGAATTAATATTTCGTGGATACACCTTGTATAATCTATATAATCTGAGACCTCAGCACTGTGTACGTTAGGGTTCCAGGTTTGCATCTGCAAAGACATTTTCTGATGATAAAATGTTTACCCAGCATTTAAAAATTGGATATTTTCCACGGACTTCTCGGGTCAAGGCATCACAATCTACGTAAATATAGTATTTCCATGTTATTCCCCCTTTGGTGGAGTCACACAACGACAGGTGAACGTACAGAGTGCTGAGATCACATGGTCTACTTGCTGCTATACACATGCATCCTACAGGGACCACACATTCAATGAGATTAGGATCAGAGCGATGAGGTCATCTCCCCACGGAAACAATAAAAAGACTGAATCATAAACGCTTGAGCAATTAAAAACAACAAAAAAGGCCAAATAAGTGACGCCGGCTGTAGTTACCCAACCCCGCCTGTAGGGCGGCGCTGTCGCGAGTGAAGACGTGTCAAGGGGGGAAGGAACGTGTGAAAGGAAAGCGGGCCGAGGGGCGTGTCGTCGGCTTGCATCGCGGCGGTGGTCACGGTTTAAGCCCCGCCCCCTCAAAGAAACGGCGAGATAATTGGTCGTGGAACCGTTCACAAATCACATCAGGCATCCTCTCTCAGGCAGGCGCTCTATTTACAAAGGCTTACACATACGCCCATCGAAGGCATACTGTACATACTATTTACACACACACACACACACACACACACACACACACACACACACGCACACGAGTAGTCAGAAGTTACTGTAGTATAATGCAGACGTGAGATCTGTCCATAACGATGTTAACGAGGACCCGGGGGGTCGGGGGGGTCACCGGCGCCGCCCGCTCAGCCGGTGGGAGGGAGGCCGCTTTCACAACGCGGTCAGAGAAAAAGAAGAAGAAGAAGAAAAAGAAGAAGAAGAAGAAAGAGAAATTGAAAATGCCACCCGCTGCATTAAGGGCTCCCTATTGCCATGGCGACCAGTAGTTCCACAACTCCCATCGCAAGCGTTCATCCGAGTTACGGTTTTCCAAAATTGCTCGTCGCTCACGTCTCCTGGCAACAACCTGCGGGAGACGCACTCCTCCCCTCCTCTCCATCTCCCCTCCACTCCTCTCCATCTCCCCTCCTCTCCTCTCCATCTCCCCTCCCCTCCTCTCCATCTCCTCTCCTCTCCTCTCCTCTCCTCTCCTCTCCTCTCCTCTCCTCTCCTCCTCTCCTCTCCCCTTTCTTTGCACCTATGTGAGATCCGCCCCTGTAATTGGTTGTCACTCTGCGGGACAACAACAACAACAACAACAACAACAACAACAAAAGAGTGAGGAGGGAATAGAGAGAAAATGAACTTGTGAGGCGACGAGATCTTTGAGCACCGTGAGCAGAGGAACAGGCCCCTCCCCCTCCCCCTCCCCCAGGATACAGGCCCCTCCCCCTTCCCCAGGATGCAAGGCGTCAGTAATGGCTGTGGTCCGTCGTACGTCAATCTGACCCGTTAGCGTGGACTTATAAAAAAAAAACCCAATAACAACAAAGAAATAAAAGGAATCACTTTTCTTTAGGCAGCAACGTTGGTCTCAGTGTTATTACAATTCTGCTTTAAAAAAAGCAGAAACAAAAAAAGGAATATACAAATAAAATCATCCTAGCATGAGAACGAGTCATCGTTTCATGACCGGAGCGTGTTCGAGGGTAAAATGGCAATTCTTTTTTTTCGGAGCGGAAAGCTTTGTTACACGATGAAGGCCAACTCGTCTTCGCTTCCGGCTCTCGTGACTCAGAGTTATCACGCTGGCATAGCGGGCCCAGCTCCTCTGGCACTGGAGGGTCCAGGAAGTAGACGGGTCCTTCGGCAAAGGGTTTGAGGGAATTCACAGACTTAATTTTATTTTCTCATGCTCCTTATTAGGCCACAGAGAACGAGGAAGAGGAGGAGGAGGAGGAGGAGGAGGAGGAGGAGGAGGAGGTGAAGGTGGAGGTGATGCTCGGTTGTCTGCAACTCTTCAAAACTCAGTAATGATGACAGGAGAGATGGGGGGGGGACCTCAATAATGAGCGCTGATGCAATCGACCAAGCCCTGGTCTCCATAGCAACCTTGCGGCTCAAGTCTCCAGCGAAGTCGGCCGGTTGTGTCTTTTGATGTGTGTGTGTGTGTGTGTGTTTCACATTACGTGTGTGTGTGTGTGTGTGTGTGTCCTCATCGCGCCGCTACCAGCGGTTGATGATCTGGTTCATGTAGTCCTCGGTGGGGAGCCGGCCGCCCGCCTCCTCCGTCCGGCCGCCGCCGCCCCCCTCCTCCGCCCCCCCCCGCCCCTCCTCCTCCTCCTCCTTCTCCGGCGCCGCCGCCGCCCCGTCCTCCGGCGCCGACACGGCGCTCTGCCGGCCGTGCGAGGGCCACAGGCCGACGCCCAGGCCCAGGCCCTGGTGGCTCTGCTGCAGGTGGTTCTTGAGGCGCTGCTGCCGCCGCTCCTGCTGCCGCGTGTACTGGTAGCGCTGCTGGAACAGGTCGCGGGCGTAGTCGTACAGCTCCATGTCCAGCTCGTTCAGCTCCTCGATGCGCTGCACCTAGCGGGGGGGGGGGGGGGGGGGGAGGAGCGTCAAGAAAGGACGACGAGAGGAACGCCATCGGAGAACAAATAGATGCAGCCAACGTGGAGCTGGAGACCGAGGGGGGATGGATCACGGAATAACGGCGGCCGCTTTCACAGGGTTCTTACACGTGTTGACCAGCGGATTTCCAGGACTTTAAACCAAATTTCCATGACTAAACTGAAATCTTGGTATAGAGATGAATAACTTAGAACATGTTGCGTATCGAGAGCGTACACCGGCTTATATTTTGAGCGTTTTTCTTTAAAAAACATTAATTATTTTTAACACATTTCCATGACTTTTCCCAAACTTTTATGATTTAAGTTTTTTTTCCAGGCCTGGAAATTACCATTTTAAAATTCCATGACTTTTTCCGGTTTTCCATGACCGTACGAACCCTGAAAAGGGTCTCGGCCCCCTGGGGAGCGTTTGTGCCGAGGAGCGCCCGATCCAAGACATTTAGTTGAACACGAGCTTTGGAGGACTTGCGAGGGGGGAACAAAGGAGGAGGGGGGGAGGGGGGGGGGGGGTGTTGGCAATATATGGAGCGAGATAACAGAGCCGTGTTTGATGTTCGGTGCGACGCAGTGCAGCTGGGTTACTGGCGTGCATCATCAAAAAGAGGTCGTGGACTAAATGTCCGGATCTGCAGCGTTTGAGAAAAACACTGATGATACAAATTATTGTTTCTTCTTCTTTCAGACGTAAAGCATACAATGAAATCTATTGTTAACGGGATGCAACGCGTTATTTAGTTGTGCACGAGCGTTGTAGGACTTCTGACATGCGAGGGGGGGGGGGGGGGGGGGGGGGAGAGTGAGTTGGCAATACGTGGAGCGAGATAACAGAGCCGTGTTTGATGTTCGGTCGACACAGTGCAGCTGGGTTACTGGCGTGCATCATCTGGATTCCACATGTAGGGGAGATGCGTTTAATTAAGGAAATCCTTTTGAAATGTGCAACGCAGCGCTGGATATCATGAGCGCGTCGACGGAGGGGAAACGGGCGCGCCGCAAACTGGAGAGGACACACCGCCACAAAGGCTCGACGTCCCAGAGTATGGAGGACTCAAAATGACTAAATAAATGCATGAATAAATATAGGAATAAATAAATAAATGCTTATATATATGCTTAAATAAATGTATAAATAAATAAATACATGTATAAATAAATGCTTAAATAAATGTATAAATAAATACAGGAATGAATAAATATAAATTATAGACATAGGTACGGACCGCCCCAGCTCATTTGAATATACGGACACGTAAATGTCACATATAAATAAATGAAGAAATACGTGTGGACACATAAATAGAGAAATAAATAAATGAAGAAATACAGAAATGTAGAAATATATTTTTGGAATGATATTCTGTTGATTTATAACTTATATTTATTCATTCTTGTATTTATTTATTTAATTTATACATATATTTATTTATACACTTATTTAAGCATTTATACATTTATTTCTAAATTTATTTAAGCATTTATTTATTTATTCTTATATTTATTTATGCATTTATTTAAGCATTTATTTATTTATTCTTATATTTATTTATTTATACTTAAGTCATTTTGAGTCCTCCATACCAGAGAACCGCCGTCACGCAATTTAGTTCAATTAATAAAGACTCGCCGGGATCTTGACGCACACGGGTATGAATGAGCTTACGACAGCTTTGCGGGGGGGGGGTGTAAAGTAAATATTCTTCCATTCCACCTGCTGATGTAATTACTTGACATTTTAGAAATGATTAAATGCTGTCACAATTTCACGCGCCGCCTTTTTAGGCATTTAATTTGAACGCCACCGCTGAAAACAAGTTTTCACTCAGAATGCCACACGCAGCCTCCGCAGCCCGTCAGGCAGAGCGA
>CM070093.1:1752500-1757500 GCA_036178185.1 Liparis tanakae
ACCACAGGGTGCAGGAAAAGAAACTGCTGGCACAAGCACATCTCACTCTGCAAGAGGCACGCCGCACACATCCTTATGAGACACACACACACACACACACACACACACACACACACACACACAGGAACACACACAGGAACACACACACAGATACGGTCTGCTTGCAAGAGATGACTCATCCCGCATCTAAGATATGGATGGGACTGTGTTTGTGTTTGTGTGTGTGTGTGTGTGTATGTGTGTGTGTGTGTGTGTGCAGTAATGGTGCATTGCACAGTTCAATCTCTCCCCAGAGGGTATACACTCCCACCAGAGTGAAGACCTTTCCAGGCATTCACACTCCAGCTAATTACTGCAGTCTAATCAATCAACACATCCTCATTAACTACACACACATGGAACTCGTGTGCGCGCGTGTGTGTGTTTATGTGCGGTCGTGTGTGTTTATGTGCGGTCGTGTGTGTTTATGTGTGTGTTTATTTGCGGTTGTGCGCCCGCAGTGTGTCTGGCAGCGGCGGTATGCGTCTGTCTGGGCAACAGACGCGCGCCGCCGGTCGAACACACAGGCTCCGCCCCCCTCTCCGGGGCGCGCGTGACGTCAGAGGAATGTTCTTCAGGGGGAACCGTGCGCGCCGACGGGACTCCACGGAGCGGTGCGCGCAGGCCGCTGTTCTGTCATTTTTTGCTGCCTTGTAAAAATGTGCTACCCGCTGCATAAACCGATAGGTGTGTATCGATTCATGCTACCCTATCTGATAGGATGTTATTGTACTATCACAATATGCTACCCCTGAAATAAATCAATTTAGCATTCTTACATGAATGCATGGGGTAGCAGGAGCATTATTTGATAGGACGTTATTGTACTATCAAAATATGCTACCCCTGATATAATTCAATTTAGCATTCTTACATGAACGCATGTTATTGTACTATCAAAATATGCTTTTCTTTCAAAGTTCAATGTTTCACTTTTCACTGTTAAAGTGTTTAACACTAAACACCCTAATAATAAACCAGTGCTTTATTATGATAATGTGAACAAACTCATGTTTACAATCAGTTGTTGACACAAAAGAAATAGCAACTGCTTATCACTCATTAATCTACATGGCATTACTACATATTATTACTACCTGTACAATATACATGCTGAATGTACTTTTAACTAGGGAAATAATCTGGATTTTGAGGATGTCACTCCCCGTTATCAGACGTGCATCGACAGGGTGGCAAAACATTATGGGCGTGTCAAAAAAAACTCGGAAAATCGACTCGGCGCATGCGCAATACCACGAGGTAGCGGTTCTCGACAAGTAGCATGAAATGACAGAACACCGCCTCACATCTCTACATCTCTGGCTTGGCACCACAAAGCCCCCCAGTGGGAGCAGAGGGGCTGTGGGGGGCGCACAAAGCCCCGAGTGTCGCACACACACAGCGGCGTGAAGACGAAGAGGCCGAGCCCCCCGAACACAGAGGGGGATAAACAACCCGACCCCGAAGCGAGAAACATCTGAGAGATGCACGAGTCAACCACCAGACTGCAAATCCACCAGGGAACTGTCAGGTCGTAATAGTTTATTTTGATAACATCTGCAGAGGTCTTATGTTTTAAATTAATACATATAGAAAGATATTATAATAGAAAATATTAGGGAGAATATTGATGTTGTTATTAATGCATTATGAAGCATAAGAGCAAAGTTTATGGCAAGAATGAATGTATGTTGCATGAGAGTGACTGTATGGTATGGAGGAATCAAAATGACTAAGTATGAATAAATAAATAAATGCATGAATAAATATAGGAATAAATAAATAAATGCTTAAATAAATATATAAATAAATGTATAAATGCTTAAATAAATGTAAAAAATAAATAAATGTATAAATAAATAAATACAGGAATGAATGAACATAAGTTATAAATCAACAGGACGTCATTAAATAAATATATTTCTACATTTCTGTATTTCTTCATAGTATGTTAGTATTATAGATCGACGGAGCTGGTTGAAATCCGTGACGTGACTTACAATAACAAGGGACTTTTATTGTGAAGGTGACTTTAATACCGAAAATAATAGACGGGAATTTTATTGTGAAAATAATTGACTGAAAAATGACGTTTTGACCCTGAGTGACAAAACATCCGGAAAAAGACAAATCGCTCTTCTACAGGTGAGCCGAGGTCGTAAGGAGGAGCGCGGCGTGAGCTTTGACTGTTTGTTCTACACTTCCTGTCATTAAATGTCGATAACTTAATTCACGCTCGTCCGGAAGCCTGTTCTCCACCCTCTGAGAAGTGACCTGTTCCAGAACACCTTCCAGAACGCAGATCCTGAGCCGGAAAAACAAGCCAGCCCCTAAAACCCATCTGGGAGATAGAAAAGAAATAGAAATATACTCCAATAATCCCCAAGGGGAAATTTGTGGACACAGTAGCACCAATAAAATAAACACACAAGAATAAAATATAAATATAAGAAAGAAAGAAAAAGTGACTGTGCATAAACTATACAAGTGAAATATAAAATACAAAATAAAATTATTATTAAATTATTTAAAAAAAAATAACAATATATATATATATATATATACACACATACACACAACATATATGCAAATGCAGCAGTGTAAATTAAATTAAATATAGACAATGTGCAAAATGCACAGATCCGCCCTGCGCTGCGAGGGATCCCGGACAATGAAACGGCTAAACCCCAAATCCAGTGGCAGCTGGGAGAAGCCGGGCGCCGCACCAACCAGAGCCTCAACCAGAGGATCAACCAGAGGATCAACCAGAGGATCAACCAGAGGATCAACCAGAGGATCAACCAGAGGATCAACCAGAGGATCACGGCCACAGAGAAGAATCTAAACTCCAAATCCCATCAACCTAAACCCAAAATCTCATGAAGATCTAATCACAACCCGGGAGGGAGAGGCCCGGCCAACTGGAGCCGGCAGAGACCGGGTACATTATGGAGATTCCTATGATGACATTATCAGGATTCCTAACACTCCCCAGAGTGCAGTGTGTATGTGTGTGTGTGTGTATGTGTGTGTGTGTGTGTGTGTTTGTGGGTAACACTGCGCCTATTAAATCAGTGATGACATGTTCCCCCTCCTGGCTTCTTTTCTACTGAGAAAACACAGAACAGTTTGGCCCTCGCAACAGAGACGGGGGGAGAGAGAGAGAGAGAGAGAGAGAGAGAGAGAGAGAGAGAGAGAGAGAGAGAGAGAGAGAGAGAGAGAGGGAAAGAGAGGGGCGGAAGAGAATTTCAATTAGTTTTCTAATACTGTGAAAGCAGTGAGGGCCCCGAGCCCAAGTGATTTATCAAAGTTATGGCTCCAGCTATAATGAAGGCTCAGGCATATTACCAGGGAAAATAAATAAATAACATGCACACACACACACACACACAGTAACACACACACACACACACACATATAAATGATCTTAAACGCCGTGTCTGCCGCTCTGCAGTCTTGGTGCCGTGGAGACTTTTTCGCCTTAAAGCTTAATGATGTCTGGCCGTGTACTTAGATCCCTAGGTAATGATGATTCAACACACACACACAAACACACCAGCAAATCCTCTCTCTCTCTCTCTCCTCTCTCTCTCTCTCTCTCCTCTCCCCCCCCGCCCCCCCCCCCCACCCCCCAGGTGAGCTGACTCTCAGTCGGAGCGTACGTGAACTTGTCAAATTAACTTCAAAGGCGATACGCAGCGCTCCGTCTCTCAGCTCCGGGTTCAGCTCGTCGTCCTGCGGCTGAACGCGGGAATCTGTAGCCACGGCGACGGCTCGGCGGCGGCGGTCCTCGCGCAGACGGCGCAGACGACATCTCCTTCCATCAGATTTCCCCCGCGTGTCTTTTAGCGCGATCAAACGGACAAATTCGTCTAAAACGCCTCGCGGGAAAACTCAGACCTGCAGCCACCGGCGCCTTCTTTTGGAGAAAAGAAAAGCTCGTTCCTGGCCGGCGGAGGCGATGAAGCTTTCATCCGGACCGCCGTGGGATTCGGCCTGAACAACGACGGTTTTGTCTTTTATCTGTTTCTCGTTTTCTTCTTCCCGCCGCTTTTACCGGATAAAAGAACCGGCGGCTCTGAGAGACGGATGTGTTTCTGTTATTCAGGAGGTTTCCCACTTCTTTTCTCTCCGTCTCCTCTGAGGGAGGAAGAGACTCGGAGGGCTTTCCCGTCTCGCCGAGCGTTCGTCGTTCCCAGAGCGGATCCTCGCCTTTCGTTCTGGGATGACCGTGGTGGTCCGACTTCAAGGATGAGGGAATGAACATCAACAGAGACGGCATCGTCTCTAGAGCCATGTTGTTGACGTGAGGGAACGTTATCAGGAGGAAGCTCGGAGCGCCGGGTCCATGAGCTCACAGATCAACCTCCACCTCCTCTTCACCTCCTCTTCACGGCTCTTCACCTCCTCTTCACCTTCTCTTCACCTCCTCTTCACCTCCTCTTCACGGCTCTTCACCTCCTCTTCACCTTCTCTTCCACCTCCCCTTCACCTCCTCTTAACCGCTCTTCACCTCCTCTTCCACCACTCTTCATCTCCTCTTCCACCGCTCTTCACCTCCTCTTCCACCGCTCTTCACCTCCTCTTTCACTGCTCTTCACCTCCTCTTAACCGCTCTTCACCTCCTCTTCCACCGCTCTTCATCTCCTCTTCTACCGCTCTTCACCTCCATTTCCACCGCCTCTTTCACCTCCTCTTTCACCGCTCTTCACCTCCTCTTCCACCTCTCTTCACCTCTTCCACCGCTCTTCACCTCCTCTTAACCGCTCTTCCACCGCTCTTCACCTCCTCTTCCACCTCTCTTCAACTCCTCTTCCACCGCTCTTCATCTCCTCTTTTCACCGCTCTTCACCTCCTCTTTCACCGCTCTTCACCTCCTCTTCCACCGCTCTTCACCTCCTCTTCCACCACTCTTCACCTCCTCTTAACCGCTCTTCACCTCCTCTTAACCGCTCTTCACC
>CM070093.1:1767500-1775000 GCA_036178185.1 Liparis tanakae
GGGGAGCTGATCATCGATATGATAATTTGATTTCCTGAGCTGGAGTGTAAAGCAGCTTAAGGGGGCATCCCTCGATCATAAGTCCTGTGACATCCAGCCTCTCTGTGTGTGTGTGTGTGTGTGTGTGTGTGTGTGTGTGTGTGTGTGTGTGTGTGTGTATGTAGATCTGTGTATCCATCAGACTCTCTCCCGGAGCACATGCTGGGGAATGTGAAGTCGGAGCAGCTGTCGGCGTGGCAACGCTCCTCGGCAACCAAGCGGGAGAGAAACTTACTGAGCGACAACACACACACACACACACACACACACACACACACACACACACACACACACACACACACACACACACACACACACACACACACACACACACACACACACACACACACACACACACAGCAGAGGACGGCTCTGTGCGTGTGTTTGTGTGGACGTGTGTGTGTGTGTGTACGTGAGTGTGTGTGTATGTGTGGGAGTGGGAGTGTGGGTGTACGTGTGTGTGTATGTGTGTGTCTGCGTGTGTGTGTATGTACGTGTTTGTGTGTGCGTGTGAGTGGACGTGTGTGCGTGTGTGTGTACGTGTGTGCGTGTGTGTGGACGTGTGCGCGTGTGAGTGTGTGTGTGCGTGTGTGTGTGTACGTGTGATTGTGGACGTGTGCGTGCGTGTGCGTGTACGTGTGTGTGTGTGGACGTGTGTGTATGTACGTGTGTGTGTGAGTGTGTGTGTGGACGCGTGTGTGTGCGTGTGTGTGGACGTGTGTGCGTGTGTGTGCGTGTGAGTGTGTGTGGACGTGTGCGTGCGTGTGTGTGTACGTGTGTGTGTGTGTGTGTGTGTGGACGTGTGCGTGCGTGCGTGTGTGTACGTGTGTGTGTGTGTGTGTGCGTGCGTGTGGACGTGTGCGTGCGTGCGTGTGTGTGTACGTGTGTGTGTGTGTGTGTGTGTGTGTGCGTGCGTGTCGGCTTCAATAGCCCCTCCCGTTGTCTTTATCTACTCGTCGTTTATCCGTAGTCTCGCTCAGTCAGAATGAAAAAACAACCAAGAATGTAAATGTTGTCATTTTGAGAATTCCAACATCAATAAATCAGAGCTAAATTAATTCTGAGCCTCCAGCTCCTTCACAACGGGCGCCACCTGGCTGGGTCTGGCATGACATCGTCTCGTTTGCCTCCTAGAACAGAACCGGCGTCCGGCTGCCGGTCCTCCAGACGAGCCGAGCTCAAGATGTGGGATGATGGAAGACAAATTAAATGGGAAAACATCGATGGAAAAAATATACATCTCAGCTGACATGTTCATCTTCTCCACTAGAAAGAAAGTGAAGACGGGCCGCTGGTCACAGCCAGAGGGCTGCTCGGATGGAATTATTCAAATACAGTAAATCAATATTCCCGTAGGTGGTCATGGATAACAGATTATTCCTCATATTTACTCAGACAGGAACACCATCAGGTGAGTCTAGAGGACGGGAAGAGGGAGAAGCAGTGGAAGTCTTTAAAGCAACTATGTAACAATTGTACCTTAAAATAACAGCTTGAACAACATGGTGCCGCTACAAAGACTTTTAATATGTTGATGTCTCCTCCTCCTCCATCGGGGTCTGTGGGGAGAAAACTCCACTCTGTCACATGTTGTAGCGCCCGGTCCTTGGACCTGCTTTCTGTCATGATGACCAGCGTCACATAGTCCAGTCCACCTCACAGGGGACTTTTTATTGTCTCCGCTACGCGACGTAGAGACAGAGAGACATGCTGCTGTGGAGACCACCAATAACAGACCTTTAGTTTAAAGAACAAAGACGTCTTTAAGAAAGGGACCTGACATTACTGCTGCTGTCATCTGGAGGAGAGAGAAAGTTACAGGGGGCGGAGGAGATTATTATTAACTCAAACTCCAAAGAGCCATATGCGTCACCAGAAGAGCCACATATGGCTCAGAGCCAGAGGTTCAGACCCCTGATCTATCTAACTGGGTATTTACCACACTGAAGTACACGTTAAATACCTGAAGGGGGCGCTACAAGGGAAAAACTACATGATGGGGCTTTAAGTGCGTCATGGATAGAAACAACGTATCGGATCGCTTTGCCCCATAACGAGGCTAGAGGGTATTCTTTATGATCGTAGTTGGGTTTACCATCGCAAAAACAGTCAGGCGAGGTCAGAAACCAGCATTCGAATCAGAAGTTTGCCAAAAAAGAAAAAAACTTTTTCCCTTTAGTTTTCAGAACTTTTCAAAACGTTGACAGGGAAGCGATCCCGAACGAGACCCGGGTCCAGCTGGGTTTGTGTTTCTACTTTCAAGATGGAAAAACCTCAAGTGCAGCTGGTGACTCGAGGGAAAACAGCAAACCGTACGAACTAATGAACGCATTCCTCACATGACTCGTCACGCCGATCCAGATGAAACTGTCTGTCGTCATTTAAAAATAAATCAATGGCAGCACGTCGACCTGCCGCCGTTAGATCATTTTTTTTCATATTTGGAACGTTGGAAGAGGCTCGTTTGTTTCCATCGAGCGTCTCGGGAGTCCGTGACACGAGATCAGGAACCGGCTCGTTCCACTGTTACGCATTTGGCTTTGATCCCATGAGTCACACGTGTGCTTTCCTGCTACGACACGCCAGAGAGTCGGGTGTAGCGGCGCTCCGTCGAGATCCAGTCAACATGTGTAAGAACCCTGTTCTTACACATGTAGACCAGTGGATCTCGACCCAGAGGATCCAGTGGATTTCCAGGACTTTTCCAGGACTTTAAACCAAATGTTCACGACCAAACTGAAATCTCTGTAAAAACATGAACAATTTAGAATCAGAATCAAAAACCGTTTATTACCAGGAATGTTTACACAAACGAGTAATTTCTTTTGGCGGAAGGTGCAAAATAAATAAATAAATTCCTTGTTTCAGTCCGGTCATGGACATTTAGTTTAAAGTCCATTTTGCGTATTGAAAGCTAGCACTGGCTTATATTTTGAGCGTTTTTCTTAAAAAAATGTATTAATTATTTTAAACTCGGCGTAAATGAACGTGATTTTAACACATTTCCATGACTTTTCCAAAACTTTTATGATTTAAGTTTTTTCCGTGACTTTTCCAGGCCTGGAAATGACCATTTAAAAAATTCCATGACTTTTCCAGGTTTTCCATGACTGTACGAACCCTGAAAAAGACTTACGACTTTGACCAGATGTGGCTGCTACAGTTATGGGAAGTTATTGATATTTTGGGATTAATGCTCTCTTTGTGACATATATTTGTAATTCAAATGCTAACCTTTGTTACAGCAGAATCTAAACAGGGTTCTTACACATGTTGACCAGTGGATTTCCAGGACTTTTCCATGACTTTAAACCAAATATCCATGACCAAACTGAAATCTTGGTCAAAACATGAACAATTTAGAACATGTTGCTTATTGAAAGCTATCGCCGGCTTATATTTTGAGCGTTTTTCTTTAAAAAACATTAATTATTTCAAACTCTGCGTAAATGAACATGTGATAACAATATTTTCATGACTTTTCCAAAACTTTAATGATTTACGTTTTTTCCATGACTTTTCCAGGCCTGGAAATGACCATTTTAAAATTCCATGACTTTTCCAGGTTTTCCATGACCGTACGAACCCTGAAAGAAAGACTTACGACCTCGACCAGTCGTGGCTGCTACAGTTATGGGAAGTTATTGATATTTTGGGTACGCTTACTGCTAGTCGCACTGTAGGGGACTCTGTTGGGATCTCATAGTTCAGAGGACTAGAAGGGTGGCTTGCATTGGCAACGAGGTGGCATTAAGGGGTTGAAGGTCACGAGTTACGTCACAGGTGATGTGTTTGTGCGAGTGAATAAACGGAGGTGAGCAGCCAGAGAGACTAACGTAGTCCTCAGCGTTGGTTCCCGCGCTCCGACAGCTCCTCCAATGAGAGCTCGTCCCTCGTGGAGCGGCGTCGGCGTGCAGCCAGTCATCACTTTGATGAGCGGCGTGTTGCCACGACGGCGGTAATGACGGACAAAACCACGCAAACCATAACGCCGCCGTGTTGCGTTGCACAAAGGGTCTGGCGTTTAGCCACAACAGAGATTCATCAATGGAACGCCTATAAACAGTAAAGGTGTGTGTGTGTGTGTGAGTGTGTGTAAGTGTGTGTGTGAGAGTGTGTGAGTGTGTGTAAGTGTGAGAGTGTGTGAGTGTTTGTGTGTGTGTGAGCGTGTTTGTGTGTGTGTGAGCGTGTGTGTGTGTGTGTGTGTGTGTGTGTGTGTGTGTGTGTGTGTGCGTCAGAATACGTTGCACCCCCAACAGGGCTAACAATGCATGGTTATGTCTCCTTGAAGATAATAAAGAGCGCTTGTGTCGAGGCGGAGATGTAATTACATCCGTGTGGCGGCGGCAGGAACACGTAGCGGCGCGCGCAGGAACACGAAGACCGGGGGGGGGGGGAGGGGGAGAGAGAGAACCCGGAGCATCGTCGGGAATCCCAAACAAATCCTCGGATCAGGGAGCGCCGGAGGGAAATTCAGAGGAGAAGAGAGAGACTAGAGTGAGTGTGAGGGCTGTGTCTGGGGGTCAGGGTTGCAGTGTGTGTGTGTGCTCTCAATAACACGCACACGCACACGCACACGCACACGCACACACACACACACACACACACACACACACACACACACACACACACACACACACACACACACACACACACACACACACTCCCTCTGAATCTGCAAAGTCTTGTACCGTCTTTCTAAGAAGAAGAAAAAGGGAGATGAAGACGAGCAGAAACAAAGAGGACAGGAGACGGATCAATAGAGGAAATGAGGAATCAGCCGTTCCCGTCTTCCTGTTCTCTGATTAGCATTCAGCGGGGGGGGGGCGGGGGGGGGGGGGGGGAGAGAGGGAGCGGTTAGCGGCGCCCCTCATCAGCGCCCGCCGCACGCCTCCCACACCGGGTCGCCGCGCTGAAAGCTCGCCGCGTCTTCCCACTGCCTGTGATCCGTTAATCCGCCCACGCGGGGCATCATCCCGGTGTAACGGGACACGGTATTAACTGAGGAAAGACAGATCGACCTCGAGGCTGCGAGGGGAAGATAATCGGCCGAACGCCTGCAGGACGACGCCGTCCGCCGAGCCCGCGCCGCGGCGTCCGCCCACACGGCGCTCGGGACGGCGACGGCAGGACGGAGGGACGCCGACAGAAAGAGGGAGGATTAAACAATATGGAGTTCTGTCGAGGTCAGACGTGGAGGGTGCTGCGTACCAGAGGAGCTCTGCACCTATAACACACCTGCACTTTGCATTTTGCACATTTTATTTAGTTGTTATTTGTTATTCTCTTACATATGTTGTGTATATATATATATACATATTGCATATATTTTATTTTATTTTATATTTTATATCTCGCTTGTTGCACACTTGTTTCTTCTTTCTTATATGTATATTGTATTATTGTGTTTTAGTTTATTGTTTATTGGTGCTACTTTGTCCGCAAATTTCCCCTTGGGGATTAATAAAGTATAATTCTATTCTATTCTATTCTATGCGGTAGTGTTTACCCTCCGGTAGATTATATAAAACAACCGGGTCAAACGTCATGACCCCGCGACCAATACTATAATACTACTTCCCGTCAGCTGTGTGATGAAATGAAATGAATGAATTAAATATACTTTATTAATCCCCAAGGGGAAATTTGTTGCCAACAGAAGCAGCACCGATAAAACTAAACACAATAAAATATAAGAAAGAAAGAAAGTGACAGTGCATAAAGTATAGTGTGCAAAGTGAAATATAAAATATAAAATACAAAATAACATAAAATAAAATATATATGTATATATACACAGCATATATACAACATATATGTAAATGTAAATATAAATATGTAAATATAAATATAAATAAAGTTCCCTTTCACAATAAAAGTCCCACATGTCTCTCCTGCTTCAAGCAACGTCACGGACTTCAACCGGCTTCCAACATGGAAACAATAGACTAACTTTCATTCTCATGCGGCATAAATATAATCATAAACACACATACAATTATAAACATTACTTCTGCCATTGACATATACATTATATATTATATATTTTATTTTAGTATTAGTATTTATTTGTATTAGTATTTTTTTGTATATTAGTATTTAGTAATTTTGTATTAGTATTGTGTCTTTATTATTATTTATTTTTAAATTTATTGTGTGTTATTTGTATCTTTTATTTTTATTAATGCTCTAATGTACATCCACTGCTGTGATCCTGAAATGTCCCCACTGTGGGACTAATACATGAATATCTTATCTTATCCATAGAGTAGACATTACCCCTATACAATATCAATATTCTCCCTAATATTTCCTATGATCATATCTTGCTATGTGTATTAATTTAAAGCACAAACGTTCCCTATGTACATGTGCAAAGTCAAAATGACCTATTACAACTTAACAGGTACCAGCAGCAGCTGGCAAGAGCTCAAACTGGCAAACATAACTAAATAAAACCATCTGTTAAAGTTGGGAGGGAGTCACCATCCAGCTGGGGGATGCATTCCCATTTAAGCCTTTTCCCCCTCCATGGCTGAGCAGAGGAGAACGTTCCCGCATCCGCGTTCGCTTTCGTCCGTTGGAAAGAGAGAAAGGGTACGCGGCGCTGGAACGACGATCCGAGGATTTCCCCCGAGGACACATCTGCCCTCTAAAGAGCCCCGTCTGACATTCCGGACGGCATTCCGACAGCATTCATCACCGTGCTCCCGGACCCCTCCTCGGGACCCCCGCCCGCCCGTGAACACCTCCCCCCTCTTCTCCCCTCTTCTCCCCCCCTCCGTCTCACCAGGAATCTCTGGAGCGAGATCCAGAAATGTCCAGAATGTCTGAGAGACTTGCCAGAGCCAGAGCAGGATCCCTCCCTCCCTCCCTCCCTCCCTCCCTCCCTCCCTCCCTCCCTCCATCGACCCCTCCATCCCTCCCTCCCTCCCTCCAGCACCGGGTCATTGTTCAGCTCTCTCTGTTCATTCCTCATCAGTGACTCCCTCCCTCTCTCCTCTCCTCCTCTGTGGGGAGTTGTCTCTCTAATAGAGGCGTCGACCACGTCCAACAACTGTGGAACAGCTGCAGCGTGATGCGCGTGTGTGTATGCGTGTGTGCGTTTATGTACGCGTGTGTGTACGTGTGTGTATGTGTGTGCGTGTTTATGCATGTGCGTACGTACATGCATGTGTGTGTGTGCGTGTTCATGTACTCGTGTGTGTACGTGTGTGTATGTGTGTGCGTGTTTATGCATGTGCGTACGTACATGCATGTGTGTGTGCGTGTTCATGTACTCGTGTGTGTACGTGTGTGTATGTGTGTGCGTGTTTATGCATGTGCGTATGTACGTATACGCGTGTGCTTGCTTATGTATGCACACGTGTGTGTGTGTGCTTATGTACGCGAGTGTGTGTGTATGTGTGTGCGTGTTTATGCATGTGCGTACGTACATGCATGTGTGTGTGTGCGTGTTTA
>CM070093.1:1780000-1782500 GCA_036178185.1 Liparis tanakae
GACGTTCACTCCTCACCGTTTTCCTAAAGCTCTTAAATGTGTTTTAAAAACTGCAACCCGAGTGGCGTTCACCGTGCTTTACGTCTCGCTGCTCAGGTAACGAATAAATTACAATATTCATCAATATAAGGGCGAACATTTAATTTCGCCTCCGCTCCGACGGCACGGTCGACGCCGGATGACACGGGGAAAAACGCCCAGACCTCCACCCTCCATCAGGTGGAGGGGAGGAGTGGGCGGAGCCTCAGCTGAAGTCAAAAGGACTCATGGGGTCACACAGCATTGTGTGTGTGTGTGTGTGTGTGTGTGTGTGTGTGTGTCAACAGGTTCTGTGGTGTATTGCGTCACCTTTTAGTTACGCAATAACTCCCCCTATGTTTTGCTTTAATCTCCTTTCCTGTCAACAGACCCCAACATCATCTCTCTCTCCATCATCTCTCTCTCCATCATCTCTCTCCATCCATCCTCTCCCTCCATCCTCTCCCTCCATCATCTCTCTCTCAATCATCTCTCTCTCTCCATCATCTCTCTCTCCATCATCTCTCTCTCCATCATCTCCCTCCATCAATCCTCTCTCTCCATCCATCCTCTCTCCATCATCTCTCTCCATCATCTCCCTCCATCATCTCCCTCTCCATCCTCTCTCCATCATCTCTCTCCATCATCTCCCTCCATCATCTCTCTCTCCATCCTCTCTCTCCATCATCTCTCTCCGTCATCTCCCTCCATCATCTCCCTCTCCATCATCTCCCTCCATCATCTCTCTCTCTCCATCTCTCTCTCCGCTGCCCTCCGTCTGTTTGCCACCATTCAGAAATGCAGACTGTGAAAAACACTCCCGCCTCCCAACTCTGATTTAATGACCTGATTTAATTACCTGATTACTGAACTTCTCTCTCAATCCTACAAACGGCAGCCGGCGTTATTAATCTGTGGAGCGCCACGCGGAAGCCCCGCCCACTCAGCGAGGGGAACGCGGCGGCTGCCCTACTTACACGCCACGCCACGCCGGAACACGAGGATGACGAGGTACCAGGTGAACATGGGCGCCGCCCACACGTGACCGCCCACACGTGACCGCCCACACGTGACCGCCCACATGTGACCGCCCACATGGGCGCCGCCCACACGTGACCGCCCACATGTGACCGCCCACACGGGCGCCGCCCACACGGGCGCCGCCCACACGTGACCGCCCACACGTGACCGCCCACACGTGACCGCCCACACGTGACCGCCCACATGGAGGCGGTGTGACCGATGCTATGGATTTCTAAATGTGGCTTTAAACACTTCAGATACGTCCCACACGCCGCCACTTCTGTTCTCCTGCTGAGTAACTGTGTGTGTGTGTGTGTGTGTGTGTGTGTGTGTGTGTGTGTGTGTGTGTGTGTGTGTGTATCCATTGTCTGGCGTCTTTCCCGAACAAAGGAACGAGAGGGTCCCAGTTAAATTAGCAAGTTTCGTTCCATCAATGCTCATCATTATTTCATGGAGCCCTGAATATTTTATACACTCGGTGTGTGTGTGAGCATTTCTTCCTGGCCTTGTGTGTGTGCGAGTGTGTACACGTGTGCTTGTGATCCGTGTGTGTGTGTGCGAGTGTGTACATCGTCTGAGGATGGTAGGAGACGCATGCAAAAATCTGATGAGTTAATAATGCTGTTTGAGAATCCTTCTTTAAAACGCACGCACGCGCGCACACACACACACACACACTCACACACATACAAACACAAATCTTCACACACACCCATCTTCACACACACAAATTCTCTCACACACACACACACGAAAGTCCTCTCACACACACACACACACACACACACACACTCACACACACACACATACACATACAAACACAAATCTTCACACACACCCATCTTCACACACACAAATTCTCTCACACACACACACACACACACACACACGAAAGTCCTCTCACACACACACACACACACATCCTCATACACACGAAAATCCTCACACACACACACTGACATGCATGCAAATCTTCACACACACACACACATACACAAATCTTCACACACACACACCACACAAACACAAATTCTCTCACACACACACAAGTAAATCATCACACAAACACATGCACGCACATGCATACAAATCTTCACACACATACAAATCCACACGCACACACATCCTCACACACACATCCTCACACACACACACATCCTCACACACACATCCTCACACACACACATCCTCACACACACACACATCCTCACACACACACATCCTCACACACACACACATCCTTCCTCCCTACACAACACGTTCTCGTCCGTCTTTCACAAACGGAGAGAAAGAAAAGAGGACAACAGAAGAAGGAGGCGAGCGACGGAGGAGAGGAAGCCGACATCAAGCAGGTGTCCCCAGTAAATCTCTCGACCGCCATCCCTCCTCCTCCTCCTCCTCCTCCTCCTCGTCGTGCTTCCCCACCTCAGCCCTCCGTCTGTTCCTCCTCCTCCTCTAT
>CM070093.1:1785000-1827500 GCA_036178185.1 Liparis tanakae
CACAGGTAAGAGTGGGGGAGACGCAGAGCAACAGCGAGGGAGGGACCGAGCGAGCTAGGAGAGAGGAGGCGAGGAGAGAGGAGGCGGGGAGAGCGTCTCCTCTCCCACGTTTCATAGAGCAGGACTCGTCGACCAATCAAAGGGGAGATGTGGCAAAGCTGACAGCGAACACGTGTATAGTCACACACCTAGGTTACACATCAACACACACACACACACACACACACACACACACACACACACACACACACACACACACACACACACACACACACACACACACACACACACACACACACACACACACACACACACACACACACACAGGAAGCTGCCCATCAAGCCGCTTCCCCTCGTTGATTATTCTTTTTACTATAGCGCGTTAAATTTGTATCCAATTGGCAACTAATGCCAAAATGTTCATAATTCAATGCCCAATCTCATGATATGCGAAGGAATGCGCTTTGAGTGGGATTGATTGGGTCAAAGGTCAAGGTCATTAAAAGGTCAACATCTTCTTTTTCCCATAGCGCGGTCAATTTATATCCAATCGGGATGCAACTAATGCAACATGTTCATAATTCAATGCTCAATCTTGTGATATATAACATGTCATGATGACGGCATTACCTTTGTTATCACTTTGGGGTCAAAGGTCAGGGGGGGTCAACGACCTTCCGAAATGTGCCGTTTTCTATTCCTTTGTGATGCTTACCACAATATCCGGTATCAAGTTACAGCAATAACTTCCAGGGTTCTTACACTTGTTGACCAGTGCATTTCCAGGACTTTTCCATGACTTTAAACTAAATTTCCATGACCAAACTGAAATCTGGGTAACAACATGAACAATTTAGAACATTTTATGTATTGAGAGCGTACGCCGGCTTCTTTCTTTAAAAAACATGAATTATTTCAAACTCGGCGTAAATGAACATGTGATTTTAACACATTTCCAAGACTTTTCCCAAACTTGTATGATTTTTCCAGGACTTTAAACCAGATGTCCATGACCAAAATTAAATTTCGGTATGAACATAACAAATTTAGAAAATGTTTTCGTATCGAGAACGTCTCTTTAACTGAAATCTCAGTAAAAACATGAACAATTTTGTGTATTGAGAGCGTACGCCGGCTTATATTTTGAGCATTTTTCTTTAAAAAACATTCATTATTTCAAACTCGCCGTAAATGAACAAGTGAATATAACAAATTTCCATGACCTTTCAAAAACTTTTATTATTTAAGTTTTTCCCATGACTTTTCCAGGCCTGAAAATGACCATTTTAAAACTCCATGACTTTTCCAGGTTTTCCATGACCGTACGGACCCTGAACTTCTCTGCGGTGAAGCCATGCGCTCCACCGAGCGCCCGTTCCAGTTTCAATCGCGGCCCGACCACGTCCGGCGCTCCCCTCGGCACGCTGATGAGCGCCGTGCGTTACCACGGGAACGCTGCGGAGCGCAAAACTCAATTACGTGTTTATGCAAAGAGCGGATACGATCCATCACACAGTGTTTGTGTTGCTCATGCATTTAACTCGTAAGCAGATATATGAAGCTGTAGCCGAGCCCCACGCCGGAGGCTTCTGTAGTAATAAAGTAAAGAACAGTTAGCTCAATAAAAAAATACATTAACGCGTACATCAACATATTTTTTGTTCCCGTTGTAAACAAACTGTGAACACAACCCAAACATATTAAAACCTTTTCTGTAGAACGCATTAGCAGAGAATTGCTAATTCACACATCCGCGGAAACATTATCGTTCTTCTGGAGTCGAGTTTATTGCAGCGGCGAGAGCGTGATATTCAAACACTCGCTCCGCTCTTCAGACTCCTGGGGGAAATATCCGGCTCTTTAGCGGCCGATTCCTCCTCCGCCGCCGCCGCCGCCGCGCCCGCCGGCGAGTCGCTCACTCCGTCCGCCGTCGGATTTCTCCTGCTTTTCTACGATGCACTTTTTTTTAGTGCGCGTCGGGGATATAAATATGTAAAACAGAAACTCCATAACTTTAGGTAAAGTACCGTTTTAACACGACCGTGTCCCGTTGGTCCGTGTTTACTTCCACCATTCGGGACGAGATTACGGGTTTGTTTATCTCGTGATGGATGCATCCAGGTGAGCGCTAACTTCACAAAGCGTCGGCTTTAAAAGAGCTTCAAGCGTTGGTTTTTAGACTGTAACCTGAACTCGTGCCTCTGAACTTCTCCACTGCGTCGCGTCGTCGCCGACACTTTAAAAAATGAAGAAGTAGACGGTGCCGTTTCCCGTTATTCAGGATATAAACGCCACTGCAGACATGAAGGAGTCATGTCAGTGAACAGGACACTAGAGCCAACTGATTCTACCATTAACTAGATGCATTAATTGTTGCAGCCTTAAACTGCATACAGGTATATGATATATACCTTTATTCGTCCCACAGTGGGGACATTTCAAAAATCACAGCAGCGTATATAAATAAAATTAAAATACTTCTTAAAGCAGCTTTCCTAATAATATAAATAATTATGTATATATATATATATATATATAATTATGAAAGCTGCTTTAAGAAGTATTGTTCTTGCAATTTATCAATATATATATATATATATATATAGCCTTCCTAATAATATATATATAATATATATATATATATATAATATGTATATATAAATATATATATATATATTTATATATATATAATTATGAAAGTTGCTTTAAGAAATATTTTTTTTGCAATTTATCAATATATATATATATATATATATATATATATATATATATATATATATATATATAGAGAGAGAGAGAGAGAGAGAGAGAGAAATTGCCAAGAACAATATTTCTTAAAGCAGCTTTCATAATTCATTTAGATAAAATCCATTTGACTGTCTTCCTCCAGCATCTCACCACTTCCTCTAAAACCAAACTGGACAGACGGAGGATAACTGACGGGTGTGTACGTCTTTAATTTCTCATAACTGCGATCTCCAAGTCCAAACCTGCCTCTGCATTGGGGCGAGACAATACATCGCACAAAGAAAAGCCAATCTCAATACCCACTACTGCTGCCATTCCCAAATCACCTGAGGCTGTAATTTCTAAAAAATCTTTTATTGAAAGCAGAAACGGTTCCAGACAGCTTCTTCCCACGCAACTTAACGTGGTGCTGAGAGAAATCAACGAGACGGGCGAGAGAAAACCCTTCAGTTCATTAAAACATGGAGGCCACACTTTCATTTATACAGTGTGTATTTTTTTAAGCAGTGAAATTGTCATTTAAAACGTGGAAGAAGTCGCGTGCAACTCCTGGCAACGTGCACAATTTAAAACATATATATGTATGTTTAGTCAGCCGTGCTCGAGGCTAAGAGACATTTAATAAACATGTGAAATGCACAATGTATCTGAAATGACACATTTTGATCCTTTGGTTGTTTTGTGATCTTCAACCTTCACTTTGTGAGGCCGCCAAAGGGTTCCAGAGAGAGAGAGAGAGAGAGAGAGAGAGAGAGAGAGAGAGAGATAGAGAGAGCTAGAGAAAGAGAGAGAGAGCTAGAGAGAGAGAGAGAGAGAGCTAGAGAGAGAGAGATGGAGAGAGCTAGAAAGAGAGCTAGAGAGAGAGAAAGAGCTAGAGAGAGAGAGAGAGCTAGAGAGAGCTAGAGAAAGAGAGAGAGAGCTAGAGAGAGAGAGAGAGAGAGAGAGAGAGAGAGCTAGAGAGAGCTAGAGAGAGAGAGCTAGAGAGAGAGAGCTAGAGAGAGAGCTAGAGAGAGAGAGAGAGCTAGAGAGAGAGAGAGAGAGAGAGCTAGAGAAAGAGAGAGAGAGAGAGAGAAGGAGAGGGAGAGAGAGAGAGCTAGAGAGAGAGCTAGTGTGTGTGTGTGTGTGTGTGTGTGTGTGTGTGTGTGTGTGTCTCAGGTAGAAATGTTAACCGTCTGGACTTTAAATCCTGAACTCATCCTTTTAAATAAAGCCGCCAGCTTCCGTCACAACGCTCTGCTGAGATAAAGACACCGTGGAAACAAAGGAATCTGATTAGCAGCTAATAAATAATAAAAACTGACTATTTGAAGTCCCGGACTTCTCGGCGGCGTTCCCTGAGAACGGCGAGGCGGTCGGGACGGATCCCGGAGCGGTTTATGGCGGCGCGTCGTAAAGCGCCTCCAAAGGCTTTGTGACGGACCCCTGGGCAGCGGCTCACTTGAAGCACTTCAGACAAGGCTCCAAAAGGCCAGAACACTGCGTCTGACCTTTTCACCCGCACACACACACACACACACACACACACACACACTCTCTCTCTCTCTCTCCCTCTCTCTCCCCCTGCCGCCCTCTCTGAACCGCCAAAGGGGCTGACCTCTTTACGCTGATTAACATTCCTCTGGGGGAGGACGGGGAGCCCAAGAGATACTTCCCCTCACCTTCTTGCCCTCTTGTTTTCCACCGGGTTTTGTTTTCTTTTTCCTCTTCACCTCTAACTATTCTCTCCGTCTCACATTCCTCCCCAGCGCT
The DNA here is from genome assembly GCA_036178185.1 of Liparis tanakae. Classification (NCBI taxonomy): domain Eukaryota; kingdom Metazoa; phylum Chordata; class Actinopteri; order Perciformes; family Liparidae; genus Liparis; species Liparis tanakae. The sequence continues at coordinate 1,789,498 of CM070093.1, forward strand.
TCTTTTCGTTTGCCGACTCCAAAACAACTATCGCTCTATTACAAGCTCCTTGAACTTTTATTAAGTTCCTCGTCTATCTCCGGCAGTGTGTGCGGCAGAGTGTGTGTGTGTGTGTGTGTGTGTGTGTGTGTGTGTGTGTGTGTGTGTGTGTAAAGGCATGTTGTAGCAGGCCCGTTACTCTCAGGCTTCCAAGAACCTGAGTGACTCACAACTTTGGATCGACGGTGCAATTCCCACCGATTTATACAGATGAATCCTTTGAAAACTTATTTACACACACACACACACACACACACACACACACACACACACACACACACACACACACACACACACACACACACACACACACACACACACACACACACACACACACACACACACACACACACACACACACACACACACACACACACACACACACACACACACACACACACACACACACACACACACACACACACACACACACACACACACAGTTTTATTAACTCCTGTATATGAACTCCTCCTCTTGGATATGAACTCTTCCTCCTCTTGGATATGAACTCTTCCTCCTCCTGTATATGAACTCTTCCTCCTCTTGGATATGAACTCTTCCTCCTCTTGGATATGAACTCTTCCTCCTCTTGGATATGAACTCTTCCTCCTCTTGGATATGAACTCTTCCTCCTCTTGGATATGAACTCTTCCTCCTCTTGGATATGAACCCTTCCTCCTCTTGGATACGAACCCTTCCTCCTCTTGGATATGAACCCTTCCTCCTCTTGGATACGAACCCTTCCTCCTCTTGGATACGAACCCTTCCTCCTCCTGTATATGAACTCTTCCTCCTCTTGGATATGAACTCTTCCTCCTCTTGGATACGAACCCTTCCTCCTCTTGGATACGAACCCTTCCTCCTCCTGTATATGAACCCTTCCTCCTGTATATGAACTCTTCCTCCTCTTGGATATGAACTCTTCCTCCTCTTGGATATGAACTCTTCCTCCTGTATATGAACTCTTCCTCCTCTTGGATATGAACTCTTCCTCCTCTTGGATATGAACTCTTCCTCCTCCTGTATATGAACCCTTCCTCCTGTATATGAACTCTTCCTCCTCTTGGATATGAACTCTTCCTCCTGTATATGAACTCTTCCTCCTCCTGTATATGAACTCTTCCTCCTCTTGGATATGAACTCTTCCTCCTCTCTTTATTAACGTGACTCCTCCCTGCTCTCGGACCCCTTCGTGGCTCATTTTCAAACACGTGAAAACCTCCAGAGGAACGAGTTTCAGACCCGATCTCTCTGCTGCGTCACGATAAAACATCTTACGTAGAAAATAGATATCACGAACCGCTCGCTGCGCAGGAGGCTAACCTTGGGAGGAGATGTGTGTGCGCGCACACACACACACACACACACACACACACACACACACACACACACACACACACACACACACACACACACACACACACACACACGGTGAGTCATTACAGTCTCCTCTCCTCCAGAGACGAAGTGAACCGCCGCACAAACGGAGCGAGGCGAGCGCCGAGCGCGACGGACCGAAGTCACGACTTATTAGTCGAGGGAGAAAAACAAATAAAACGACAGAATAACGAAGGGTCAAAAGGAGGGATGGAAAGAGACCTCCGACCTCCGAGCCGCCGAGCATCTTCACCAGGCACCGGACCGCGCCGCCGCACGTCTGCGAACCACGCCCATGAGAGACGAAGAGAGAGAGGCCGTGTGCGTTTGTGTGCGTTTGTGTGCGTTTGTGTGCGAGCCAGACTCCAGCTGAGAGGGCCAGCGGGAGCCGTTCCCTACTGACCTGAGATCTGTCGCCTCAAAGTATAGTGGGGGGGGGGGGGGGGGGAGGGAGAATGTCAGTGAGCAAGAAGGCGATGAAAATACACACACACACACACACACACACACACACACACACACTCACACAGGTGAAGTGAGGGATTACGGGAAGGAGCGGGCCTCGGCTCCTTTTGTACTGAACAGAATGATGGAAAGGGGATATAGAAAGAGGAAAGATCATGTGTACACACCCAACAAGACAAAACTAAACCCAAAAGTGTGTGTGAGTGTGTGCGAGTGTGTGTGTGAGTGTTGAAAGTGAGTGTATGGGTGTGTAGATGGGTGTGTAGCTGTGTGTCCCCTCTTCGCTTTTGTGACTCCCGGGGTTCCCCGCGGTCAAGAGCGGATCCTCTTTCTCTCGCTCGCCCTCTTTTCATACACTCACCCTACTTTCTTTTTTCATACACTCACTCGCCGTCCCCTCCCTCTCTTTTAGCGCGGCGCTGAATGGCTCTCTCTCCCTCTCTCTCTCTCTCTCCCTCTCTCTCTCTCTCCATGATGAGTGACTGATGAATGAAGGAGCTCTTTGAAGTCAAGAGTCACGGCGAGGCCGGTCGAGCGTGAAGAGACGGCGGACAAAAGACGGCCGAGTGGGAAGGGAGCGAGGAAGGAAGGGAGGAGAGAAAGGAAAAACAAAAACGCGCGGGGGGGACAAGGGAAAATGTCAAACACTGAACATCCATAAAGTCAGTGAGGGATGGAGCTGAAAGACAGAGAGAGAGAGAGAGAGAGCGAGTGGGAGAGCGCGGCTGCCTCGCCGTATTTGCATCTCGGCGCTCGACATGCAAACGACCGGCGTGACGCGGGACAGACGGACGTCTGTGGAGCGGCGTGCTGGAGCGGCGTGCTGCACGGAGCGGCGTGCTGCACGGAGCGGCGTGCTGCACGGAGCGGCGTGCTGCAGGCTTCACGCTTCAGTTTCTACTCTCCTCGTGTTATCGGTACAGAGAGACGGGTTGCTGATGGGATGTGTTGTTGTTGTTGTTGTTGTTGTGTATTTTATTCAGTCGATCAAATCAAATACTATATTATTCTATGTAATATACGAAAGAGAAAGACTGAAAAGGTATAGGTAAAAGCAAAATGCTTATATAGGAATATATAAGCATTTTGCTTATGAACTAAATTAATATCAAATAAAGCAGAACATTTATATAAAAGAAAGAATAACAGAAAAAACATACATATATATATATATATATATATATACACACACACACTGTATATATACACACACACATATATATGTATATATAACATACACACACACTGTATATATACACACACACATATATATGTATATATACACACACACATATAGATATATATATATATATACATACACACACACTGTATACACACACACACACATATATGTATATATAAATGTATATATACACATATATACAAACACACACACATATATATATATATATATATATATATATATATATATATATACGCATACATATAGACATACTTCCACATACATCTGTCATATAAATATGTTTTTAATCACATTCATAACTCATTAATAGTTTCTAAACGTTCCCAACAGGTTTTCCCTGCGTGGCCTTCTAACCACGTGTTCTTCTTCTCTGTTTGTACGAGTTTACCTTCTAATAAATATACACACGCATTTCTTTACGCATCAATCCAAATGTCCTGAGAGGACGTCGGCGTGAGCGACGCTTTGTTTTCAACTCGCTTCCCTCTCGCGCAAAATGTTTACCCGGAGAGACGCCACCGTTTACTCAGGAGCGCCGCCGGGTCAGAGGTCACGTCAACCCCGTGGGCTCCGGCTCCGGCTGCATCCCGTTTAGACGCCGACGCTTTAGCCTGGCGGCGCTCTGTCGCCCTGCTCGTCATCCGGCGCCCGCAGCACGCCGACGGGGCGCTCGGGCTGGAGGCCACGCCGCCCCTCGTGGTCGCCGGCGAGAGCTTCTGTGACGCCACATCGGGAAACCCTGCAGTCAGAGAGGCTTTCCCATTTCTGATTACAGGGTTCTTACACATGTTGACCAGTGGATTTCCAGGACTTTTCCCAAACTTTTAGGATTTAATTTTTTTCCATGACTTTTCCTGGCCTGGAAATGACAATTTTAAAATTCCATGACTTTTCCAGGTTTTCCACGACCGTACGAACCCTGACATTTTGATTGATGGATTTCCAGGACTTTTAACCAAATTTCCATAACCAAACTGAAATCTCGGTATAAACCTTTAGAAAAATTTAGAAAATGTTGGGTCTTGAGAGAGTACACCGGCTCATATTCCGAGCGTCTTTTTAAAAAAAAAAATAAAAAAAAAAAATCATATGGATTATTTCAAACTCAGCGTAAATAAACATGTGATAACATTTCCAAGACTTTTCCAGGACTTTTCCATGACTTTTAACCAAATGTCCATGACCAAACTGAAATCTCGGTATAAACATGAACAATTTAGAAAATGTAGCGTATTGAGAGCGTACGCCGGCTTATATTCCGAGCGTCTTTCTTTAAAAAAAAAAAAATATATATATATATATATATATATATATATATATATATATATATATATATCGTAAATGAACATGTGATCATAACAACATTTCCATGACTTTTCCCAAACTTTTACGATTTAATTTTTTCCCCTGACTTTTCCAGGCCTGGAAATTATCATTTTAAAATTCCATGACTTTTCCAGGTTTACCATGACCGTAAGAACCCTGACATTTTGATTGATGGATTTCTAGGACTTTTCCATGATTTTTAAATCACATTTCCATGACCAAACTGAAATCTCGGTATAAACATTTAGAAAATATTGCGTATCAAGAGCGTACGCCGGCTCATATTTTGAGCGTCTTTCCTTAAAAAACATTCATTATTCAAACTCTGCGTAAATGAACATGTGAATACAACAAATTTCCATGACTTTTCCCAAACTTTTATGATTTAAGTTTTTTCCATGACTTCTCCAGATCTGGAAATGATCATTTTAAAATGCCATGACTTTTCCAGGTTTTCCGTGACCGTAGGAACCCTGTGATTACTTCCCCGGGAGAAGCGTTCCCACACTTTGAGACGTTGGCCTCCTGCGTGGGAGCGGAGCGAGAACCCTCCATCTGCTTCGCGTGTTGACGGAACGGGAAGCGGCCACGCTCATCTTTCCCATCTCCTCAAACGATATTAAATGTGTCTTATCATTTCTTTTTTTTAAACCAGAGGTAATAAAATATTATGAAGGAATTTTTACGACCTTCAAAGTGACCTCTGGAAGCCGCCTTGAGGACTCCGTGGCGGCGTCGCGACGTCTGTCGGGAACTTTTGAGCTTCTACCAAGAATTTCTTGGCCATCTGGGAACGAAAAACCAGCGTTCCGCTCGCCAGAGGAGATGACATCAGACGGCGCTCTGAGCGTCTTTGTTTTGGATCGATTGGTCCGGCCGTCAGAACGGGAGAAACGGTCCAATGTTGACAAGCGCAACCCAAAAACTAAAGGATTCAGATACCTGACTGCTAATCGCCGGTGTGGTTGGCGAACGATGACATCATCATCAGCCTTTGGGAGGCGAGCCTTTTGGATCCGTCGCTGTTGCTGGACCGCGGCAGCCAATGAAACGCGTTCCTTCGGCCGACCTCGCAATCAGGAGAACCAGAGGCGGTGATTGCCGAGTACGATACGGGGAGTCGGGCCGTGGCGAGCCTTCAGCCCCGCGACCGACAGCCAATCAGCCGCCCGCGGAAAACCTGCTTCCCTCATCCCGACGCTCCTGGTGACCGACAGTAAGACACGCCCCCTTCTGTACGGTTCTCTATAGTCAAGACCTGGTTGGTTGTTAAAGTTACAGCATATGGAACCAGAAGAGTCTCTCTCTCTCTCTCTCTCTCTCTCTCTCTCTCTCTAGGACTTTTCCACCCTCCTGTCATTTCACACATCCCACACACACTTATGTCATTGGTTTTATGGAAATGATACGTTATTAAATTAACATGATCAGAGAACATGTCGGTTATCTGCTGACTCCGTTTGAGTCGGGGTTTCCGTTAAAGGACAGCGCCCGTTTCTTTTGACCCGAAGAACTACAAAAAACGACATAGAACTACAATGAACAGTAATCCGGGTTGTGTTGTGGGTGTTTTGTGTGTTTTTCTTTGTGTTCTGCGTGTTTTTTGTAGTGAAGCGACGGGCTAGCCAGCTGGGCGCTAATTGTTACGTTATTAAACTTAAAACACGGTGTAGCTGAGACCCTCCGCCTCCCGCCTGAATTAATGGTTATAGTTGGAGGAAGAAGACCAGTGAGACCCTGGGAAAAAGTTCAGACATGATAAAAGAAGGAGTCCACGAGGACACATACAAAAATAATGTAGAAATTAATGAAAGAAATGTACAGACTAGCTGAAAAAATACCTGGCGTGGTCATTTGACTTATACGAGCGCTTGATTAATCTGTATTTGGGGGTTTGTTTGCAGGGAAAGAGCACAATTAAAAGTAATTGCACCGGCGTTACTCGTATGTGCGTCTGTTGTCCCTGCAGGTAGACAAAAAACAACCACAGCAGAAACATTACATTAAACCGCCCGGGGCATAAAAGTGATGGATGTGCACACACGCCTCGCTCTATGTGTGTGTATGCGCTGTAACAGAGGCTCTTAAAAGACATTACACCGACTACGGATCATAATCTCAGTGGGATTGGGTTGTTCCTTTCTTACTTACTCCAAACATGCAAACTATAAACTGGCGTAATCTGAATTATTGATATACTCCGTGTCGTTGTCATGTGCTCTGCATGTGGAGACGCTCCTGAAAGAGATCTAATGGACGTCTCTGCACATACACTACCGTCCAAAAGTTTGAGGTCACCAATACAAAATATAGTCAAGACATTGACGAGGTTATAAATAATGATTTTCATTGTAAATATTAATGTTGTTCTTCAATTTGTGGCTCAAAGGAAGGCCAGTTTTAGAGCTTCTCTCACCAGCATAACTGTTTTCAGCTGCGCTCACATAAAAAGGGTTTCAATGTCAAGGAATAATCTGTTTGTGGAAAATGCTAAATAAAAAGTTATACAATAAAAAAAAAGAAGATTTCAAGGGGGTTCTCCCCCTCTGCTCGTCTTCTAAGGCGATAACACAACGTACCACTAGAACATGGAGATGGGCCTCTACACACCTCTGTAGAGACTTCATTAACAAACAGAGAATAGTCATTTAGACATTAACTATGTAGAGAGAGTATTTATGATTCATTTAATGTAATTGTCATTGGAAAAAGGTGTTTTTTTTTTCTTCTTTTTTCTAAGTGACCCCAAACAAGTAGAGGAAAGTACGCCGATTGAGAAACGCCGACCATGTTGTCTGCACAGATTCCTCACCGCTTCCTTAACTTCTCTTTTCTAGTTTCGGAGCGGACTCTTATGTATTTTTTTATTTTGCAATCACCGCAACACCGCCGGGTTTCTCACTCGGTGCACGAGGGGAAAAGAGTAGCAGGCACAAAAGGAAACGAGGGCGTCTCCATCACTCGGTCCACCGGGCGAGAGAGGGAACGCGACTCTCATCCCGCGTTTATCTGCATCTCCCATCAGATCAGATCACGCCGATAAAGAACTTCCTGACATCACTTCCTCTCTCTGGGGGAACCTGGCACGACAGGGAGGTCGGAGAAGTGAAAGAGCTAAAAAAATATTTGAAAAGTGTATGTGGCGAGGTGGAAAATGACATAATCGTGGCCCAGAGCCAGAGAACCGGAGAACCGGAGCGGCGGAACGTCATCGCTCCGGGAATTACTCTTTACTGTCGTTACGGGAAAAGCTGAAGTTTGACTCGACAACGGAGCGAGGCGACATTCCCGGACGAGGTGACATTTATTAAACGCTGATTTGACAAAACAAGCTGCTTACACAACAGTGTGTGTGTGTGTGTGTGTGTGTGTGTGTGTGTGTGTGTGTGTGTGTGTGTGTGTGTGTGTGTGTGTGTAACCAGGGTTCTTACACAGACCAATGAATTTCCATGACTTTTCCATGACTTTAAACCAAATTTCCACGACCAAACTTAAATCTTGTTATACACATTTTAGAACATTGTGCGTATTGAGAGCGTACGCCGGTTTATATTTTAAGCGTCTTTCTTTAAAAAAACATATGAATTATTTCAAACTCTGCGTAAATGAACATGTGATTATAACAAATTTTCAGGACTTTTCCAAAACTTTTATGATTTAAGTTTTTTCCATGACTTTTCCAGGCCTGGAAATGACCATTTTAAAATTCCATGACTTTTCCAGGTTTTCCATGACCGTAGGACCCTGTGTGTCTTTTCCACACCAAAATTCAAACTTAAGATCACAACAGACTTTTTAACGACATTATTAAATGTATTCATTATTTTTTATCGTCTTAAGATAAAACAAGTTTGTTCTTTTTGATCTTTCCGCTGCCGACGGTGTTTTAAAGTCGGCCAGCTGCAGCTCGGCGTCGTTAATTCCGCGAATCCCGACGACGACGACGTGGAAACGCTCAGCAGCTGCCGGTTCAAACGCTCCTCGCTCGCTGGAGTCGGTCCGACTGACGCCAGCTAGGAGACGACTTCCCCCGGAAAACACCCGACGGAACCACGGAGAGAGAAGTGAAACTGGGAGTTCTGGGTTTTGTTTCCGGAAGGCCTCGTTCAAAAACACGTCACATGACCACTGCCGTGCCCCCGTTCCCTTTTTAACGCGGGCACCATGTACTGGCCGCTCATTGTTGAAGGTTTAGACGTCTTTAGTAAGACCAAGAGTCCCGATGGCTTCTCCTGTAGTTTTATTCACTATCATTACATTCCTACAGACAGGGTTCTTACACATTCTGACCAATGAATTTCCAGGACTTTTCCATGACTTTTCCATGACTTTAAACCAAATTTCCACGACCAAACTGAAATCTCGTTATAAAAATGTACAATTTAGAAAATTGTGTGTTTTTGAGCGTTTTTCTTTAAAAAAAAACAAATTATTTCAAACTGTGTAAATGAACACGTGGTTATAACATTTCCATGACTTTTCCAAAACTTTTACGATTTAAGTTTCTTCCAGGACTTTTCCATTCCTGGAAATGACCATTTTAAAATCCCATGACTTTTCCAGGTTTTCCATGACCGTACGAACCCTGTACAGACCTGGCTCACATTCAGACGGTCAACAACTGTTCGGTCTCGTCAATCGGCAACACCTGGCCTCCCACTTCCCCTCATTAAGTAGACAAACGACACCTTAAAGCAAACTTGCCCCACCTAGTGGCGGGAGGTCCAAAGTAACAACAACATAAGAAAATGGCTCCTACAACCACGCTTGAAGCTTGTGTTGTTACTTGTGTCAGGGTTCTTACACATTTGAACCAGTGGATTTCCATGACTTTTAACCAAATGTCCATGACCAAACTGACATCTCGGTATAAACCTGAACATTTTAGAACATGTTGCGTGTTATATAAGCGTATGCCGGTTTATATTTTGAGCGTCTTTCTTAAAAAAACATATCAATTATTTCAAACTCGGCCTAAATGAACATGTGATTATAACATTTCCATGACTTTTCCAAAACTTCTATGATTTAATTTTTTTTCCCATGACTTTTCCAGGCCTGGAAATGACCGTTTAAAAATTCCATGACTTTTCCAGGTTTTCCATGTGCGTACGAACCCTGTTGTGTTATAACTTGTGTTAATTAATTTCTCTTCGATTGTGAGACGAGAGCCTCGGGAACGCGCTTCTGTTTCTGAGGAGGAGGAACGCCGGAGGAAGAGCGGAGCGAGAGATCGCATCGAGTCACAGGAGTCGGAGCAGAGAGGAGGCGGAGTCCTTCTGCCGTTACATTTATCCTTCAGGGATATTCTCAATTTAATAGAATGATGAAGTAACGTCAGTCTAATTAATGACTTCCACCAACCAGTCAAGATCCAGTTTATATCTACGCCCGTCCAAAGCTTATATATCATATCATCACTTCATCCGTGGCAAATGGGAAGAAACCTTCTGTGGGAGACATCTGCACATTCAGCGTCTTTGAGTATTGAAATATAATGTATTATTATTATTTAATAGCGTGTTGTCCATCAATAACGGCGAGAATTGAGCTACTGAAAATCACTATAATTTAAAATCACAATACAAATATTGGTCAGAAAGAAAATGATATAGAATTGAGGCCCAGTGGTGAGGAGAGAAATAGAGAAACAGCATGGTCACACACACACACAGTTGCAAACAAAGGCGCCACACACACACACACACACACACACACACACAGTTCTGCTGAAGCAGAGCAGACAAACCGAGCGTAGCAGAACTGAGAATCTGTTTTTTGCCTTTGCGCCGTGTTTCCATGAACGGCATCAGCACTGCAGCTCTTCTGGTGGGGCCCACACACACACACACACACACACACACACACACACACACACACGTACACACCCACTGGTGGGGCCCTCACACACACGTACACACCCACTGGTGGGGCCCTCACATGCAGACACACACAAATGCACACAGACAAAAGTCACTGCGGTGCTGGGATGGCATGACGAGTAGAAACGGAGTGAGGCGAGGAAAGATGCAGCCGCAACGACATCACCGCTTCTCTTTAGGGGGATCGTGTCAAAGTTAGCCGCTGTGTGTGTGTGTGTGTGTGTGTGTGTGTGATCTCAAAGACGAGACAGCCCCAATCAGTAAAAGCTCCTCCCCCTAACTCAAACAGGCAGTGCGGGATTTGCATTTTTCCCACAATTCAATTAACACGCCTGTCGGCGGCCTCCTCCTCCTCCTCCTCCTCCTCCTCTTCCTCCTCTTCCTCCTCCTACAACACATGCATTTATTCATAAACACACACATGCGGAAAATGTATGCGTCCGTGTGTTTGTTTACAAATAAACGAGGGGCGCCCGGCTCCCGGCTCCCCGGGAAGAGACGGCGCCCTCGGGGCTCTCGCTCTCTTTCCGTCCCTCTCCGTCTCGGAGGAGGGGAACGCCGGGAGGAGAGGGAGAGCGCTCAGAGAGTCGGGGGAGGGGCGGAAGGAAAGAGGCGTTCAGGGTCGGCGTGGAGCGAGCGACCGCGTGGCGGACGAGGCCAGACACGGCGGGGTCGGCCCACGCCTCCCGCTCGCCAGATTAACAGCCCGTAATCCCGTTCTCACGGCGGCATTCCAGAACATTCCTCCGCGCCACTCATTAGCCGCTATAGAAATGTCCGCTAATCACGCCTTTGGTTTGAGCTAGCGGCGCCGACGCTAGGCTAATCAATAGAGGAAGGGTTCTTACACACGTTGATTGATGGATTTCCAGGACTTTTCCCAAACTCTTATGATTTAAGATTTTTCCATGACTTTTCCAGGCCTGGAAATTACCATTTTAAAATTCCATGACTTTACCAGGTTTTCCACGACCGTACGAACCCTGACATTTTGATTGATGGATTTCCAGGACTTTTCCATGACTTTAAACCAAATTTCCATAACCAAACTGAAATCTCGGTATAAACATTTACAAAAATTTAGAAAATGTTGGGTCTTGAGAGAGTACGCCGGCTCATATTCCGAGCGTCTTTCTTTAAAAATCATATGAATTAGTTCTCAGCGTAAATGAACATGTGATTATAACAACATGTCCATGACTTTTCCAGGCCTGGAAATGACCAATTCTAAAATTCCATGACTTTTCCAGGTTTTCCATGACCGTACGAACCCTGCAAGGTCCCGGGTTAAAAAAAAAACAACTGAAAGAATATATTTTTTCTAGGCGGGTGCATTTTTTTGCGCCCGCCTCTGAATGGCGCCCTAGGCGGCCGCCGATACCGCCTGTAGAAAAAAAAAAACGCCCCTGAAGGAACGCGTCGCTCTCGCTTTGAGGATGGAAGCCTCGACGAAGTGTCGGCCAATCGGAGAGGAGGGCGTCTCCGTCTCCGTCTCGCCTTCACGGTCAGATCGATGGAGGCGGCGGCCGCTTTAACGTGACTCCAGGACCGTCACTTTGAACATCATCATTTCGCCAGCAGCTCGGCCTCATCCCTAATCCAACCGCCAGCTATCTGCTGCAAGATTGCTGTGGAATGTCGGTACGGAGTCAAGCTGCGTGTGTGTGTGTGTGTGTGTGTGTGTGTGTGTGTGTGTGTGGGGGGCCCACAAGAGGTCCTTGTATCCTGTCGAGCTGAAGTCTCTCCGCTGTCGGGTCGTGCGTCACGGCGACCGGAGGCTGAACTCTGGTGTCGGAGGTGGAGCGGCGCCGTCAACGCTCGCCGCCTCGAGCTGCCGGGCGGCGCCCGGCGGCCGCGTCGCACTTCCTCTGTGTGTGAGTTAGCGTGAGAGTCGCCGGTCGCTCCACCATCACGTGAAGAGCTGCGGAATTGGCTAAAAACTGAAAGTTTTAAAGCGACACTCTGTAACAATTGTACCTTAAAATAACAGCTTGAACAACACGGTGCCGCTACAAAGACTTTTAATATGTAGATGTCTCCTCCTCCTCCATCGGGGTCTGTGGGGAGAAAACTCCACTCTGTCACATGTTGTAGCGCCCGGTCCTTGGACCTGCTTTCTGTCATGATGACCAGCGTCACATAGTCCAGTCCACCTCACAGGGGACTTTTTATTGTCTCCGCTACGCGACGTAGAGACAGAGAGACATGCTGCTGTGGAGACCACCAATAACAGACCTTTAGTTTAAAGAACAAAGACGTCTTTAAGAAAGGGACCTGACATTACTGCTGCTGTCATCTGGAGGAGAGAGAAAGTTACAGGGGGCGGAGGAGATTATTATTGAACTCTAACTCTAAAGAGCCATATGCGTCACCTGAAGAGCCACATATGGCTCAGAGCCAGAGGTCACCACACCTGATCTATAACTGGGTATTTACCACACTGAAGTACACGTTAAACACCTGAAGGGGGCGCTACACGGGAAACACTACATAGTGGGGCTTTAAATTTAAAATACCAACACGTATTGCCACCAGAGCCCAAATAATAACAACATCTACAGATTGCATCTTTTGACGGTCAGTCTGTAACCGAGTGTTAGTATTTTAACATTAAACATACACATTTATGTCACCTGAGAAGTCCATTAAGGTCCAACTGGTTCTCACACTCACTGGGAACACTTGTCATCACGCCGGTACCAAATGTTCTTAATGCCGCCGCCTGCCAGCTCCTCACACAGCAGCGCCGCGTCAATCAGGCGCCGCCGGTAAAACTAATTAGGGCCGAGGAGGAGGAGGAGGAGGAGGAGGAGGAGGAGGAGGAGGCCGACCGGCTGAGGACGTGGGAATCTGTCGGGATCGGGAATGCGGCGCGGGATGAGCGGACGTAACCCGCTTTGGAGCGGCGGGCCGGCAGCGCTAAAACCCGCTAATCTGATTGGATTAACACCAACCTGTCCACACACACACACACACACACACACACACACACACACACACACACACACACACACACACACACACACACACACACACACACACACACACACACACACACACACACACACACACACACACACACACACACACACACACACACACACACACACACACACACAGCTTTGGTGGAACCAGTTTTATCTGAGCCCAATCTAGCAGGAGAAACACACACACATGCATGCAAATCCTCACACACAACCTCATACACACGGAAATCCTCACACACACACCCTCATTCATACACACACAAATCATCACACATCCTCATACACACGAAAAATACTCTCACTCACACACACGTACACACCCACCCTCATTCATACACACAAAAATCCTCACACACACACACCCTCATTCATACACATACACACAAAAATCCACACGCACAGGAGTTCCTCTGGACACCGGCTGACGGCACCATGCTGAACGAACACACACACACACACACACACACACACAGTCTGGCGGCACCATGCTAGGCGAACACATGCACGCGCATCCGCTCTCACGCCCCCCCACACACACACACACACACACACACACACACACACACACACACACACACACACACACACACACACACACACACACACACACACACACACACACACACACACACACACACACACACACACACACACACACACACACACACACACACACACACACACACACACACACACACACACACACACACACACACACACACACACACACACACTGAGCGGTGCTGTGCATCTGAAGAGGACCCTTTAGAGGCGGCGTGAAGCTCGACAACCGTGATAATCAACGAGCCCCCCCCCCCCCCCAATGATGAAACTAAACACTCTCCCTTCCCTTTTATCTTTTCCATCATTCCCTGACAGCTCTACTCTTATCCCACAGTCAACACAGCCTCATCACCCCCTTCACCCCCTTCTCCTCCTCCTCCTCCTATATCTCTCCCCCCCCACACACACACACACACACACACATGTAATCATTCATTAGAACCAAGGCAGTTGTCCATTAGGCAAAGCAGCCATTTTGGAAATTGCAGCAAATCTTCCATGAAAAGACATTTCCTCTAATGCGGTAGTCACGCTCCGAGGGAGAGGGAGAGGGAGAGGGAGATGGCAAAGGAGCAAAAGAAAGACTTTGTGGGCAGAGATGGAGGGAGGAGAAAAGAGGAGAGGGAGGAAGACGGAGAGTGCGCCCCCCGGCCGTGAAGCCGCCACGCGGAAAGCAAGCCTGCTGTTTGATTATAGAGCGACACACCATCACGGAGAGGGGGGGGGGGGGGGAGGGGGGGATGGAGAGTGTTTTAGAGGCAGAAGGGATGAAGAGGAGGCTGGAAGGAGAGAGAAAACGGCGTGATTTGAGAGGGCCGAGATAGAGCCAGGACAATTAGCCCCATCACTTGACTCACGGAGACGCTCTCTGACACACTGGGATTAAAGCGCACACACACACACACACACACACGGTCTCGAGATGCGTAAACACACAGGCGCGGGACAGATGGCATCCCCGTCTGAACGTGTGGCTCTAATTTGAGTAAAGTGGAAGATACCTCCTTAACCAATTAGAAGCCCCGTATCTACGGCCTTGAATCGGGGGCTGTGAATGTTCGTCTCGCACACTCATTAGTGTGTGTGTGTGTGTGTGTGTGTGTGTGTGTGTCCCACGGGACCGCTGAGGAACATTACTGGTAAAGGAGGTAGGGAATGACAAATGTACTCCGAGCGACCTCCTAGAGCGACACGCTCGTCACCAGACGGAGACAAATCCATCGGAGCCGCTTCTTCTTCACAACGTGTGATATAGGATGAAATAAACACGTTCTCCTCATCCTCCATGTCTCGGAATGGCTTTCTGCTTGAAGGAGAACCGCTTTAGAGAAACTGCCCAGCGGTACGGATCCATCTGGGATCAATAAATAATCACACAGCCACGACAACGGGAACGTTTCACACTCACGATACAAAACGGTTCGATAGCGAGTCGGACATCGAGAGAAGTTCTTTAAAGCAGAACCGGATGACCCGTCAGTTAAATGTAAATGTTTATTTTCCAAACAAACAAAAAGAACAAACTAAACTCTGACGCTCTTCACTGATGCTGTGGTAAAAACCATCGGCCACCCAGGTGCATGCTGGTCCTTTACCCAGGTGCATGCTGGTCCTGAGCCTCCCCACCTCTACATGTAACCACAGGTGCCCAGTGTTACCCAATCAGTGAACCTACAACTAAATATAGTAAACTAAACTACAACTATCATAAGAAACAACCAACATATCAAAATATAACTTAAATAAATCAATATTACTTTACAATAAAACCTAAATACAAATGTAAACTTAAATAGCTCCAACACAATATAAAACATACAAACGTTAGTCGAGCTAAAAGTTGATCTTCAAATGTTAAACTGCAGAATTTTGCTAATCGGTTAAAGTTATTTACTTTGGCCATCTTTGCTTTCAGGTTCTCAGATGCGAATATTATTTCTTGGTGTTCCATGATAATAAACTGATTAAATTGTTTTCCTAATTAAATGATGGCATGAATCCGAATGGCAGTAACCGTCGGTTACGACTCGGTGAAGATCTCTCGTAACGATGTGCTTGAATCCAGTTGATGGAAGTCGTCCTATTTTCCATTTTTTTATTGTTTGCCGCATTTAAAACATTCGTGCAAAACATTCCCTTGACGGCCGGATGAGATCCCCCCCCCCCTCAACTCCTCCTCCTCCTCCTCCTCCTCCTCCTCCTCCTCCTCCTCCTCCTCCTCCTCCTCCTCCTCCTCCTCCTCCTCCTCCTCCTCCTCCTCCTCCTCCTCCTCCTCCTCCTGCTGCTGCACAGTCAAAGACGTCTCGATGGAGGCGGCCAGCTCCTTTCCATTTCTCACAGTCCACACACACACACACACACACACACACACACACACACACACACACACACACACACACACACACACACACACACACACACACACACACACACACACACACACACACACACACACACACACACACACACACACACACACACACACACACACACACACACACACACACACACACACACACACACACACACACACACACACACACACACACACACACACACACACACACACACACACACACACACACACACACACACACACACACACACACACAGCCACACACACAGCCACACACACAGCCACACACACAGCCACACAGCCACACACAGCCACACACAGCCAGCAGATACCAGGTGTGGCAGACACACAGAAGCCCTGCCCGGGCGACAGCCTCCCCCACACCGACCGTACGCACAGCTGATCCCAGGCCTGTGCGCACGCCGCCGCTCCGTAAACACAGATGACCTTTATGCCCCCCCCGGCCTCTTCGCCGCTCCCCTCCAGATAAACGGCCCTAAACGAGCATCGCCGCCGCCATGAGGGAGACGAACACGTAGAGAAGAGCCGACGAGGAGGAAGAGGGAGAAGAACCCGGAAGGTGGGAATGTAGTTGTTCTTCAGGAGCGTCGGTTTCCTTCAGGGCGCCGTTAAGCGAGCGGTCCCTTGTTCCTCCTGTCAGGAGTGATGGGAGAGTCGATGGTACCAGAGGCAAGGGCACACACACACGCACACACGCACACACACACACACACACACACACACACACACACACACACACACACACACACACACACACACACACACACACACACACACACACACACACACACACACGCACACACACGCACACACACACACACACACACACACGCCACGCTCTCTCATCCCCGTCTCTCTCCGTCCTCTTCAGGTGCACACAACAACACAACAACACACTAACACACACTACAGGGTTCTTACACATGTTGACCAATACATTTCCAGGACTTTAAACCAAATTTCCATGAAAAATTAAATAACTGAAATCTCGGTATAAACATGAACAATTTAGAACATTTTGTGTATTGAGAGTACCCCGGCTTATATTTTGAGCGTCTTTCTTTAAAAAACATATTAATTATTTCAAACTCGGCGTAAATGAACATGTGATTATAAAACATTCCATGACTTTTCCCAAACTTTTAAGATTTATGTTTTTTCCATGACTTTTCCAGGTTTTCCATGACCGTACGAACCCTGACACACACACACACACACACACACACACACAGGGCCGGTCATCCTGCTTCCACTGTGAGATCCGAGCGGCCGGACACGTCGTCACCTCTGACCGGGGGAAACCACGGGGATCGGGACAGACGCCAGCAGCGAATACCAGCGCTGGTGTGTGTGTGTGTGAGTCTGTGTGTGTGTGTGTGTGTGTGTCCCAGCAGTAATAATCACCCGGATTAGAGCGGAGCCAAACCCCCGCAGGGTTCCCCCCCCCCCCCCTCTCCCAGCCCACATTTCCAACCCCCAGTCTGAGCAGCGATGGGAAGCAGAGCAGCCGG
The DNA here is from genome assembly GCA_036178185.1 of Liparis tanakae. Taxonomy (NCBI): domain Eukaryota; kingdom Metazoa; phylum Chordata; class Actinopteri; order Perciformes; family Liparidae; genus Liparis; species Liparis tanakae. Next base: position 1,807,231 of record CM070093.1, read on the forward strand.
AGCTGACGGACAGACGGACGACGGGCAGAGATGTGAAAATCATCGCTTTCTTTTCTAGAAATTCCCAAATTTGTCCAACCCCGTTTGTCTTATCGATCCCTCGCAGCCAAAGTAAAAGATGAGACGAGCTCAGGCTGAACGGAGACCGAGAACACGCTCGACCCGCACGCCCCTTTGACCACGAGGGTGCAGCGAGACGGAAGCCGATGCAGCCGTCAATAAGTCTGAGTGAGGGATGCGATACATAAACAAAGAGGAGACGTCATAACAATGCACATCGGGTCGGAACGATTGTTACTGTGGAGATGTGGCCTGGATCTATTACAGTCCTCCCGACTGACGGGAACTCAGCCGATTCAGTGGGAACGCAGGGCACCCTGATGGTATGTGCACCCTGATGGTATGGGCACCCTGATGGTATGTGCACCCTGATGGTATGTGCACCCTGATGGTATGTGCACCCTGATGGTATGGGCACCCTGATGGCATGGGCACCCTGATGGTATGGGCACCCTGATGGTATGTGCACCCTGATGGTATGTGCACCCTGATGGTATGGGCACCCTGATGGCATTAGCACCCGTCAACAACCGAGAGGCGCCCCGCCGGGTTGAAATGCCGATGAGCGTTCGTCTCCCGGCATCCAGCCGCCATCGCAGGGAGAAGACGCCATCCGTGACATTCTTTTATACTTTGAACCGTGACGGAATGCGCCTCGCAGTGAAGACCTCTGATTTAAGATAACACAACAACAACAACAACAACAACAAACACCAGGTTCTTCCATGCACTTGAATGCATTTCGGTATTCAGTTACGAGGTTATAATAAAACCCGTCTGTTGTGCTTTATCTTCTCTGGTATCATTACTACACGTCCATGTCATAAAATGGACCAAAGATTGTTGCGCACTCACGTAAACTTTGATATACTGCGAGAAGAAATGCTTTAAAAATGTTGCCACTAAATTAGGCCTATTATTATTATTATTATTAGGGTCCTTGTTGACTTCGTCATAGAGGAACCTATTGTTTTTCAAATTATTATTATTATTATTATTATTATTAGGGTCCTTGTTGACTTTGTCGTAGAGGAACCTATTGTTTTTCAAATTATTATTATTATTATTATTTTCTCTATGGAATGTTGCCCTTTTCAGGCCTTTATCATATTCCAAAAGTTGTCCAATTTGACACGCATATTTATTATTAGTAGTATTATTATTATCGTCTCTCTAGAAGGGAAATACCTGCATTGAAGGCAGTTTTCAAATATGTATGAAGCAAATATGTACTGAGCAGAACATCAGATAATGGTTAATCAATTCACGAAGTTCGATTTGATTTAGTTCAATTTGATTACGTCATCTTTATTTGATCCCAAGAGTTCACAGGGACCTTACTGGACATGCAGGTGGATTTTCCTGCGAGTTGTGCAATAGAAATATAGAGTAAAAGATGGAATCCCCCAAACAAGATATAATACATATCAGTTATTCCCTAAACCTCACACAAAAAAAACCCATCAACCCGACCCCCTCTCCGGTCGCGTGCTCGCGCCTCACCTCAGGTTCTTCTGCTTGCTCTCCTTCTTGTTGAGGACCCCCGGCACGCAGTTGGTGAGCTCGGTCCAGTCGGCGTGCAAGCCGCAGCTCCAGCCGGTGGAGAACCGGGAGAAGAGCCACGTCTCCTTGCGGTTGGGCCGGTAGCAGGTACACTTCTTCTGGCCCGGTCTGCAGTCGCAGGGGACCTCCAGGCGGACATTCTGCACCAGGTGCCGGCCGAAGGTAGTCCCCCCGGTCTTCTGGATGTGCAGAAACACGATCACGTCCTCCCCTTTGATCTGGAAGTCGATGGTCCGCTCCAGGTCCCGGACGGGGAAGTAGTATTTCTTGACGTAGTGGGGGTCCGGAGTGGGGAAGATGTCCCCCTCGTCCTCTTCCGTGAAATACCCGTGCGGGGAGCCGAAATTGATCACCCCGGGAGCCACGTACTGGTACAGAATCAGCATGAAGCACACGGATCCCACCACGATCAACAAGAATTTGCTGCTCCTCTCGACCATGTTCCCGCAGTTCCCGCAGGTCCCCGCAGCGCGCTACCGGGGAGCGGGCGCGCGGACGGCGGGGAGCGGGGCGCGCGGCGGCGTCTGCATGCTGGCTCTGCCCCGCTGGAAAGGACTCGGTTCCGGGGCTCAGCGGCGACGCATTCCGCCTGGAGGCGACCGGAGAGCTGGGCTCGTCGTCCACGGAGACCGCTCAGCAGCGCGAGCCACGCATTGTGAGTCGGTGAAGCCCCCCGCGCGCACACGACCCTCCCCCGGTTACTTTACTTTGGTTTCCAGGCTCCACAACACCGCATCGCCGTGGAGCGCGCTACCCGGCATGCAGCGCGACGTCTACCTTTTCAATGACTCTCTCTCCCTCTCCCTCTCGCACTCTCTCTCTCGCTCTCCCTATCTCTGAAAACAGAGTGAAAAGGAGAGTCGCTTTTAATTTATTGGTTGCCGCGTAACGCCCGCGTCATCCACGAGGAGCCAATAGCGAGCGGCCTTGCAGAGATATAGTTCAACACATTCCTCTTTACAAAAAACTAAAAGTTTAATTCATAAGTAATTAACTCGAATTTAATGCACATATATTATAACACCCTGTTCCGTGTCTCCTATGTCTCCTCTTAAAACTTAAACTTTTAAATGTTGTTTAATGACTGTTTTATACATAATATGGGTTGAAATGCACTTATTGTAAGTCCCTTTGGATAAAAGCGTCTCCTAAATGACATGTAATGTAATGTAATGTAATATGGTTCTTAGCTATCTGTGCTATCATAACATTGCGTTTTTCCCAAACAATCATTTCAGAATTTCCATTCCCTATTTTTACAGACTTTTCTTTTGGCGTGTGGTATTTATGATGATAAACACCAACCTCTACAGAAAACTAAGATTCAAGCAATTATAAAACACATTTTAAGTTATTCAGCTTACAATATCATTGTTTTCAATTCAAAATGAAAACACATTTTAAGTTCTTTAGTATACAATATCACATTGTTGAATGCATTTGATCATGTCTTATTTGAAACCTGCTTTCTTAGAGTCCTTCCAAATCAAGCCGTCTATGTTTTGTCCAAAACATGCAACCATGCAGGAAAGGTACCATTCTCATTAAATGTGTATTTTTAAAGGTGATGGGAAATTTAAACTTTTTGGTGGTAAATATTTGGACATTTCAATGCATGAATATATTATTCTATTTTGCTGTATGTGTTTTTATGCAAGCTACATTGACCATTACTTGTGTTAGTCTGTTTTGCTCTAAATGCATTCAGAGCAGACATGGAAATTTAAAAAAGTTAGAAATAACTTCCAAAATATTCTGAAGTTCTCATCAACGTTTTTCTTAGCCAATAGGAGCCCTACAACAGCTCATTGTAAGAAACACAGGCATGGTGTAAGTCAAAATAAATAGACTGAATTACCAGAGACTGAATGGAGAACAAACATGATCATCTTTATCAATAAATGCAAACACACCACACTCAAATTATGAACAGCAGTTTTTACTTGTTGAATATAGAGAAATAATAGTAAAATAACCCAATAAAAAGCTCGTTTTTTTTAGCTCTTGTGAAATCAGTGAATTACTCCAATTCAATGTCATTGATTTATTCCGATTATAAGAAATCTAAATTTCAAAATAAGACGCAACACAAACGCAGAAAGCAGTTTGCGTGTTCTGCAAAGTTCCAAAGCAGAAAGCTCAAGTGTCCGACAACCATGAGACCAACCGATGATGACTGCGGCTCCGCGCTGCGCCTCGCGCCGCGGCCGCTGGGGGCAGCACTGAGGCCGCTCAGGTCGAAGGAGCAACACGTCGGGAATCTTTACGGTATTCCCAGGATCGATCATATTCCCACTAATCACGTCTACTGGTGGAAGAAACACGTTTCTCCTGCTAGGTTGGGCTCAGATAAAACTGGCTCCACCAAAGCTGACTGTGTGTGTGTGTGTGTGTGTGTGTGTGTGTGTGTGTGTGTGTGTGTGTGTGTGTGTGTGTGTGTGTGTGTGTGTGTGTGTGTGTGTGTGTGTGTGTGTGTGTGTGTGTGTGTGTGCGTGCGTGCGAGATAGGAAAGGGCACCACAGTGAGCTTGGGAATTTGAATGTGTACCATTTTTTGGGGAATTTGAATGTGTACCTTTTTTTTGGGGGGGGGGGCACCATCGTAACTTTTTTTGAGCAAATAAATATTTGATATGATATTCTATCTTTTGGCGCCCCCTCAGGACTCGGTGCCCTACGCTCAGCACTGTGGGAGAAGCGGCGCTGTGTGTGTGTGTGTGTGTGTGTGTGTGTGTGTGTGTGTGTGTGTGTGTGTGTGTGTGTGTGTGTGTGCCCTGTGGTTTTGCTGCAATTTCCCAGGCTTTTGTTATTGCAGATGTTTATTGTGGTAACAGGGCGGAGCTAAGTGTCTGGCGGTGTGATGTCAGTGAGCTACCGGCTCTCAATCCCACATGTTTCCTCAACGAAGCTCAATCAGTGAGATCAGCCCAATCAGCAGTTGTGTGTGGCAGATGGCGATGAGGTGGTGGAGGGCTGAGGGTGTGTGTGTGTGTGTGTGTGTGTGTGTGTGTTCACTGAGTGTTTGGGTGGAGGAGGTGCGATGTGGGTTCAGTCAGCCTGTAATTTAACTCCACCTCTCTGGAGTCATAACTTCTCTCAGGTGATCGTTCCCTTCTCGTCCTTTTAAAAGCAGAACGATGAGTCACTACCTTTATAAACGACTCTTATACGATCATACATAATGCAGACCAGACCATTGTCTAGGTTTTTGTTGTCACTTACATTTTTTATTTGTTTAGTGATACAAACATAAAACAATTACAAAGACGTCAGACATAAACACACACACACACACACACACATATACATACACATACATATACACATATACATATACACACATATATATATATATACACATACACATATATATATATATACATACACATATACATATACACATACACATATACACGTACACATATATATATATAAAATATATATATGTGTATGTATATATTATATATATTATATATATGTATATATATACATATATACATACACATACACATATACATATATATATAATTACACATATATATATATATATATATATATATATATATATATATATATATACATATATACACATATACACATACACATATATATTTTGTATTTGTTTAGTGATATAAACATAAAACAATTACAAAGACTTCAGACATAAACACACACATATATGTATATATATATATATATATATATATATATATATATATATATATATATATATATATACATATATACACATATACACATATGCATACACATACACATACCTACATCCATACACACACACCCATACATACATACATATACACACATACACATACATACATATACACACATGCATATACACACGTATACATACACACACATACAAATACCCTCCCCCCCTCCAAAACAACAACAACATGCTTCCCATGTTGTAATGATGCAGAAATCAGCCCATTAATAAAAGTGTGTGGCTTCTTCTTTTGGGGGAGGCAAATAAAGGACATTCTCACAACCTGGCGACCCAAAAGTTGTTCTAATTAATGACTTGTTTCTGATCTATAAATAATTAGTGAATGATTTATACGCCACTAATAAAGTCAATACTTTCATTTACAAACCCTTTATAAAGGCTGACTTGTGAGGGAGCGGTACCGCGTCGTGATTAATCGTCTTAGTCTTTCATTAAGCCGCAGAACCACACGGTTCCGGCTTTCTCAGAGCGAGGAACCCGTCAACACGGACGTTCCACCGCTCACGTCTCCAGACGTTGCCATGAGATCTCCTTTGTGTTCTGGCGGAGACGGAGAACCTGAACTTCTGTGGTTTCCTGGCGGATGTTTCCTCTTTTCATGAACGCTGTTTACCAGAAACTATTCACCTCCATGTGATGGTGAACGCACGTTTTAACAGGCGGATGAATAAGAATAGTGTTTGCAGTAGACTCAATTGTGTAACAATATATTTCAAAGGGGTGACGAAGCCCGGAATAGAAAAGGAATACCTGCGATTTGATTGGCTGATGGAGATCTGCTTGGTTTAAAGGACCCATAATATGCCCATTTTTCCACAAGTTGATCTGGTTCCTTGGGGTCTTAATGTAATGTGTGTAACATATTTGGGTCAAAATACCACAAGAGTCATTAAACCGCCTTTGTACCTGTCAGAAACACCTCCCCACAGACTCACCTGTCTGAGTGGGCGAGGTGCTCCGGGTTGCCAGGTTGGAGATGGTGAAGTATCGTACCAAAGGCTCAACATGGTTGTATTATTTGGAGGGTAATTATCGTGTATCTGGCAACCCTGAGATGGGTCGACCAATGACTGCTCTCTATACCGTCAGAGCTCGCCAAGAAGGTGGACCGTACGGGAGATACCATTTCAAAACGTGTAAGGGGTGAATACTAGTTTGTGAAAACCCAGAGAAACACAAATATCCTACGAAGGAAAATCCCGACGTTTTTGGAATCCCTGCCGGACGCTTTGTTTAGGTCTCAGAAACAGGACATGTCCGGGGGAAGAGGACGACTGGTCACCTGACTTATGGCGCCAGGTCACCGGACCGTCTCTAAACGGGGGGGTCGATAACTGGTATTTCCTCTCTAGAATGTGTAAATGGCGATGGGTGACGCTCACACACTTTTCCAGAGCTCAGGATGACTTAGTTTAGTTTAACCAGTCGTTTCAAAACCAAAGATGTATTGTTAACTCTGATCTGAGAGGAGAGAAGCAGTAACTAACACATTTAAAAAGTCCAAACCAAATAATTGGTCACTTTTGTTACTCAATCAACGAATCAAAGCATCAACTCTTTGACCCCAGACTTTACACTCACTTCACGGAGGTTCCTTACATCTTTTGGATAACAACCTTTTCCTCTGGCTCAGAACAGTTTGGACCACGTTGCCGACCCGGTTCTCCCCCCCCCCCCCCCCCATAGATCATCCAGCTCACGTGAGCCGCTCTCACATTTGAATAATTCAGCTTCTTATTTCCACGTTTCTTTGCTTACACTGGAGCAGCATCCGCCTGTCACACTGCTGCTAAACACACTCGTGATTATGACTTCTGCCTCGCCCCTGGCATTACCCGCTTGTATTAAATACTGGGAGATGTGTGTGTGTGTGTGTGTGTGTGTATGTGTGTGTGTGTGTGTGTAAGTGTGTCTCGCTGTGTTTTTTAAGACAGAGAGAAAGCGACTGAGAGTATTCGTACCGCGTGGTTGTGAGCGTTAACTTATGTGTGTTCATGACAGGACATTAGCATGTGTGTGTGTGTGTGTGTGTGTGTGTGTGTGTGTGTGTTTTCCTCTCAACATGTGCAGTGTCATTAGAAGCAGCGTTACTTAAAGAAGATGGATGTCAGCGAGTGTGTTGCCCTCTGGCTCGGGTTTAGAGATATGACAGTCTGTTCATCATCAGGACCGTTTATTGCTGCTTCTGCATAATGAAGCTGCAGAGATGGAGATCTACACACCAGAGGCTCCGGGGTGTTGTGTGTGTGTGTGTTGTGTGTGTTATGTGTAAAATGTGTAATATGTGTGTATTGTGTGTGTATTATTTGTGTATTATGTATATTATATGTCTATTATGTGTGTTATGTGTGTTATGTGTATTGTGTGTATTATGTGTGTTATGTGTGTTATGTGTAATATGTGTGTATTGTGTGTGTATTATTTGTGTATTATGTATATTATATGTGTATTATGTGTGTTATGTGTGTATTATGTGTGTTATGTGTGTTATGTGTGTATTATGTGTGTTATGTGTGTTATGTGTGTTATGTGTAATATGTGTGTGTTATGTGTGTTATGTGTATTGTGTGTATTACGTGTGTTATGTGTGTATTATGTGTGTTATGTGTGTTATGTGTATTATGTGTGTATTGTGTGTGTATTATTTGTGTATTATGTATATTATATGTGTATTGTGTGTGTTATGTGTGTATTATGTGTGTTATGTGTGTATTATGTGTATTATGTGTGTGTTATGTGTGTTAGGTGTGTTATGTGTAATATGTGTGTGTGTTATGTGTGTTTTGTGTAATATGTGTGTTATGTGTGTTATGTGTATTGTGTGTATTACGTGTGTTATGTGTGTATTATGTGTGTTATGTGTATTTTGTGTGTGTTATGTGTATTGTGTGTGTTATGTGTGTTATGTGTATTGTGTGTGTTATGTGTGTTGTGTGTATTGTGTGTGTTATGTGTATTGTGTGTGTTATGTGTGTTATGTGTGTTATGTGTAATATGTGTGTATTATGTGTATTGTGTGTTATGTGTATTGTGTGTGTTATGTGTGTTATGTGTGTTACGTGTAATATGTGTGTATTATGTGTATTGTGTGTTATGTGTATTGCGTGTGTTATGTGTGTTATTTATGTTATGTGCATGTGTAATATGTGTGTATTATGTGTGTTATGTGTGTTATGTCCTGCCTCACATTGTGTCTCTTTGTCTCATTTATGCTTATTGTGTATTTATTGGACCTTTTTTCTTTTTCTATCAATGAAGATTTTCTCGCGATGATGAGATCAGAGTCACGCGTCTGCAGGGAGAAACACGCTGAACACCGAGCGCACAAAGACACACAACCAATATTTACGCACGAGGCCCGTGAAACGCCCCGAATTAAAATGTTTTATGAATAAATAAACAGATGGCCAGTGGATTACAGCCGGTTCCCGTGTTGACGCCAGGTAAACACAGTTAAGGCACGGCGCTTACATCTTTGTCTTGATTTTCAGGAATCCGCTCTCGGCTTGATAATGACCACCCTGCGAGGCACACACACACACACACACACACACACACACACACACACACACACACACACACGCTCAGACATGCAGTGTGGGCTTTATTTTTTCATTGGGCCGGATTCCACTGAGGAAAAAAACACACAAGACAATAGGATTAAAAAACGAACACACACACACAAACACACATTTGACCAATTCCTGAACTTCCATTCTATGGGAATCCACAGCGTCTCTTTTTTTTTAAAGTTCTTTGTAAGTAAACAAGGCAAAAATCGAGTGAAAATAACCCGACCAACTCGTTTTCATGACAGAGCTCTGAAATGAATTATTCCCCGAGTGTTTCAGACATCAGTATTTTCTTTGTGACTCTGGAGGAAGTGAACACTGTAAAAACAGAACTGGGCGCCATCTACTTCCTACATTCCTTAGTCTGTTAGTGCTTGTCTGCTTGAGGAAGAGTGTGTGACGCGGAGGAAGTTTGAGTGTGTTTGTGTGTGTGTGTGTGTGTGTGTGTGTAAGAGTTTTTAAATCATGTGAGATTGGACTTCAGGTACTTCTGTGTGTGTGTGTGTGCTTTGTTTGTCTGTAACAGTGTGTGTCCATGTGTGTGTGTGTGTGTGTGTGTGCGCGTGTCAGCGTGTTGTCTGTGTGAACCAGCGTCTGCACAATAAACAAAAACTCACGTAGAAATGTCCTTATTTTTCAAAATAAAGCAGGTTAAAAAAATGAAGATAACATTAAATTAATCATAAATCCTCTCTCTACATAGTTAATGTGTAAATGACTATTCTCTGTTGTTTAATGAAGTCTCTAGAGAGGTGTGTAGAGGCCCATCTCCATGTTCTAGTGGTACATTGTGTTATTGCCTTAGAAGACGAGCAGAGAGGTAGAACCCCCTTGAAATCCTTTTTTTGTTTTTTTTATAACTTTTTATTTTGCATTTTCCCCAAACAGATTATTCCTTGACATTGAAACACTTTTTATGTGAGCGCAGCTGAAAACAGTTATGCTGGTGAGAGAAGCTATAAATCTGGCATTCTTTGAAATTTAAGTTTGAAGAACAAAAATAATATTTCAAACAAAAAACAAACCTGTCAATGTTTTCAATTCATTTGATAAATGAAAGTGAGTTTTCATGGAAAACACAAAATCGTTTGGGTGGGTGACCCCAAACCTTTGAAGGCTCTGAGACAAATTTGTAATTTGTGAAACTGGGCTATACAAATAAACTGAATTGAATTGAATTGAAAAGGGTCGTGTAGGTTCAGGGCCCAGAAGCATGTTGGTCAAGGTCGGGGAAAGGTCGTTGTTTTTGGTGATTTATTCAGAATCTTTCTCCAAACTTCCTCAGGATCTCCCGATCGGGGCCAAAAACCCAAATCATGGGTCGTCGGATGTCAGGTGAATATCGTGGTGGAATAATTACAGATCGGTTTCCTCTGATGTCACAACGACACGGGAAAGACTCGGGAAATGATTTGTTGTCACGTCGAAGAAAAGTGAAACAACACGAAGCCACACACTGTTTACTTTATGTAGTTTACGTACTTAATAATGTATAATATAATAAACTTCACCGAGTGGTTGTGTTGCCTAAAATAATAGTTTCCATGGTAACAAGCCACCGCCATGTGAAGAAGTCATTTCACGTATTTCTGTGAGGTCAAGTCGTTGAGGAAGTTCTTCTTCTTCTTCTTCTTCTTCTTCTTCTTCTTCTTCTTCTTCTTCTTCTTCTTCTTCTTCTTCTTCTTCTTCTTCTTCTTCTTCTTCTTCTTCTTCTTCTTCTTCTTCTTCTTCTTCTTCTTCTTCTTCTTCTTCTTCTTCTTCTTAATCTAGTTCTTCTTCTTCTTAATTTTCTTCTTCTTCATCTTCATCTTCTTCTAGCTCTTCTTCTTCTTCTTCTTCTTAATCTAGTTCTTCTTCTTCTTCTTCTTAATTTTCTTCTTCTTCATCTTCATCTTCTTCTAGCTCTTCTTCTTCTTCTTCTTCTTCTTCTTCTTCTTCTTCTTAATCTAGTTCTTCTTCTTCTTCTTAATTTTCTTCTTCTTCATCTTCTTCTTCTTCTTCTTCTTCTTCTTCTTCTTCTTCTTCTTCTTCTTCAACAAATCCTTCCGGTCCGGCCTCCTCTTCATCGAAGCTGTCGCCCCTCCCCCGAGCTCAGAGGCCAAACTCTTTGGTGATTTGAAGAGACCGCTTCATCTCCATCTGACTTCAGCCTCAGACCTCCATCTGCCTCGCACTGCGGACACATTCCTCTGTGCGTACACACACACACACACACACACACACACACACACACACACACACACACACACACACACACACATTCATGGGAGCTTGTACGTGTGCTGGACTTTTCCCTCCAGGCTTGTTTTTATTCCTGACGAGTTGACCGTTGGACATTCTGCCGGAGGACGCGTGTCTCAATGGGCGTGTCGGGTCGAACACTTAATTCTCTCCCACAGACACGGGGGATTAAAGTCGCTCGGCGTGTGTCTGTAGGGAACGGGATTATCTCGTGTTTCAGGCAGTTGTTAATGATTACGGCTGCATTTAGAATGCTGCCCATCTCCACTATGCCGGCCACGGAGTATTGATTGATTCCTGGCGATTACTCGGGCTTAAACGCTGATGTCTCACAAACAAGACTGAATTAAAAAATGTTGCTTAAAAGCAGACGCATGAGCGCAAACACAATCACCAAAGCTGCACGTCTCCCTCTCACAGACGTGCAGGTGAAAGATTAATAAAGCTTGTTTAATTACGTTGCACACGGCCGTCTACATGAAGCCGATCTCCATCTCCTCCTTCAGGAGGCGGAGACTCAGTCAGACATTCACGCAGACGATGAGGAGACTCAAAAACAGAAGAAGAAGAAGAAGAAGAAGAGGATGAAGAAGAAGAAGAAAATGAAGAAGAAGAACTAGAAGAAAATGAAGATGAAGAAGAAGAAGAAAATGAAGAAGAAGAACTAGAAGAAGAAGAAGAAGAAGAAGATGAAGAAGAAGATGAAGAAGAAGATGAAGAACTAGAAGAAGAAGAAGATGAAGAAGAAGAAGAAGAAGAAGAAGAAGAAGAAGAAGAAGAAGAAGAAGAAGAAGAAGAAGAAGAAGAAGATGAAGAACTAGAAGATGATGAAGAAGTTGAAGAAGAAGACGAAGACGAAAGCCAAAATTCAGGGCGATCAAGGGGTTTATTTTAATATAGGAAGTCCCCAAAAAATCCAAAGAAACAAAGTGGAAGTTAAAGTTGCTGCTGAGGAAACTAAGATGAGTTTAGAAAAACAGAAAATCACAGCTATGCTGATAAAAAGAGACTTTATCAAAGTATAAACTAAAACACAACGATGCTGGAACTGTAAACCAGGACAAAAGACTAACATGACCAACATTTACTGAGGCCACATTTACACATAGCCGGTATTTACAGAAACACATATTTCTGCCCCTCTGTTTTCTAAAGTAACGTTGTACACACAAGGTCGTTTTCAACAAAGTTTCTGTTCATATGAACCCTCATAAATACGCCGTCCGCATACGTCCCATAGGACGCTCACCTGACCTGAAGCATCTTTAGTCGCACACTGTGACGTTTGACCACCTAAAACTCGTTTGACCTCGTTCACACACAAACACACAAACAGAGTTTTCACAAATCTCCACTTTGGCCGGAGTTTTTAGAAATGATGGTTTTCCGTGATAAAACCTCAGTTTTTGTGTAAATGAAAGGCCAAAACGCAGGAAAATATATGTGTTTTCACATCATGTAAACGGGGTCTGAGACCAGAGGGATCAGGAGGTGACTCGAGACGATCTGACGAGACAACGGTAGACACAGGTAGACACAGGTAGACACAGGTAGACACAAGTAGACACAGGTAGACACAGGTAGACACAGATAGAGACAGGTAGAGACAAGTAGACACAGGTAGACACAGGTAGAGACAGGTAGAGACAAGTAGACACAGGTAGACACAGGTAGACAGGTAGACACAGGTAGACACAGGTAAACACAGGTAGACACAGGTAAACACAGGTAGACACAGGTAGACACAGGTAGAGACAGGTAGACACAGGTAGACAGGTAGACACAGGTAGACACAGGTAGAAACAGGTAGACAGGTAGACACAGGTAGACAGGTAGACACAGATAGACACAGGTAGACAGGTAGACACAGGTAGAGACAGGTAGACACAGGTAGACACAGGTAGACACAGGTAGACACAGGTAAACACAGGTAGACACAGATACATGAGGAAAGGGGAGCAGGTGGACTCCATCAGGGGTGGAGCAGACAATCACACCAACGAGGAAACACCGGGACACGAAATAAAGTCTCTGAAACGAGAGAGGACGGTTACTACAAAATAAAAGCGGGCGTGGAAACCGGGACTAAAACATAAAACTCAACACAACCGACGAGACGTGACGGGCGGTGGAGGCCCAGACGTCGTGTGTCTTCGAAACTCGGTTAAGGAAATGCTTTGCGATCGGGGGAGAATAATATTGCACTCAATATCAATTTTCTCCGTCAACATTCGGGAGAAGCAGCCGGCCGGCGGCCGACGACTTGGATAACCAAAGCTCTTTGTTTGAGTGGAGTGCAACCGGATCTCTCCGCCGCTCCGGTTCTTGGAAGACGACGGACGGTTAATGGAAGCAGCGTAACCTCACACTGCCTCTCTCTCCCTCCTCACCCCCATTCTCTTCCTCCCTTTCCTCCCTCTCTCTCTCTCTCCCCTTGCCACATCCTTCCTCCTTTTCTCTGTAATGGTGCGTTCGCACCAAAAGAGAAGCGATTTTTCGCGTCGCCCAAAACGCGTGAGTTTACTCGCTCGACCGTTCTCCGTGTTCACGGAATAAAAAAAACAGGACACAAATAGAGGAAAGGACACAAATAGAGGAAAGGACACAAGTAGAGGAAAGGACACAATTAGAGGAAAGGACACAAGTATTTTTCGCGTCGCACAAAATGCGTGAGTTTACTCGCTCAACCGTTCTCCGTGTTCACGGAATAAGCGTTGAGAAGCTCCGTGAGGGGGCGGGGCTTATCTCCGCGTCTCGTTTCCGTAAAGACATTTTCCTTCGTCCACCACGTAATAACTCCCCACTAGTTCTGCTTCAAACTTGTTGAGGACGTCCCACACACTGACGCCCTCGTGTTTGGGTTGATGACATCACCCGTAGGCTCGCTCAGCTCGGCCACTTTCAACATGAAGTCATCGTTACGTCTGAAAGACTTCCGCCTCCAGCTAGAGAGAGAACTCAAGAGCCGATTGGCCCGAGTTGAGAGATGACGCCTCAAAGTGGAAATATTTCAACGAGGGGCGAAAAAATTTCGCCGCTGAAAACTCGCCGCTCACATTGCGTCGCCCCACGGAAAATATGGCGTCTATCAGGACGAGGCTCTCAGGGCAGAGACGCAGCGCCCGCAGTTTCGGGTTTTTCCAAAGGGTTTCGTGGCATAGTGACTTTAGAATAATGGGATGATTATTACATATATATATATATATGTATATATATATATATATATATATATATATATATATATATATATCTACATATATATACACATATATATATACATATATATATATATATATATATATATATATATATATATATATACACATATATATATATATATATATATATATATATAGATATATATAAATACCTTTAATCCATGAGTCTGATCACAACTGTTAAAACAAATACATATTTTAACATGTTGGGCAATGCCAACAGATCTGAATTCCGTCATTACGTTTTGTTTTGGTTGCGTCTCAAACACGTTCCTAATCGTATATACTGCGGATTTTAATGTGATTTCCTTAAAAAACATACGCAATTTCACTATTTTTGAAAGTAGCCATTCAGCCATTCAAGTTTTTGTTGGGTTTCCATTTCCATTGTGTTTAAAACTGTAATCCCAGAGGAAAATCCAGTTATCTTGGAATGATATTGAGATTGCAGTTTTGTAGTCTGGGTTACGTTGTAGGATTCCGTGTTGAGAGTATATGCTCCTCATGTCAGTAAAAGACCAGACCTGAACGTTTCCAAAGTATGGGGATCTGTCAGTGGGTGTTTAGGAAATTAAACAACGTATTTGTTAGTTGCTCAGTTTAAAGAAACGTGTAAAACCTAAACCTCCATGATGGATCATGGAGGTTTAGGATCGTGGAATACGACGACTACCAACTACGCCATTGCCCTGCTGAGACTCCGCCCACTCCTCCTCTCCACCTCCACCTGATGGATGGTGGAGGTCTGGATGGTGGAATATGCCGACTACCAACTCTTCATCATCTCCTCTTCATGGTGTTGTTCCTGTGTTTTAATGTGTGTGATGATTCCTTCTGGTCACATGACCTCTATGACACCTGTCCACCTGGAGAGGATCCTCCTCTGTTCTCTCCTCAAGGGTTCTCACCTTTTACCCTGAAGGCTTGTTTGGGAGTTGTTCCTGATCCCATGTGAGGTCAAAGGTCAAAGGTCAGGGATGTCTGTGTGGACAGATTGTAAAGCACTCGGAGGGGAGTTTGTAATTTGTGAAAATGGGCTATAGGAATAAACTGAATATAATGTAATTGAGTGTGAGGTGTTTTTTTGTCTTCCTCCAATGTGTGTGCTTATAAATTGAGTTGATTATCTGCACATATATGCACGTTCTACTTAGTTGGTAGTCGGCATATTCTCACGAACGCCCTCACATCCTCTCGGCGGCGCATTTGCAGACATTTGCACGCGTCCGCGTTCAGCGGCGGCGGCGTCCCGCCAGCACGCCTCGTGAATTTGTCTAAATGTCACATTACGGAGGCGGCGGCGTGCGCCGCGCCACAACGGGCGCTCGGATAAAAGACCGGGGATGGAAAGAAGAAAAAACAATGAGAAGAAGTTGCCGTGGAGAGAGGGAGGGTGGAGAGAGGGTGGAGAGAATGAGGGTGGAGAGAGGGAGGGTGGAGAGAGGGAGGGTGGAGAGAGGGAGGGTGGAGAGAGGGAGGGTGGAGAGATGGAGGGTGGAGGGAGGGAGGGTGGAGAGAGGGAGGGTGGAGAGATGGAGGGTGGAGAGATGGAGGGTGGAGGGAGGGTGGAGGGAGGGAGGGAGGGGTGGAGGGAGGGAGGGTGGAGAGAGAAGGGAGGGTGGAGGGAGGGTGGAGAGAGAGAGGGAGGGTGGAGGGAGGGTGGAGAGAGGGAGGGTGGAGAGAGAGAGGGTGGAGGGAGGGAGGGAGGGTGGAGAGAGGGAGGGTGGAGAGAGAGAGTGTGGGGGGAGGGAGGGTGGAGAGAGAGAGGATGGAGAGAGGGAGGGTGGAGAGAGGGAGGGTGGAGGGAGGGAGGGTGGAGGGAGGGTGGAGGGAGGGTGGGTGGAGAGAGGGAGGGTGTTCACCCAGAGAGGTGGGGGGGCGGAGCCTCTGCAGTGTTTGTCTCTACTTCTTTGTGGTTTTGCTGCAGTCTCCACCGTCTCTTTATTTCTTTTTCCCCAAAGAAATAAAAATGTTTCAGAGTAAGAAATATTTTTTATTGTGTCCATGTTTTTTTGTTGTTGTTTATTTTGATTAAGCTGGCGAGAGAAGTTGCCCAAATATTGTGCTAGTTCAGTGTTTTCGCCACAGTTTTCCGTTTAAAGTCTTTATTAATAACTGATATGTCGGAGGGCATAACACAGTCATAACACAGTCATAACACAGCGTGTACTTACGCTGCTTCATTATGAAAGCAATACGGAAATAATCAGAAGTGAGGTTCCCCTGCAGATAAAGAAAATGAACCTCTTTATTGTCAAGGGGAGGCTTCCTGGAGACGTCCTTATTTTTCAAAGATAACATTACATTATTAAGAAATGCACTCTATACATTATTAACGTGGTAAATGACTATTCTAGGTTGAAACACCAGAGGTTCAGACACCTGATCTATCGTAACTGGGTATTTACGACATTGAAGTACACGTTAAATACCTGAAGGGGGCGCTACAAGGGAAACACTACATAATGGGGCTTTAAGATAAAATGAGCTAATTAAACCAACCCTACGGTGTAACACCTTTTTTTTATTTATATCTACACGGTTGTATAGAGGCCCATCTCCAGTGTTCTATTGGCAGATTGTGTTATCGCCTTAGAAGACTAGCGGAGGGGTAGAATGTTAGAAAACCCTTTTGTTATGTTAGCGCAGCTGAAAACAGTCAGAGAAGCTTTTCAACTGGCTTTCCTTTTGAGCTTGAAGTCTGAAGAACACAATTCATATTTAAAAAAAAAAAATCATTATTTCTAACATTGTCAATGTATTTATTATATTTTCTATTCATTTTGCAATTCAATGGATAAATAAAAGAGTTTTCATGGAAAAGAAGAAATTGTCTCGTTGGGTGACTCAGAATAAACACACGTATACTTCATATTTCCCTGGAGATAATTTCAACAATTTCCCCTCCGTCAGGACGTGATGCCGAGCGTCTGATGAGCAACAGGACTTGAAATCAGGCGCTGCTGATGTTCTTGGTAAATTGAAGGTGCGTGACGATAATTCCCTATTTTGTCCACCCCACCGCTGCACAGCAAACCACAGAAACCATTAAAATCGGTCCAGCACACCGGAGCCGTTCATGCGATCCGGTTGTTTTGTGGCTCGATGCTGCAGCTGGAAGCCGACAGATGTTTTTTGGTCCCTGGTTTTAAATCAAACCCCGTTCTTTATCTTCTTCACACATGTGCAGGTTGTGTTGGGGTCCATCGGTCCGCTGCGCCCCCCACACTTCTCCCATCAGATACGGGGAGTTTGTTGTTGTTGTTGACACGTTAAAGTGATACAATGTAACAATTGTACCTTAAAATAACAGCTTGAAAAAAAAAATGGTGCCGCTACAAAGACTTTTAATATGTAGATGTCTCCTCCTCCTCCATCGGGGTCTGTGGGGAGAAAACTCCACTCTGTCACATGTTGTAGCGCCCGGTCCTTGGACCTGCTTTCTGTCAGTGATTACGCAACGTAAAAGAACAAAGACCTTAAAGCCCCACTATGTAGTTTTCCCTTGTAGCGCCCCCTTCAGGTATTTAACGTGTACTTCAGTGTGGTAAATACCCAGTTATAGATCAGGTGTCTGAACCTCTGGCTCTGAGCCATATGTGGCTCTTCTGGTGACGCATATGGCTCTTTAGAGTTTGAGTTAATAATAATCTCCTCCGCCCCCTGTAACTTTCTCTCTCCTCCAGATGACAGCAGCAGTAATGTCAGGTCCCTTTCTTAAAGACGTCTTTGTTCTTTAAACTAAAGGTCTGTTATTGGTGGTCTCCACAGCAGCATGTCTCTCTGTCTCTACGTCGCGTAGCGGAGACAATAAAAAGTCCCCTGTGAGGTGGACTGGACTATGTGACGCTGGTCATCATGACAGAAAGCAGGTCCAAGGACCGGGCGCTACAACATGTGACAGAGTGGAGTTTTCTCCCCACAGACCCCGATGGAGGAGGAGGAGACATCTACATATTAAAAGTCTTTGTAGCGGCACCATTCTTTTTCAAGCTGTTATTTTAAGGTAGGAATTGTGACATAGTGTCGCTTTAAATGTTTTTTTTCATTTGGAGGATAGAGAAAGTTATAACTCAAACTCCAAAGAGCCATATGCGTCACCAGAAGAGCCACATATGGCTCAGAGCCAGAGGTTCAGACCCCTGATCTATCTAACTGGGTATTTACCACACTGAAGTACACGTTAAATACCTGAAGGGGGCGCTACAAGGGGAACACTACATAGTGGGGCTTTAAAGAAAGAAAATGAGCAAATGAAACCAACCCTACCGTATAACGCCTGCGTGCTTCGTGGGGAAACGGGTCTCTTGTACTTTAAGCTCCAGTCAGAGAGTAGTTGTTAGTAATTAGTGTTGATGGATGTCCCTTCGTCAATATAAAGCACGGCCGCAATCAAATGACAGTTAAACGCCGATCGACCGGACGAGGAGCCAGCAGGCCGCCCGGCCTCTGAGCCCGAGGGGTGAAATGTACATGTTCTGAAGCGGTATCGGCAGAACACAAGCGTTTAAAGGATCTGCTGAGAGGGTGACGAGGCGGCTGCTTTGAGAGATTTATTCTGACTGACGGTGCGGGGGGGGGGGGGGGGGGGGGGGCTCTGCAGGGGAGAGCGTTTCTTTACCGTGGACACGCGTTTCAGGTTTTATAAAGCCGCGCTGCTCAGCGGTGGAAATCCCCTCGTTTAGTGGCTCAACTTGACGGTTTTTAAACAGTAAATTCAAAACAAGTTTGGTTTGGACTCAGAATGAACCTGTCAGGTTGTAATAGTTTATTTTGATAACATCTGCAGAGGTCTTATGTTTTAAATTAATACATATAGAAAGATATTATAATAGAACATATTAGGGAGAATATTGATGTTGTTATTAATGTATTATAAAGCATAAGAGCAATGTTTACTCTATGCAAATGGAAATGGAAAGAATTAATGTATGTTCATGAGAGTGACTGTATGTTAGTATTATAGATCGACGGAGCCGGTTGAGATCCGTGATGTGACTTACAATAATAGACAGGACTTTTATTGTGAAGCTGACTTTAATACAGACAATAATAGACGGGGCGAGTGCTAAAACTCTCGGGAAAAGACAAATCGTGTCTCTTCTCCAGGAGCCCGCCAGGCCGTAAGGAGGAGGAGCACGTCTCTTTTTGCTTGAGTATTGCCTCTCCATGTGAGTTGTTTCTGTTTCCTCCTTGAGAGTGACTTTTCCTTTGTAACGTTTCTAGTTTAGCTTCGTTTTTATTTTAGTTGTCAGCCGTTTTGCTCTTCTCCCGTTTGGAGTGACGTTGTGTTTTGGATTAGCCCGAGTGTGTTTAGTGAGCTCTTTTCCATAACCCATTTATTTGCCACTCCTCAAAGAGGAGGTCAACAAAGTGGGCTTATACGTTCTACCCTCTGCATCCGAGTCCTCATTTTAGTCCAGGCCGGACCATTTGGTGTCCATCTGATTAGCTTGAAATACGATAACTTGTGCGCTGCCATGTGAAAGTCGAAAGGCGAAAATCTGAATCCGATGTTCTGTCATTTTATGCTACTTGTCGAGAACCGCTACCTTGTGGTATTGCGCATGCGGCGAGTCGATTTTCAGAGGTTTTTTTGACACGCCCATCATGTTTTGCCACCCTGTCGATGCACGTCTGATAACGGGGAGTGACATCATCAAAATCCCGATTATTTCCCTAGTTAAAAGTACATTCAGCATGTATATTGTACAGGTAGTAATAATATGTAGTAATGACATGTAGATTAATGAGTGATAAGCAGTTGCTATTTCTTTTGTGTCAACAAATTATTGTAAACATGAGTTTGTTCACATTATCATAATAAAGCACTGGTTTATTATTAGGGTATTTAGTGTTGAAGATAAAC
>CM070093.1:1832500-1912500 GCA_036178185.1 Liparis tanakae
GGAGAGAGGAGCTCAGTGTATCCTAAGCGTCCATAAGGAGAGAGGAGAGGAGAGAGGAGCTCAGTGTATCCTAGGCGTCCATAAGGAGAGAGGAGAGGAGAGAGGAGCTCAGTGTATCCTAGGCGTCCATAAGGAGAGAGGAGAGGAGAGAGGAGCTCAGTGTATCCTAGGCGTCCATAAGGAGAGAGGAGAGGAGAGAGGAGCTGAGTGTATCCTAAACATCTATAAGGAGAGAGGAGAGGAGAGAGGAGCTCAGTGTATCCTAAACATCCATAAGGAGAGAGGAGAGGAGAGAGGAGCTCAGTGTATCCTAGGCGTCCATAAGGAGAGAGGAGAGGAGAGAGGAGCTCAGTGTATCCTAAGCGTCCTTAAGGAGAGAGGAGAGAGGAGCTCAGTGTATCCTAAGCGTCCATAAGGAGAGAGGAGAGGAGAGAGGAGCTCAGTGTATCCTAGGCGTCCATAAGGAGAGAGGAGAGGAGAGAGGAGCTCAGTGTATCCTAGGCGTCCATAAGGAGAGAGGAGAGGAGAGAGGAGCTCAGTGTATCCCAAGCGTCCTTAAGGAGAGAGGAGAGGAGAAAGGAGAGGAGAGGAGAGAGGAGAGGAGAGGAGAGAGGAGCTCAGTGTATCCCAAGCGTCCTTAAGGAGAGAGGAGAGGAGAGAGGAGAGGAGAGGAGAGAGGGAGAGAGGAGAGGAGAGGAGAGAGGAGCTCAGTGTATCCCAAGCGTCCATAAGGAGAGAGGAGAGGAGAGAGGAGCTCAGTGTATCCTAGGCGTCCATAAGGAGAGAGGAGAGGAGAGAGGAGCTCAGTGCATCCCAAGCGTCCTTAAGGAGAGAGGAGAGGAGAGAGGAGAGGAGAGGAGAGGAGAGAGGAGCTCAGTGTATCCTAAACGTCCATAAGGAGAGAGGAGAGAGGAGCTCAGTGTATCCAAGCGTCCTTAAGGAGAGAGGAGAGGAGGGAGGTGCATCTCTCACATCTTGCTGTACATCTTTTTAAATCCCTCTTCATTTAGTGCTGAGTCATCGTTTCCTTTAATGACCAAATGAGAATCGACTGTCAACAATTCATGATTTCACTTATTTTCTAAAATGCTAAATAATGAGCGTCCATCAAAGATAATTTGACGCACTCACCACTTTTCTTTCTCTTTGTGTTTTCCCTCTCAGGTCCAACGCTGATGAACACGAGAAACCACTTCATCAAATAAAGATTACAACGCTTCATCTTAAATGTACCAATACAATAACGCTAAAATAAATGTTCTGATTACCAGATTTTTTTCTTCGTATGAACAATTGATTTAGAACAAGTGAAGAAAAAAAAGAGCGATTTAGGATAAGAATACAGATTGTTTAAAACTTATCTTTTAATATTATTTATTTTAAAAAAGTTCCAAAATTATTAGTTTCAGAAAATAGACAAAAAGAGTAAAGTGTTAGTTATCTTTTTTTGAATTTGTATTTTAATTGCCTATTTGTTTGGTTTTACTTGTATTCAATGCTTTTATGGTATGGTCTTTTTTGTTTGCCACCATTTAAGTTGTGTTTATGCTTTGTTTATCTGTAGAGCACTTTGTAAACTTTGTTTTTAAAAGTGCTATATAAATAAAGTTATTATTATTATTATTATTATTATCTTGACATTTCCTTGAATAAATGACTATTAACTATTTCATAACCAATAAAAAAGCAAAATAAATCCGTCACACGTCTCGGTGTCTCCTCACTTCTGACCTCGTCCTCATGTTTGACCTCTTGACCTCTGACCCCTGTGGACTAAAACAACGTGACAGTGACACACACGAGACCCTCAGGTCATCAGAGATGTGACGAGAGCAGGTGATTCCTCCTCATCACCAGGTGTGTTTGTGTGTTTGTGTGTTTGTGAGTTTGTGTGTTTGCGTGTTTGCGTATTTGCGTGTTTGTGTGTTTGTGTGTTTACGTCCAGCAGCCGAGACACTCGGGACTCATCAGGACCGCTCGACTTCACCGAGAGACGACTTCTCTTTGTCTCTCTCTCTCTCTCTTTTTTTCTCTCTCTCTTTGTCTCTCTCTCTTTGGAAGAGAGACTGCTAATGCTGCTGACCGCCACACACGGTATGAAGGGCTCGTGTGCGGGTGTGGTGTGTGTGTGGTGTGTGTGTATGTGTGTGCGCGTGTGGGCATAGGTAGGTGTGTGTGTGTGTGTTTTGTGTGTGGTGTGTGGTGTGTGTGTGTGTGTGCATAGGTAGGTGTGTGTGTGTGCGTGTGTGCATAGGTAGGTGTGTGTATGTGGTGTGTGTGGTGTGTGTGTGTGGTATGTGTGTGTGGTGTGTGTGTGTGTGTGTGGTGTGTGTGTGCGTGTGTGCATAGGTAGGTGTGCGTGTGTGCGTGTATAGGTACGTGTGTGTGTGTGTGGTGTGTGTGTGTGTGTGGTGTGTGTGTGGTGTGTGTGGTGTGTGTTAATGTGTGGTGTGTGTGTGATGTGTGTGTGTAGTGTGTGGTGTGTGTCTCATTAAACAAGGTCCAGGCACACTTAGTGTTTACAGAAGATTATACTCAGACATCAACACTGATTGGAATAGAGAGCTAATTGCTCCATACAAGATGGAGCTCTCTCTCTCTCTCTCTCTCTCTCCCTCTCTCATCTCACACACCTCCGCAATCCTCCCATCCAGCCCTCTTTCCTGTCTTCCTCCCATCCTCCTCCTCCCAAGAAGATGACTAACACCTGTCACAATCTATCCAAGCTGCAAACGATAATTAATCACACGTTGCCGCAAATGCACCGACATTGACGTGGGTGCGCACACACACACACACACACACACACACACACACACACACACACACACACACACACACACACGGGGCAGGTGTTCTTGTGATCACTCAAGAGCTGCGATGTGAAAACACATGACCGAGTCCTCAGACCATAGAGTGTGTAAATGCACTCTACTTTCCCATAATGCACTCTACTTTCCCATAATGCACTCTTTCAGCCTGACCTTGCCAAAGCGACTCTGTCCGCCACTCTATAAAACAGGCCTAATGTTGGCCATAACACAAATGCAACACAACAATCAGACACACACACACACACACACACACACACACACACACGCCAAGGTTGGGAGTATAAGGAGTTAAAGGATCTGTAAAGTAGGGAGAGAAGGAGGAGGGGAGGGGCCGGATGAAAAAGACCAACGGGGAGAACAACATGAGCTCTGGAAGTGATGTAAAGATTCTTTGTTCCAGGAACTCGTCATCACACCTAAAAATGACCGACTGAACACCAGTTATAACATTTTATTATTATTTTTATCTCACACACACAGAACAACAGCCTCACAGCCTCACAGCAGTTTGTGGAGTCACGCGATGTTGGTCCATCGGTCTGAGGACATGGACACACATTTAAAGTATTTTCCGTGTCACTCAGCACAACTTTGAATATATTTACAAGTTACAAGTTACAAGTCTTTTATTGTCAGATGCACAGAATGACACAGGGTCGGACTGGGCTCTGACACTCTGAGGACAAGGCACCACAACAACTACCATAGCATAACACAGCAAACATAACATAACATACCATGACATAACATGACATACACTCTGTACAAGTACTCTGAACATAATTTACATGTAGTAACATATAATAACCCTAATATACAATGCAACATGCTAAAACATATACCAACCTATACATATAATACTAACATATATACACTACCGTTCAAAAGTTTGGGGTCACTTAGAAATGTCTTTATTTTTCAAATAAAAGCATGTTTTCTGAATGAAGATAACATTAAATTATTAAGAAATGCACTCTCTACATTATTAACGTGGTAAATTACTATTCTAGGTTGAAACACCTGAACAATTTAAATATCTACACGGTTGTATAGAGGCCCATCTCCAGTGTTCTAATGGCACATTGTGTTATCGCCTTAGAAGAATTTTAGAAAAGCCTTTTGTTATGTTAGTACAGCTGAAAACAGTTATGCTGGTCACAGAAGCTTTTCAACTGGCCTTCCTTTTGAGCTTGAAGTCTGAAGAACACAATTCATATTTAAAATAAAAATAATTATTTCTAACCTTGTCAATGTATTTACTATATCTTCTATTCATTTTGCAATTCATTGGATAAATAAAAGAGAGTTTTCATGGAAAACACGAAATTATCTCGTTGGGGGACCCCAAACTTTTGAACGGTAGTGTACATATAACATATAATACACATATAGTAACATATAATAAACTTATCTACAGACAAATGGGAGTAGCAGGTAGTGCAATAATTCTGATAACATGTATAAACATGTATTTGTCAAGTAAGAAGCCGTATGAAGTGTAAGTACAAGCAGTGATTTTAAAGTGACAGTGATTTTAAAGTGACAGTGATTTTAAAGTGACAATGATTTTAAAGTGATTTTAAAGTGACAGTGATTTTAAAGTGACAGTGATTTTAAAGTGACAGTAATTTTAAAGTGACAGTGATTTTAAAGTGACAGAGATTTTAAAGTGACAATGATTTTAAAGTGATTTTAAAGTGACAGTGATTTTAAAGTGACAGTGATTTTAAAGTGATTTTAAAGTGACAGTGCTTTTAAAGTGACAGTGCTTTTAAAGTGACAGTGATTTTAAAGTGACAGTGATTTTAAAGTGATTTTAAAGTGACAGTGATTTTAAAGTGACAGTGATTTTAAAGTGACAGTAATTTTAAAGTGACAGTAATTTTAAAGTGACAGAGATTTTAAAAGTGACAATGATTTTAAAGTGATTTTAAAGTGACAGTGATTTTAAAATGACAGTGATTTTAAAGTGATTTTAAAGTGACAGTGCTTTTAAAGTGACAGTGCTTTTAAAGTGACAGTGATTTTAAAGTGACAGTGATTTTAAAGTGATTTTAAAGTGACAGTGCTTTTAAAGTGACAGTTATTTTAAAGTGACAGTGCTTTTAAAGTGACAGTGCTTTTAAAGTGACAGTTATTTTAAAGTGACAGTGATTTTAAAATGACAGTGATTTTAAAGTGACAGTATTTTGGAAGCATCATTTTCTTGTCCACACAACTTTATTTTCGGGCAACAAATCCGCTCTGAGGTCGGAGCGTGCGGCTCCAACGCAACGCTCTGGGACCCGAGGCCTCGTGGTTAAAAACATGTGTTCACGTTTACAAAAGAATCCTAATTGACTTTCCATTGCCGATGTTTCTCAGTAAAAGCGCACAAGCCCACATGTCTGTTATCAGGACAATAGGCGCACACAGTTTACTCAAAACACACAAAAAGCAGCTTCTACGGCCTCAGAGGGATTCAATAGAAGCGGAAGGTAAAACCTCTAATGAGCTCCGATGGCGTCACCCAAAGGTCAAAGGGTCAAGACAACTGGATGTTCATCAAAGCTGCATGTGTGTGTGTCAAAGTTCACAGATGTTGTGAATCAAACCTCCGATGCGCTCCGTCTGGGCTTTGTTGTTTCTATTGTGTTTTCCTCATCTTCTTCCTCCATCCATCCTTCTCCACATCTCTCACTCCAACTTTCTGCTTGTGCCTCGTGCCTCTTCGCATTTGTCATGCCTTCAGTTGTGTTTTTGATTAATATTGATTTAGCTGTTATTGTGGTCTGCAGGGACGCCGCATTTCAATAACTTCTAATTACACACACGCGCACACACTCGCACAAACACACAAACGCACACACGCTTCGATAAATCTGATTGCGAGCTCCAGTCGTGACGCCTCTGTGTCCCGGGCCAAAAATTACAACAGCGATCTGACATTGTCAATAAATACGGGTGCCATTCTGGCCGGCTGACTTCTTGTGAAATGAGAGATGGAAATAAATATTGGAAAAAGAAAAGAAAAAAATCTCCCCCCCCCCCTGTCTTTTCTGGTTTATTTCTCTCAGAGCCGTCCGTAATTCCTTCCTTCCTTCCCCGCTTACATCATCCCGTCCTCCTCTCCCTCAGCCCACCCTCATGTCTTGAATTAGCTGCAGCTGTTGATTCAGCATCAATCACTGCGGAATCTAATTTGTCAAACCTCAAACAGGCCGCGCCCTCCACCCCCCCTCCACCCTGTGTGTCTGCAGAGCCACAAATGAGATGTGTGATAAGGCAACAGGGGGAGTTGTGCGGGGGGATGAGAACAGACTTCTGCACTTTGAAGTCGGAGCAGATAAAAAACAACAGAGGGCTCTTTGTGGTACAAAGGGAGCGTTTCTCCCCTTCATCCATCTTCCCTCCTTCCTCCACCGATTCTTCGCTACCTGCAGTCTGTCGCTCTGTGAACTGTCGCATGCAGGCCCTCGACCTGCGTCACCCAGCTGCACCATCCAGCTGCACCACCCACCCACCCACAGGGAAGAGCTCTCACTGTGTGCGCGGATAACATTTTTTCTGTATGCAGACACACACACAATTATATATATATTTATATATATATATATAAAAAAAATATATATAAATATATATACATATATATGTATATATAAATATATACATATAAATATATATATATATATAAATAAATATATATATAAACATACATATATATATACGTATAATATATATATATATAAATAAATATATATATATATATACATATATATATATATATATATATATAAATATATATAAATATATATATATATATATATATATATATACATATATAAATATATATATATATATATATATATATATATATATATACATACATATATATACACACAAATATAAATATATTTATATATATACATATAATATATATATATATACGTATATAAATATATATATACATACATACCATATATATATAAATATATATCCTCCCTGCATTGGCACACGGCTGATAAAGACATGCAGTACATTCCGTTTGTCTATTTGTCTCCTCATTTCTGGGTCGTGTGCTTTTAGCTGCGTCTCGCAGGCAATCTTCTTCCCCATTATTTGAGCACACCGAGGCTCGTTCCTGTCACTTTGATTTTTGCAGCTCGCGCCGCCAAGTCTGCAAAGACCTCGTCACTGTCAGCCTGACGTTCATCTCGCGTCCCGCCGGCCCGCGGCTCCCCTTCACGGCATCCCGCTCCTCCTCCTCCCGCCCCGTGCTCTCCACTCGGGAGTCGTTTGTCTTCTGTGTGTCCGCTGCGATGATGTGGGATAACGTCGGGGGCCAGCGGAGCAGACCGGGGAGTATTGGAATATCGATCCTCCTCCGCTCGCCCGCTTCTCTTGGTGCAGTTTTTTATTTTTATTCTGCCCGTGTGATAAAGCGGCTGGTCCTGATGGGGTTTAGCGCCACGCATTGTTTCTTATACCTTGTGTGTGTGTGTGTGTGTGTGTGTGTGTGTGTGTGTGAGAGCAGGGAGTTGTTTGTGGCTGTGTGAGAGTGTTCATTTTCCATCTGACTGTGCTCTCTTACACCATTCACATCCAGTTCTCTCCCAGAAGTGTCTGTTTACACTTCACACTCGCGTCGGATTGTTCCACTATCGTCATCCTTTGAAATTAAATTCAAAGGATGGAGCATGTCAACAGACCCCAGCAGCACTGAACACGCAGTAGATCAACACACACATTGAGTCCAACATCTTTATTTATCCGTATATTATATTTTAAAAACGTGAAGCGCCAGTCGGCCGGACCCGGTGCTGCATCCTTTGTAAACATCCAAACCCGCAGACTCTGATGCACAAAGGTCCGCCTGGAGCTGCAGAGCCAAGAGCGCAAATAATCATTGTATTAAAATATGCTGTCAAAACAATGGTAACTAGATCGGGTACTCGGTAGAGCGCATATCCTTTTGGTACCTTTTCATGACCTTGACCTTTGACCTGATCGATCCCAAAATGTAATCAAATGGTCCCCGATATATCAATCATCGCATCACATTTCATGCGATTCGTTTTAATATTATTTGAGTTAAGCGAATAACACGCATGCAAACTACAACGGGCACTCGGTAGAGAGCATACCTTCACATATCACAAGATTGGGCATTGAATTATGAACATTTTGGCATTAGTTGCATGCCAATTGGATAAAAATTGCTATAGTAAAAAGAAGATTGTGACCTTTTCATGACCTTGACCTTTGACCCAATCGATCCCAACATCTAACCAAATGGTCCCCGGATAATGACCAATCATCCCGACAAATTTAATGCGATTTGTTTGAATAATTTCTGAGTTATGCGCATAACACGCATACAAATGAATGAATAAATAGATAAATACACAGCGATCAAAACATAACCTTCCGCATTCTCGAATGCGAAGGTAATGATAAAAAAAGATCAATCAAACTCCTGCATGAAACAATACAGTAATCATAGAAACACTAATATTTTCCTTCTCTTTTTCAACTCTTCCTCCTCATAACCTGCTCCAGACATCCAGGTGGAAGGTTTAAACTCCCTCAGCATGCAGATCAACAACACCAACACCTATGTTCATGTGATACAGTAATGCCATGGTTGTGTGTGTAACTGCCCGTATCACTGCAAGAGATATATCAATCATACGTCATTGTTTTAGGTGGAAAACGACTTATCTGAGTCCCATTACCGACAGCGTGACAGCCGGCTGATACGAGCCGCCGTTGTGTCCCATCACACAGGCCTCTATTATCCCTGTGGCTCCTATCTGCTCACAACTGCTTACTTTGGCATTGAAGAGAGCCACTTTCTGCTGAGTGACTCATGGTTGTTATGGAGCGCAACACGCCCGCATGGAAAGACCCTCGCCAAGAGGAAAAGATCAACGCGATGGGCGAGAAGGACGATAAACATCTGCAGGAGTAGGAAAACAGAGCGGCTCGAGCGTGCGAGCGAGAGTATGTGCGTGTATTTAATAGAGACGTGGAGGACACATGTCGTCAGGCCGGCTGATGTAGTCAGAGAGAGAGAGAGAGAGAGAGGGAGGGAGAGAGATAGAGAGAGAGTGTAAGAGATTTTTAAAAAACACTTTATTTACATTTTCTTAGCCTTTACACCGTTTCTTTAAAAATAAAGTGTTTTAATAAATCAGGTTGTTTAAAATAAAAACAAACAAAAAACATTCATGAATAAAACATATTTTACCTAATAAAAAGTGGCTTAAACACTAGCTCCTCCTCCACCACAGAACAAACAATACCTTTAAAACACCACCGTTGTTTAAAAGCATCCAGGTCTCCAATGTGTTTATAAAACCTGAACTCCAGCCAGAGAGAGAGATTTTGAAAAACACTTTATTTACATTTTCTTATCTTTTACGTTTCTTTAAAAATAAAGTGTTTAAAAAAAATCAGGTTGTTTAAAATCAAGTTCAAACAAAAGAAAGCATTAAAACAAAAATAAAACATGTCTTACCAAATAAAAAGTGGCGCAAACACCAGCTCCTCCTCCACCACCGAACAAACGTTAAAACACCACCGTTGTTTAAAAGCATCCAGGTCTCCAATGTGTTTATAAAACCTGAACTCCAGCCAGAGAGAGAGATAGATAGATAGATAGATAGATAGATAGATAGATAGATAGATAGATAGAGAGAGAGAGAGAGAGAGAGAGAGAGAGAAGCCTCATGCCAAAGACAGTCCAGAGTTCCTCTTTCTGTTCACAGGTCAAACACAAACTGATCAGGACAAACCAAACACTGGGGAAGAGACACACAGGGTTTAAACACACAGGGGGATGCAGGTGAAGGGACACTGGGGGACGAGACACAGGTGGACACAATGAGGGCGGGGCTAGCAATCACACAGGAGGAACCAATCAGGAACAGTTCCTGGAGTCCTTTTGACTTCACGTCTCATCGGGTCATCGACTATGAGACGTCATAGATCCTATCCTGGATGGTGGAATATGAATACTACCAACTACGCCATACGCTAGACTCCGCCCACTGCTGAGACTCCGCCCACTCCTCCTCTCTACCTCCACCTGATGGACGGTGGAGGTCTGGATGGTGGAATCTGCCAACTACCAACTCTTCATCATCTGTCATCTGTCCTCTTCATCGTGTTGTTCCTGTGTGTAATGATTCCTTCTGGTCACATGACCTCTATGACACCTGTCCACCTGGAGAGGATCCTCCTCTGTTCTCTCCTCAAGGGTTCTCAGCTTTTACCCTGAAGGCTTGTTTGGGAGTTGTTCCTGATCCATGTGAGGTCAAAGGTCAAAGGTCAGGGATGTCTATATGTACAGATTGTAAAGTACTCGGAGACACGTGTAATCTGTGAAAATGGGCTCTACAAATAAACTGAGTTGACTTGAACATGGCAGATGATCACAGGGACAGGAAGTGCAGGGAAGCAAAATAACTTCAAAATAAGACAAAATCATGACACAAATTAGTTAAAAAACATAATTCTCCAAAAAGTAAATGTTTCACTTGTTGTTTTTATCTCTCCGATGACACAATGTCATGGACGTGGTTTATTTGGCTTAAAGGGTTCGTCCACTGACGCCACAGAGAAGTTTGCACATGAAACAAATCTAATCCTTTGGGGGAGAGAGAGAGAGAGAGAGAGAGAGAGAGGAGTGAGCCGACCGGAGATCTGCTCCTCGTCTCTGAGACGCTCCTAGCATCACACACAGGTCGACACATGTTGCATTGTGGGTAACAAGCCCCAGGAATAAAAAAAGATGATCGCTCTGGTTTAGTTTTAAAGCTGTACTTTTAAAACTGTGCGTTGTGAGTCCATCGACAGTTACAGGCGTGCGATGCTTTACATTTTTTATAAGTCTGAGAATTTGTTCTCAAGCTCCAGGGAACGCTTCATCCCTCAGGTAACGAGAAGAACTAAGACACACCATCAGAGACACGCCGTCCACTGGACAGCAAGACTATTTAACACCATTCGATAAACACAGCAATGCCAAAACAATGCATTATTCACACACACACACACACACACACACACACACACACACACACACACACACACACACACACACACACACACACACACACACACACACACTGTAGGGGCTGATTGTGATCTGTGACCGTGTGTGGTTGGACATCAAGAACAAAGCCGTAATTCAAGTCTGTTCACACCTTCCATCTCGAGATGCTGCATATCATTTTATAGGCAGTGTGCCACACACACACACACACACACACACACACACACACACACACACACACACACACACACACACACACACACACACCAAAAGTAATTTGTCATGTTGATGATAAATTATACCCTTTCCAGTTCAAAGCCTACAGAGGTTAGAGAGAGAGACAGATAGAGGGAGAGAGACAGGGAGAGAGAGAGAGACAGAGATAGAGACACGCACACACACACACACACACACACACACACACACACACACACACACACAGAGACAGAGCAAGAGAGTGAGAGTGAGAAAGACACACACACACACACACACAGAGAGTGAGAGAGAGAGAACTTTCATGGGATACGGTTTAATATTTTTTGAGTTATGTGAATAACACGCATACAAATAAATAAATAAATACACGGCGATCAAAACAACCTTCTACATTTTCAATGAGACGGTCACAACGAGCTTCTGTTCCTCCCACTATTTCAATAGGAGGCTAGGAATGAGTTAAAAACTGAACTTTGTAGTCTTTGTGTGTCTTTGAGGTTATTTGAAGTGTCGTCCTGGTGTATTGTGACCAGGCCGGGGGGGCCTCTGACATGTTGGTCCACTGAGAACCTTCAGGACACATAATAATGTTGTGAAAGTTTAAACAAGTACTGCAACATTAAACTGTGTGTGTTCTCCAAAGCATCGAGTCTGCTGCTCTGGAACCTTCTTCTGGATCAGTGTTGTTGTGTTCCTGTTCTCCTGGAGACCGGAGTATCCGAGCATCTCGTAACGAGATATCACAAAACAAACGCACCCCCGGCCCCTCGGTGTGAGAGGATTATCTTTCTGCGTTTCATTGATCCTGGGATGAGCCGCCTGGACGTCAGCCCACCAGATATCCACGAGACCGAGACCGAGACTGTCTGTGTCTCAATCAGCGTACTTGTGTCCTTTCCTCTACTTGTTTACTTTCCTCTACTTGTGTCCTTTCCTCTACTTGTTTACTTTCCTCTACGTGTGTCCTTTCCTCTACGTGTGTCCTTTCCTCTACGTGTGTCCTTTCCTCTACTTGTGTCCTTTCCTCTACTTGTGCGTCCTTTCCTCTACGTGTGTCCTTTCCTCTACGTGTGTCCTTTCCTCTACTTGTGTCCTTTCCTCTACGTGTGTCCTTTCCTCTACTTGTGTTGTTTCCTCTACTTGTGTCCTTACTTGCGTCCTTTCCTCTACTTGTGTCCTTTCCTCTACTTGTGTCCTTTCCTCTCCTCGTGTCCTCGTGTCCTGTCTCCTCATCAGTCTCATGTTCACATTCAAAGTTCTCTTCTCTCTCTTCACGGTCAAAACGCCCGGATGTGACTTGCTCCTCCCACTTTACCCAGCATGCATCAGAGGAGACGTGTGCGTACTCTGGCCAGCAGATATCCCAGAATGCATTTCACCAGCAACCGGAAACAATAGCGGAGGAGAAAATAAACAACTGACAGATGACTTTTAATAAATACTACTGTTGAGTCAGGAATGTCATATTAGGATGTTTTGTTTATTTGACTATAATAATAATGTCCAGTGAATAATGAGAGTAAAGGAGAAGAACAGCTGATGTGGTGACGTCATCAAGTCAGCTGCTGCTCCATCGCAGAAAGACCGTCCTCCGTCCTCCGGAGTCTGGACTCCCGGGACCAGAAGAACACAAGAACACACGTCTAGTCGTGTTCTTAGAATCGAGAATAGTTAGAAAACACGCCTGCCTCCACCCGGGCCGGAGCATCCATCACACGCCATTCGCCTTAGAGGTGCGTGGAGGAGGAGGAGGAGGAGGCGGAGCCTTGCAGGAGACCTAGAGGCTGAATGCCCAGGGGAGCAGAGCCGGGGGGGGGGGACCCATCGGCTCCTCGCCGCTCAGCGTCCCCCAAGAACTCATAACGCCTCCATCCCCCCCCCCCCGCCCCCCCCGGGGTATTGCTTCTGGGATAGCCGGCAACTACGCAGCACTGAAAAACCACCTCGCTAATACTCACACACACTGAGGTAGAGACTGTGTGTGTGTGTGTGTGTGTGTGTGTGTGTGTGTTCCCAAGTCCAACAGACCTCTTTTGTATTCAGGTACGTTGGCTCAACTGGGGAGATGCTGATACCTCCTTGACACAAGGTCACACATTATGCCCTTAAAAAGAAATACAGGTATGTGTAATCCCACAACACACACACACACACACACACACACACACACACACACACACACACACACACACACACACACACACACACACACACACACACACACACACACACACACACACACACACACACACACACACACACACTGGCCGACATAATTACAGGATGTAAACCACTTTGTTTCATCTTCATAATCGCTTGAGGACTTGAAGGGAGGGTCACTGACACGATCATCCTGTTGGAGGAGAGGAGATGGAGAGAGAGGGGAGAGAGGGGAGGGAGACGGGGAGAGAGAGAGGGGGGGAGAGACGGGGCGAGAGGGGAGAGTGCAGAGAGTGGAAAGAGAGGGGAGAGAGGGGAGAGAGAGAGGGGAGACGGCAGGAGGGAGGATATTAAAGCCTCGGCTATGCGGAGCGTCTCGGGGTCCAGGAGGAGGAATATGCAGCGAGCACAATGGATCCCTCTGTGGCTTCTCATAAATTCTGGAACAGGCGTGTGTGTGTGTGTGTGTGTGTGTGTGTGTGTGTGTGTGTGTGTGTGTGTGTGTGTGTGTGTGTGTGTGTGTGTACAGGGTGTGTGTTACGGTGTGTCTCTGTATTGATATATGGAGATATGGTATTTCAGAGAGTACAGCTCGTGTGTTTCAGGGAGACGGCCGGTACACCTCCCCGTCTGACAGCCGGCACTGATTGGCTTTACTCACTGCTGTGTGTGTGTGTGTGTGTGTGTGTGTGTGTGTGTGTGTGTGTCTGCATGCACAGGTTCACAGGTGATGCAGAGATGTTGAGACAGCAATCCTGTCACCCAGAAATATTCATAAACAACCGAAACCATAACTTGTCCGTTTTACATTCCTGTCTTTGCATAAATGAGATACGACTTAGCTCGAGGTTTGGGGGGTTTGTTTAGTATTTATGCTAAGCTCTGGAAACCACCTTCATATTTAAAAGACTAACACCAGGGTGAAGCGATCTCCTCATCTGACTCAATTTAAGCATATTTCCCAAATATACTGAGGCATTCCTTCAATTTAAAAGAATCCGCAGTTTTAAAATCTTCACTATTTAACCAGAAGATGACATTTCCTAAACTATAATCAACTGTTTTTCTCTGAATCTGCAGGGTATCAATGTCACACGTCTTTCCGCTAGTATTCATAATCCAGGCGGGTCTTTTCTCCCAGATGCATTATGCAAAGTAAATTATTGGTTCAGGAATGTGTTTGTTAGTCGACTCCTCCGAGGGAACATTCCAGCAATAATGCAGGAGGAGTGTCTGACGGCTGCACGGCCTGTGAAATGAGCTCAAATCTCCCAGGAAGCAAAAGGAGGAGAGTAACAGCAACACTAGAGGATGAGGAAGAGGTGAGGAAGAGGTCTGATGAAGGTCTAGATCAGGAACCTGTTGGACTGGGAGAGCCATAAAAGACAAATATTTCGAAATATATTTTGTTGGGAGCCATATGGTATTTTTCACGTATAATGTTAATGCTGGGGGGGGGGGGGGGAGGCAGGTGATTTTTTTTTTTTTTTTTTACAAATATTTTTATTGTTGTCTTTTCCACAATGCACAAACAAACACAAGACAGAACAAAGCAAAACAAAAAGGCACAGCAAAATAACGTATAGGCATAGAGATATCAATATCACTAGCATTTTTTTGTTAAGTGTTACTGACTGTTCCTCAGAGAACCAAACAATAACAATAGAAGATGACAGATATGCATATGCACAAATAGATACATATATTAACCGACAAATGGAACGCTCCAACGTTCCTTAAATGTGACTCGTCAGGTGACTTTTTATTTGCTCCGCCCCGATGCACTCAAAAGATAACTCAACAAATAACTCAAAGTCAAAAGAGACATATCAGGGTTCTTACACATTTTGACCAATGGATTTCCATGACTTTTCCATGATTTTATACCAAATTCCCATGACCAAACACGAACAATTTAGTAAATCTTGCGTATTGAAAGCGTACGCCGGCTTACATTTTAAGCGGCTTTCTTAAAAAAAAATCGGCGTAAATGAACACGTGTTAACAAATTTCCATGACTTTTCCCAAACTTTTATGATTTGTTTTTTTCCATGACTTTTCCAGGCCTGGAAATGACCATTTTAAAATCCCATGACTTTTCCAGGTTTTCCGTGACCTTAAGAACCCTGCATATGCGTCACCAGAAGAGCCATATATGGATCAGAGCCAGAGGTTCACGACCCCTGATCTATCGTAACTGGCTATTTACCACACTGAAGTACATGTTAAATACCTGAAGGGGGCGCTACAAGGGAAACACTACATAGTGGGGCTTTAAATGTTGAATACAATACCTCATTCATGGAGGAGGTGTTGCGCAACGCTTCTCCAGCTGCCCTCACACAGTGGTGTGTTCCCCCTCTGCGCTCGCTCCATGAGCCGATGTTTGTCACACACACACACACACACACACACACACACACACACACACACACACACACACACACACACACAATGTTTGTTCTTCTCTAACGAGGAACGAGACGAGAGCCACGCGTCACGCAGAGCATCCCAACAACCCTCCAGGCGTTTCATTCTGAGGGAAGTGAGGAAGTTCTGAAACTGGGCTCTTCGCAAATAATGGAAAACAGGCTTCCGGACTAGCGTGAATTAAGTTATCAGGATTTTTCAGGTAAGTAGTATTTAATCAGACACCGGTGTATTTCGTCAATCAGTTACAAAACACATTTAACAGACATAACTATAACTCAAGGAATGCTAGTTTAGGTCAATCGATACAAGTAAGTAACCTCCTCAAGCCTACTGGTATCTATCGTATGATTACCGCTTGGAACTCACTACCTCCTCGTTTAACTCACATAAGTAATTGAATAAGTAATTCAAAATACAATTAAAAAGGCGCACCCAAGAATATTCACCTCTAGACGTATTCTATTGCTTTTTAGTCATCTGATTTTTCTTTTTCTTTGTATGAATTAAGTTGAATTGCATAACAGAACATATATCTGATCCTTCGACTGCACTGTGCATCTGACTGCACTATTCTTCACTTTGTTGTACTATTTTTAACTGTTTGTTTCACGATGTGTTTTGTATGTTTTTGTATGTATTGTATTTTGTCCTTTCTGTGGACCCCAGGAAGATTAGCGGTCGCTAAGGCGTCAGCTAACGGGGATCCAATAAATGAAATAAACAAATATATTAAAAAAAAAAAAAAAAAAAAAAAAAAAAAAAAAAACATTTAATGGCAGGAAGTGTAAAACAAACAGTCTTCATCTTCTCCTCCACCTCCTTCCGGCGTGGAGAATACCTGTGGAAGACACCTGATTTCTCTAATCCACAGAGTTTTATCACTGGCCTCGGGTCAAAACGTCCTTTCCAGTCAAGTATTTTCACAATAAAAGTCTATTATTGTCTGTATTAAAGTCACCTTCACAATAAAAGTCCCTTGTTATTGTAAGTCACGTCACGGATTTCAACCGGCTTCCTCCATCTATAATACTAACATACAGTCACTCTCATGAACATACATTCATTCTTCCATTTACATTTGCATAGAGTAAACATTACCCCTATGCTTCATAATACATTAATAACAATATCAATATTCTCCCTAATATTTCCTATTATAATATCTTTCTATATGTATTAATTTAAAGCATAAGACCTCTGCAGATGTTATCAAAATAATCTATTACAACCTAACAGTGACTGCATGAAGATTGGAGCTTTTCTTTTTAAGTTTTATAATCTGCATTCATTCTACATCTGACTTTATTTTTGCCGGTGGAGACAGAAAACACTGGAATAAAATCAGCATGTGTGCGTATCGTAAGAATCAATTCAGCGGGGATGCGGAAGAAAGGAACTCGCTTTCAAAAACCAACCCGAGAGCGCCACATGTATTTTGGAAACCTCCTGAGAAAACTAATATTAGAGAAGAAGGAAAAAGGATTTTTTTTTCTACATAAAAAAAAAGAAGAAAAAAAAGAAAGTTGAATGCCACCAAAACACATTTTGGAGACACATTGCTCAGAAAATGAAGACACAACCCAAAAGGCACACCTGGGTGTATCACCTGGCTGACGGGGCTCTGTAGTGGAAAGTGATTTAAATCCCCATTTTCCCTGAACGCCCCGCTGCGTGGCCGCGATCCAAAACCTCCTCATTTTTATTTTTCCATCCCACTGTCCATCTTTTTTTACTCTTTTTGTAACTTTTTTTTACTCTTTTACTTTTTTTTTAACTCTTTTTGGCTATACTAGCCCATTGCACAGACTGGTTTATTTATAGCATTTTGCACTATCCTCGTGGATATAAACACTCAACCAATTCACACTAATATCTGTAAAATCTGTATACACCCTACTCCCTGTGTACATGTTCCCCTATGTGTATTGTTTTTTTCTACTGTGATTCTACTGTTAGTTGTGTATGTATGTTTGTGAGTTAAGTTAAGAGTATAAACTACTGGTTGAGCTTAAGTTCCCTCAGGATTAATAAAGTATCTATCTATCTATCTATCTATCTATCTATCTATCTATCTATCTATCTATCTATCTATCTATCTTGAAAACAGAAAACACCCCGACGGGCAGTCCTCCTGACTGGCTCTTTGATGATTGGCTCTGACGTGGGTGTTTGCTCAAGGGCAGCAGGTAAAGTGGAGGGGGGGGGGGGGGGGATGGGAGTGTCAGTCGAAGCCACAGATGTAACACAGGAGGAGAATCAACAGCAGGACGTGTACGTGAGGGATGGAGCGCGAGAGAGAACAAGTACAGGAGGCGCAGAAGGAGGAGGGATGAGGGAGAAGAGGAGCGCATATAGAGGAAGAGTACAACAAAAATTGTGTTTTTTGCAAAATAGGCCATCTGGTGCGATGGAATTACATTAGAGATGCACATACAGCCCTCATGCTCCGGCTCATCAACACAGAGCAGCGGCCGGCATGCTGCGTGTGCATGTGGGTGATGACTGGGAGGACTGGGAGGACTGGGAGGACAGGAGGGTCTGACCTTGACGTCTTTCACCAAAACAACCCCCGTGGAAAAAAACAAACAAAAAAAAAAAAAAAGTACCCACATCGAGGTTTGATTCTAAAAAGAAAAATCTCTCATCTTGTTAAAGGGGACATATTATGAACAATCCCCTTTTTTAGTGCTTCTATAGTTAATGTGGGTATCTGGCATGTCTCCCAACACAAAAACTCTGGAAAAAAACAACTCAGCGTCTTGTTGTGGTTCCTCTATGTCAGAAACGATATGCTTGAGAGGTCGATTGGGATCAGCACCAACGTCTAGGTAGATGTTGGATTGGACCCCCCCCCCCACACACACACACACGCACACCACTCGACCACCCAGTTTAGAGACGGTCCGGTGACCTGGCGCCATAAGTCAGGTGACCAGTCGTCCTCTTCCCCCGGACATGTCCTGTTTCTGAGACCTAAACAAAGCGTCCGGCAGGGATTCCAAAAACGTTGGGATTTTGCTTCGTGGGATATTTGTGTTTCTCTGGGTTTTCACAAACTAGTATTCACCCCTTACACGTTTTGAAATGGTATCTCCCGTACGGTCCACCTTCTTGGCGAGCGCTGACGGTATAGAGAGCAGTCATTGGTCGACCCATCTCAGGGTTGCCAGATACACGATAATTACCCTCCAAATAATACGACCATGTTGAGCCTTTGGTACGATACTTCACCATCTCCAACCTGGCAACCCGGAGCACCTCGCCCACTCAGACAGGTCAGTCTGTGGGGAGGTGTTTCTGACAGGTACAAAGGCTGTTTAATGACTCTTGTGGTATTTTGACCCAAATATGTTACAAACATTACATCAAGACCCCAAGGAACAGATCAACTTGTGGAGAAATGGGCATAATATGTCCCCTTTAAGAATCTGCCAGCTATTCAAACGTCCCAAAGAGGGACTACAGAGACGTGAAGGGGGCCTCAGCCTCATGCTTGCCACTGTTACCTCCCCTAAGAGCTCTCCCACGTTCCCGTTTACTCAATGTTTTCATGCACGAATAACACAACACAAGCCAAAGTGCCATATTTCCACCGGGGCCGTGTCTAGATTAGCGGGGGGGGGGTTTGGCTCCGCCCCCCGGAGGCCGGCCGGGCGTCCCTCGCAGGAACACGACGGAGCAAAAGTAATCAGACACGAGACACATCTTCCTTATCTCCAGCTCACTCCTAACAAGCACATAATTGCTAATATCTTTTGCTGAGTCGGAGAACGAATCCCCCGGAGACCGGCTATGTATACACACCCTGATGGAGAGATGAGGAGGGGTTGCTATAGGAACAAGGGAGCCGTAATGTGGTAACGCACGGGGGCAGGAGGGGAAGAGACGAGAGGAGGAGAGGAAAGGTTGAGAGTCCTGGAGAACGGAGAACCGCCGGCGTGTGTCGCCGCTTCAACTTTAAAACACGAGTTCTCCTCTTCTTCAGCCGCGAATCACTCCGGATGTCATGAGAAGACGATTTAATGTCACAGGAAACAAATCTCTGCAATTTACACGGCATGAGGTATAATTTTAAAACGGGAAATGCATTATTGATTATGCATTTCCTTGCTACTTTGACGCACTTGAGTCATTACCGGTGCAGCGGCGTGTTGTTGTTGTTTCTTCCCGAGGCCGAACAACAAGGTGAATGGAGATCAACTGTGTGTGAAACGCAAAGATCAGAAGATCAAAGGAACGTATCAAAACGATCACAGGACACACTGAGGGAAGGGAAGCAGTCGAGTGAAGGAGACAGGGAGAATTCCACGTCCTTAAAGGGGACATATTATGAAAATTCCACTTTTTTAGTGCTTCTATACGTTAAAGCCGCATTATGTAGTTTCCCCTTGTAGCGCCCCCTTCAGGTATTTAATGTGTACTTCAGTGTGGTAAATACCCAGTTAGATAGATCAGGTGTCTGAACCTCTGGCTCTGAGCCATATGTGGCTCTTCTGGTGACGCATATGGCTCTTTAGAGTTTGAGTTAAATAATAATCTCCTCCGCCCCCTGTAACTTTCTCTCTCCTCCAGATGACAGCAGCAGTAATGTCAGGTCCCTTTCTTAAAGACGTCTTTGTTCTTTAAACTAAAGGTCTGTTATTGGTGGTCTCCACAGCAGCATGTCTCTCTGTCTCTACGTCGCGTAGCGGAGACAATAAAAAGTCCCCTGTGAGGTGGACTGGACTATGTGACGCTGGTCATCATGACAGAAAGCAGGTCCAAGGACCGGGCGCTACAACATGTATTTGTATATTTTTAAAGTGTACAATTGACTGACAGTACATTCAGCCGTATACATATTAGAGAGAGAGAGAGAGAGAGAGAGAGAGAGAGAGAGAGAGAGAGAGAGAGAGAGAGAGAGAGAGAGAGAGCTAGAGTGTGTGTGTGTGAGAGAGAGAGCTTGTGGCTGCTCCAGAACCCGAGCCGCCAAAAGCAAACAGCGCCCGGTGGGGCCTTTACTCGAAAGGGACGGAATCATTCTGCTGGAATGAAAGTCTTCTTTTGTTTAGAGGCTGTGGCCAACGCCATCCCAGAGAGAGAGGGAGGGAGAGAGGGAGAGAGGGAGCCGTGTGTGCGTTAGTAGGCATGAAGGTCCCCCCCCCCCCCCCCCCCCCTCCGGGACAGAGGTTTGCTTGAGACCTTCCTCTGGATGCTGGAGACACACTGGACAAGTCAACACAGAGTTTGCGTAACGATTTGGGTTCAATCTCTGTCACGATGGTCTGCTAACGGAATGGTCTGCCTCCAGAGGAGTGAGAGCTGCTGCTGCAGCGCACACACACACACACACACACACACGAGATTGTGCAACGTAATCAGGGCGAGCTTCCCGGCCGTGTGAAGATACAATGAGGCCCAAACACGCCGCTGTCTGCCGGAGACTTCAGTGGAGGTTTTTCTGCAAGACGTGAACATTTAATTAGGGATAACTAATTATTTGGCAGCCGTTTTTGTCAAAGGGTCACAGGGTCGAGGTGTAATCGAAGCCTCGGTGGAACGACTAGAATTAAGAATAAAGGCCCAAACTACACAGGATTCACCGCAGCCAGAGTCTCATTCCAGAAAACACGACTTGTCTTTCAGTTACAAAACAAATCTTTCTATGAAAGAAGTCATTGTTAAAGTCATCGCTGTGTTCCATTCATCTCAGACCTCCTATCTCGTCTCAACTTCAGAAAAAACAACCACAGCTGTACATTTGACCTCTGACCCTTGACAGTCGTCTGGTCGTGTCTGAAAGAAAACTATTATTTTACTTTTGTTTGTGTATTTGTTTGTGTATTTTATTCAATCAAATACAATATTATTCTATATAATATACAAAAGAGAAAGATTGAAAAGGTATAGAGGCAAAAAATGCTTATAAATTCCTATCCTAAATTCAAATAAATCAGAAAATTAATATAAAATAAAGAAGAAAATTAAAAAATTCAATTATATATATACTACCACATACATCTTCCATATAAATACGTTTTTAATTACATTTATAACTCAAGAATTGTTTTATAAAACGTATAAACGTAGCTGATGTAGCTTTAATAATTAATATATTGTCTTGAAGATTTAACAAGTCATCACTTTTTGGTGTCCATGTTGTTCCGAAACTTTATTGCATTACAGACATAACAACAGTACTGCTGCCACTTTATACATTTAGACGTTATTTAGAGCCGAGCACAGGGTCGACTCCCTCCGAGGGAAGCGATGGTTCCTGAAGCCTCTGAGCAAATTGAATGACAGGTTTCTTTGAGCCTCGGTCACATCCACAATTTGCATTATTTGAAAATCACCATATTGGCACAAATGTAGCAAATTTTCATGGGACTAATAATTTCATGATTTAAATTTGCATCTAATTTAAATCAAATAGTCGATTAGTTATTTTCAGTTTCCAATGTTTAGACACGCGCTGTGATTCTGTTTGTTAAAACCATAAAACATGAACAAGTCCACGGGGGAGTTCGCCACAACAAAGGGAGGAAAGAGTGATAGGACGCCGGCAATTAGGAGGCAGGAATAGAAACAAAGTGAGCGGAGGAAAAGCAGCGAGTGAAAACAAAGACGGCCACACCGACTAGAAATAAAGAGCTCTGAAAATACAAATTCCTATCATGGGCGATATTAAATTCACCTTTTTCTCTCTCATGCTGCACATGTTTGAGCTTTTTCTCCTAAAAGTCATTTGTTACAAGTCATCAAAACACATCCGCGAGGCTTTTATTGGATTGAAAGACTCGTTCTTAACAGGGCATTACTGGACCGCCAGCCAGCTATCTGTAACGTCAGCTTTTGTACTGCGACATGAGGAAAAGCGAGTCGGTAACTTATGCGTGTGAGGGATCACATTATGTTGGCCGAGCTCTAATCATCCTCTGATGCCAGAGGCGCTTCGCTCAGCCTCCCCCTCTGTGTCTTTATCGGTTCCTCTCTCTGTCTTTCTCCTCGCCTCTGCATGTTTGCCTCTATCTTCTGGTCCTTATCTCTCCTTTTCCTCCCCTCCGTCTCTCTGTTATGGTCTTTCAATAGGACAGATAACTACAGGAATCCAATATTCAGGCGGTCTAATTGAGCCTTCAATAGGTTGCCTGATGTCGGCTTGCTGCTAGTTCACACTGAGCGAGACGGAGTCGCACCTCAAACAACACATCCCCCACCAGCTGGACTCGCCATGAAAGGTCACTCTGTGTGGCTGGATCCACGGCGTCGCTCGCTAATCAAACGCTCTAAAGGATTTTGTTTCGTTCATCATCATGGGAAAGTATCAATTCAATTCATTTTGAATCGCCCAAAATCACTTATTACAAATGCGCCTCAGGGGGCTTGGTAAACGTGCTGCTTTGCTATGAAAGACCTGCATGTATTTCGTTAAGATATGCGCGGCGAGGCCCTGCTCATTACCGCCGCGTTCATGCCTTTGAGTTTCGGCGTATTGATTTAAATTGAACTCCCATGCGCTCGTCTTAACAAACACAAAGTTAGAAAGAAGTCATGAATACTGTAGTTTCATTAAAACAGTTTCATCTCAAAAATAATGTGTTAAAACTGACACCTGCTGGGAGAAAACTACAGTATAGCGCCGACATGAGAGAATATCTCGGAAGGGATTATTTAAGAGGAAAATAGGTTACATTCTAGGGCTCTTTGAAATCACGAAGAATATCTAAGAGATAATAGTTTTACACGATGATAACATTCCCCAGCTGTAAAATCTAAAACATTGCATTGTTGGATTTTGGATAAAAGATAATGATCCAAAATGATGTTTTCTTCCCATCCCATGGCATAGTGGACGCCTCTAAATACTGCAGTTCCCATGAGTCTTGGCCCCTTTTATTGGAGGACGATCATCAATCAGAGTGACAGCGAATTAAAAACACTTTGTTGTTGCCGTCGGGGACAAAGCACTGCACATGTTGGCACGCTGTAGCCA
The DNA here is from genome assembly GCA_036178185.1 of Liparis tanakae. Taxonomy (NCBI): domain Eukaryota; kingdom Metazoa; phylum Chordata; class Actinopteri; order Perciformes; family Liparidae; genus Liparis; species Liparis tanakae. The sequence continues at coordinate 1,856,157 of CM070093.1, forward strand.
CCTGCAGACCAGTGGAATATTGTGGAACCAACTGGGACCCACGCAAAGAAAAAACAGCTTTGTGGTGGTGGAAAATAACTCCACAGGGAACCTTTAATGTTGATCTTTTACTTTGTTCCCTGCAGCCATGGGGGCATCGCAAGTCATTTGAGAATCAGTCTATACTTCAATTTACTCCGTTAGTACCATCTTCACAGGAAACAGAGTTTCTGCTTCAGATCGGGTGTCTTTTCAAAATAAACCTCCAATATCTGTTTATTTAGGATAACTTTTGCGTAGGTTTCGCCAACAGAAGCGCTTGGTAATGTCACGGGTTCGTCCCGGGGTGAGAAGAACAGGACCGGACTCAATATGAATAACAAAACACTCTTTAATAAGGCAAAAAGTAAAAAAAAAAAAGATCAGGACAGGGTCAAACAGGCAGGTCAGAAAAACGCAGGGAAGACAGAACTAAAGACAACAACCAGAAGGAGACAAGAGAAAGACTGACTCAATACATAGGGGGAGACAGGTGTACGGCATGAGACACTAACAAGACACGGGTGGCTGAAAGGCAGGTGAAGGGAATTAACCAATCAAAGAGAAAGGAGTGGCTGAGGGCAGGTGAAGGGAAATTAACCAATACAGGAGACAGGAGTGGGTGAGGGCAGGTGAAGGGAATTAACCAATCAAGGAGTCAGGAGTGACTGAGGGCAGGTGAAGGGAATTAACCAATCAAGGAGACAGGAGTGGCTGGGAGCAGGTGAAGGGAATTAACCAATACAGGAGACAGGAATGGGTGAGGGCAGGTGAAGGGAATTAACCAATACAGGAGTCAGGAGTGACTAAGGGCAGGTGAAGGGAATTAACCAATCAAGGAGACAGGAGTGGCTGAGGGCCGGTGAAGGGAATTAACCAATCAAGGAGTCAGGAGTGACTAAGGGCAGGTGAAGGGAATTAACCCATCAAGGAGACAGGAGTGGCTGGGGGCAGGTGAAGGGAATTAACCAATCAAGGAGACAGGAGTGGCTGGGGGCAGGTGAAGGGAATTAACCAATCAAGGAGACAGGAGTGGCTGGGGGCAGGTGAAGGGAATTAACCAATCAAGGAGACAGGAGTGGCTGGGGGCAGGTGAAGGGAACATGTTGTGATTGGGCTAAAATACTCTTGCAGCATTATTTTTACATCATTTACGTAAGAGAAGTAAAGCAAACGTAAATGTTGACTTAGTTTCAGGACATGGGTCCAGTAGATGAAAGTCCATGTTTGTCTGACCCCACCTCAGCGTGGATGATGTGTCAGTCTGACTTCAGCATAAGGGATAGAAATAGAAACTAAACTAGCAGAAACTAAATAGGGAAATGGCACACAGCGCTCATGAAGAGAACGTCGCTCCTTTCCTCGGAAATAATTACAAGGCAGCTCTCAGGAATTCAAACAGAGGGCAACAACCCAGACAGATATATCAATGGCTGTTATATAATGAGGATGACTGTGAGGGGATGGTACCGGTTATACAAGAACGCCCGTGTGCTTGTTTGTCTCTGGAAGGCTCAGATATGGCTCTCTGAGAGCGTGTCTGGATCAGTACTGTTGTTCAAGTCAGTGCATTTCTGTTTCCCTCATGATTTAGGGTTAAAGAGGTATTTCATATATATATATATATATATATATATATATATATTTCATATATATATATATATATATATATATATATATATAAAAATCAGAATGTTGTTTATTGTTTACACCTACATCAATTTGTTTCTGGTGTATAAGGTGCATACAGAACATAAAACACAAAAGGTACTGCACAATCTGTAGTAAGTACGACAAAATACAATCACAAAATACAATCACAATATGTACAAACAAAAATATGGCAGGAGTGCAAATGCAAAAGTGCATGTGCAATAATGAGCATACAGTGTGGTGAGTGTTAACGTAAAAGTAACCTGTGTGTACTGCATGTGTACGCCCGGGTGCATACGTGTTAACCAGCACAGACTTTATTCCATCTGCATAACAGTGGGATAATTAACATCTTCACCTGGCTCTCGGTTTATTCGTTTAAAAAGCTCAATTAATCACGGGGACAACGTTGGGAACGAGTCGGAGCCACCGAGCGTGAAATTACCGTTCCCAGGGCCCACGCTCAAACGTCCATAAACAGTGATCCTGCCAGCCCAGCCTCCGTACCCGACTCCTTAACTCATCGGATACGGAGGTAGAGGAGGGAACCAGAGCAAGGAGGGCCAGCAGAGTAGAGAGGTGGTAACCGGAAAACAACGTGGAACAGAAGCGGGAGATCCGAGGGAGAGTTAGGCCACATTTACACATAGCCGGTATTCACAGAAACAAATATTTCTGCCCCTTCATTTTCCAAAATAATGTCGTACACACAAGGAAAGTAAAAATCTAGTGATATTTAAGAAAAAATTTAAAGACAAGACTCTGGAGAGGTACAAATATATCAATTAATGAAGCATCATAAGTAACAGTTAATGGGGACAAGTTTGTTGTTGTTTTGTTTGTTTTATGTAAATATGTATGTGTGTGGATATATATATATATATATATATATATATATATATATATACACACACACACACACATAAATCCATGATTCTCTGAATGAAGTTTTCTGGTGAAATCCTAGGTTAGGGCTCTTATAAGCGTGATAGCTTCAGCCTCGACCTTTTCGGTTAGCCACTTTCTTCTTCTGTTGTAAAAATCTAGATTTTTGTATATTACCGAAATAAACTATGCTAAACTAAACTAAAACTAAACAAGGCCACAGGAGTATTAGGGTGGACCCAAATGCACGACTCAGGAGACAGAACTGGAAAATAATTCAATTTACTTTAAAGTTCCGGCAGGAACAAAACAGACGGGAGCAGATAAACTCACTTGGTAAGGCTGGAGGACTTCAAGAAGAACACAGAACAATCTGGGAGAGGACAAGAGGAAGTGAGGGAGCTGAAGAGGGAGGGGCTAATGAGGGGAGGGGCTGCAGGTGAGACCAGGCGTGAGGACCAGGTGAAGGTAATGAGGGACTAACGAGGGGAGGGGCAACAGGTGAGACGGGCGTGAGGACCAGGTGAAGGTAATGAGGGACTAACGAGGTGATCAGAGGCAGCTGAAGGGAGCTGGACTGACGAGATGGTTAGAGACAGGATGACAACTACTAATACAAGAAGGAAGGTGAGGAGCTGAACTGTTACACACAAGGTCGTTTCCAACAAAGTTTCTGTTCATATGAACCCTCATAAATACGCCGTCCGCATACGTCCCATAGGACGCTCACGTGACCTGAAGCATCTTTAGTCCACACTGTGACGTTTGACCACCTAAAACTCGTTTGACCTCGTTCACACACAAACACACAAACAGAGTTTTCACAAATCTCCACTTTGGCCGGAGTTTTTAGAAATGATCGTTTTCCGTGATAAAACCTCCGTTTTTGAGTAAATGAAAGGCCAAAACGCAGGAAAATATATGCGTTTTCACATCATGTAAACGGGGTCTGAGACTAGAAGGATCAGGACGAGACTCGAGACGAGACGATCTGACACGAGACACAGGTAGACACAGGTAGACACAGGTAGACACAGGTAGACACAGGTAGACACAAGTAGACAGGTAGACACAGGTAGACACAGGTAGACACAGGTAGAGACAAGTAGAGACAAGTAGACACAGGTAGACACAGGTAGACACAGGTAGTCAGGTAGACAAGTAGACACAGGTAGACACAGATAGTCAGGTAGACACCGGTAGACACAGGTAGACAGGTAGACACAGGTAGACAGGTAGACACAGGTAGACACCGGCTTAAGATACCTGAGGAAAGGGGACAGGTGGACACCATCAGGGTGGAGCAGACAATCACACTAAGAGGAAACACTGTAGCAGGAAATACAGTTTCTGAAACGACAGAGGACAGTTACTACAAAATAAAAACGGACATGGAAAACAGGACTAAAACATAAAACTTAACACAACCGACGAGACGTGACGCCTTGTGGTACAACGTGAACATGTGACACCAATGATGGTTTTCCGTGATAAAACCTCAGCTTTTGTGTAAATAAAAGGCCAAATCGCATGAAAATATATGCGTTTTCCCATCGTGTAAACGGGGTCTGACTTTATGAGTGATGCTGCCTCCTTTGCTGCGTTAAAATAGAACGACTTGGTGTGGGCCAGGTATCTGGAACACCTACTGAGTGAGCGCTCTGGGCAAATCAATAACTTTTAACTTTCCAACAAGGGAGCCGAGAGAAACTCTTTGCATCGCATCGACGCCGCGTCACACAAGTCGAGAAGCGGCGGTTCGGGGAGCAGCTTGTGCGGATCCTCCGGGACACCCACACTCCTAACCTCTCCCGCTCTACCTACCTGCCCCCCCCCCCGCCCACCACGAGCCGCCAGCAGCGTCAACAGTCTTTGTACTTAACCTCACACATCACAGCTAACTCGTATATCAATGTTGTGTTGAGACAGCGGAGAACGGATACGTGCCTATTTCTGACTCAGTGGGAGTGGACGATGCTCTCTGTGTGTGTGTGTGTGTGTGTGTGTGTGTGTGTGCGTGTGTGTGTGTGTGTGTGTGTGTGTGTGCGTGAGGACTTCCTGAACCTGATGGAGGTGTATGTTTCATAAGCACTGAGAAAGCGTTGTCTGTATATTCAGGTTTCTGAACCCAGCGCGTCTGTGGACACATGCAAATGAGCAGAACACTCATAACGTTATGAGAGTTCTGCCACGTGGGTTTATGGTTATATATTTATACTATTAACTTAGTTTATTGGTTCCCTCGTTTCCTTGCTAAAACTAGGTGCAATTATATAAATTAAACAAAAACAACACAAAATAGCCAATGCGAAGGTTTCTAAGCCGAACCTTAACACATCCTCTCTATGAAGGGCGCTTCATGCCCAGAGAGAAAGTAGGATTCATAATACCGCACATTTTATGTCCTAAATGTAGCTTTTACCGCTTGGAAAAAATGATAAAAGCTTGTCACAGTCCAGCAAATAGTCTGAGCCGCCACCCAACAAGCTAGCTAAATACAGCGGTACACCCTCCCGATGAAAGCAAACACACATAAACGATAGTAGACAAACGAAGGCGCGTTGGAGCCGGATGATAACAGGAGCGTGTTCAAATCGTAGTGATGTTGTTTCGCGGATGTACTCGCCATGACAGCTCGTTTAAAAAGAAGCTAACGTGCTAGCCCAGTCAAACTGCCCTGCCGTTAGCTCGCTAGCTAGCTTACGTTAGCAGGTTAAAATGGTCGGTCGGGATGAACAAGTGTATTTACGACAAACTTCCGCCGGTAGTGGCGGAAGTTGTGTGTTTGTTACCTTTGACTCGAAAATGCAGAAGGTTATGTTTTGATCGACGTGTATTTATTTATTTATGTATTTATGTGTTTATTTATTTATTTGTAGTTATTCGCATAAGTCAAAAAGTATTAAACCGAATCACATGACATTTGGTGGGATGATTGGTTATTGCCCGGGGACCATTTGATAAGATGTTGGGGTCGATCGGGTCAAAGGTCAAAGGTCAAAGGTCAAGGTCATGAAAAGGTCAACATCTTCTATTTACCATAGCACGGTCAATTTTTATCCAATTGTCATGCAACTAATGCCAAACAGTTCATAATTCAATGCCTAATCCTGTGATATGCGAAGGTCTGCGCTCTACCGAGTGCCCGTACTAGTTAACGCTGTTGTCGCACACACCCATGCACACAACTGTTGTTGCTCTGCAGCTGCTCTGCTAATGCGCTCACAGCTACAAGCAGACGGTCCGCTCACTGTTGCTGCTCAGAATGATTTATCTCAGAGCCTGTACTTTAACCCTGGTTAGCCGGGGTTCATCTCTATATATAACAATTGACAATGAACATAACAATGTTGAGCTTGAACTGGGTTAGTAGTGAATGTGCATTTATTAGGGATAAGAGAATAGTTTGAGGTCTATTTCGGTACAGGGTGAATAAATATTACTTTCCAAGACAATCTCACCTACGTCATTGCTGCAGTAATCAGCCGCGCAGATGTGAGAAAGTTTACATCATTTCTTCCATCACTTTTTCCTCGTGCCACACCTTGAATGCAGAGAGAGAGTCTGCACCATTTACCTCATTCACAGCGTTTATTGAGTCTCACCTCCCTCTGCGACCGCAGGCTTTAGACTCTGGGCGTCACGTTTGAGAAACACTTATTAGGTAGTTTGTTTGTAGTATGCAGTGCCATTATCATTATTAGATGCTCCGTTTTATTAACAGAGATCCACAGGAGGATTGCAGAGGAGGAGAGTACCTGCACCTCTTTGATGGAAGCAGGAGACATACGATACGCATGGAATCAAGACGGATTAACATTGAGATTAAGTGCCGATCAGATCATGTCTAGTCTCGTCAACTTTCATTTCTGGATCAATTTTCACACAATTATGAGATGTGCTGAGAGGATTTGAGAGAGAGACAATGGTTGGTTATTCAAAAGCAAAGAGAAAACACACGGAAAAAGATACACAAAGTGACGCACACAGCCATCGTTGCAGACACACACCATTGCTCCGGGTCGGAGGGGACTAACGTTTCAATCTTGCGAACACATTTGTGATGAGCCTTGTGTTTCGCTCGTCCTCGGGGAACCGGCACAGATAATTAATTTGGTTTCATAAACTTCCGTTACCGCATACTTTGGGGGGGGGGGGGGGGGGGACTCGGAGCTCGGAGTAAACACATATTCAAATGAGCGCACCCAGACGTGCTCATTCCCAGGTAATCCACACGGAATAATCATGCAAGGATACGCCTGCGTCTGCAAACTGTACATACATGTCGTCGTATGTGCGGCAGCCAATGGGCATTTGGTTTGTTTTCCGAGAGCAGGAGGCATAAGTTCCCAGGGAAATCAGAGCACGCACAGAAAGAGAAGGAGGGCGGGTGGCGGGTGCAAATAAATACATTTATTGAGAACGGGAGGGGAGCGGGAGAGAGAATTAGGAGCGAGGAGGGAGTCGCAGTGGGAAGAGGGAGGCAGAGTTTCAAAGTGTCGACGGCAGGCTGCTCACGAGCAGCTGACAGACGGAGGGTGTGGGCCGCTTTCTGGGTCGCAATCAAATCCCTATAAACAGAGCGATCGCTCACTCCGGCTAAACGCCACTGCATCACACGCCAACTGGGGAGGGCGCGCGTCTCCTCTCGCAACACGCTACACGCCACACGCAACACGCAGCAGAAACGAGTACCGGGACTTTTGCACACGCCGGAAATCTCGACACACATTTTGTACGCGTGTGAATGAATGGTGGAGGATGGAAATGACATGAAATGTGAGAGGGTCAGGAAGGTGTTGGAAATGAAAGAGATTACGTTTAATCCGCTAATCCCCCTCGGGGGGGTCAAGAGTGCTCCAGTGCGTCTTTTGGGTTTTCGCTGTATTAACCCTCCTGTTACCTTTGGGGTCAATTTGACCCCATTCAATGTTTAAAGTCTCAAAAAAAAATGATTGACATCATTATTTTTTGCTTAATTTTTCTTGACTTTTCCTAATTTATTGGGAACAACTGTAAAAACATCAAATTCACATGATGATATGCTTTAATGTCCTGAACACAACTTGTACACATCGATGTTCTTTGGGGTCAATTTGACCCCAGGCTGTTTTTCACTGTGTAAAACATATAAATAACTACAACGGGCACTCGGTAGAGCGCATACCTTCATATCACAAGATTGAGCATTGAATCATAAACATTTTGGCATTAGTTGCAGCCAATTGGATAAAAGGCCTTGACCTTTAACCCGATCGATCCCAAAATCTAATCCAATGTTCCCCGTATAATAACCAATCATCCCACCAAATGTCATGCGATTCGGTTTAATACTTTTTGACTTATGCGAATAACAAACACGCACACGCATACGGCGATCAAAACATGACCTTCCGCATTTTCAATGTGAAGGTAAATATCAACTTTTTTATTTATTTAAAGGGCTATTTAGGTAGTCAACAAACAAACAAAGTACCTCACACTTAAACTTGGGAAACAATATTAATTCTAATAATTTCCTGGAGGTTTTAATTGCTGGGGTCAAATTGACCTTAAGGGTAAAAGTCGTTCTACATTTGAAGGTCACAGGAGGTTAAACGACGAGATGTTTGAGAGGCGATGTAGAAACGGAGCCTTTGTTGTTGTTAATGTTGGATAAGCGCTCTGGTAATTTAGTATTCAGGGAAAACTTTGCAGGCAGATGGCTCAGAATAACGAAATAAAAGGAGAACTTTTGCACCCCGAGGATGGAATTTAGCTTTTGATCTCGGCGAGAGGCGACACACTCCGGAGCGTGTGCCTGAAAACAATAAAGCGTGCTTCTCCGTTTGAACAGTCACAGAAAAAAATCATCGAGCTGCACGTCAGAGCCGATCAGGACTTTCCTCCATCTCGGTCCGGAGCGATAAACGGGAAGCTTACCTGTGCACTTACTCCACTCAGAGGGAGAAACACCAAGTCAGGGAAAAGAAAAACTCTTATTGACTTCACGCGCTTCGTAGTGTTGCAGGGCCTCGCCGCCCGCCGCCCGCCGCCCGCCGCCCGCCGCCCGCCGCCACCTGGAGCCGAGACTCGACCGCACCGCGACGCCCAGGCTTTGTTTTCGCTCATGTGGACGTCGCTCCTCCTGAACAACTGTAAACACATCAAATTCACATGATGATATGCTTTAATGTCCTGAACACAACTTGTACACATCGATGTTTTGTTCTCAGGAAAACCGAGATGAATAAAGGCGTGCTGATCCCTGGTCTGACTAACGGGAGCAGACGATGCTCGTCTCAGAGATCAGGCCGCTCGTGTGCGATGATGGGAGTGGAGGACGAACCACTCACACGTATGTCAGGCCGTGAAGATAATTGACTCGACTTCTGGTTTCACTGCGGATATCTTGAGTGTCATTGGCAGATTTGATTCGCTATAGCTAACGTCAACCCTCCTGTTACCTTCACATGTACTAACATCTTTTACCATTAGGGCCAATTTGACCCGAGAAATTAAAACCTCCAGAAAATGATTAGAATTCATATTGTTTCCCAAGTTTAAGTGTGAGGTACTTTGTTTGTTTATTTTCTACCTAAATACTCCTTTAAATAAATAAAAAAGTTGATATTTACCTTCGCATTGAAAATGCAGAAGGTAATGTTTTCGCCGGCGTGTATTTATTTATTTGTGAATATGTCCGTCCGTCAGTTATTCGTCTAACTCAGACAAAACTGAGCCGATTCTTATGAAACTTGGTGGGATGATTGGTCATGACCTAAGGAACAATCGATTAGTTTTTGGGCGTGATTGGGTCAAAGGTCAAGGTCAAGGTCACGAAAAGGTGAAAAACGTAAATTGCGAAGGTATGCGCTCTACTGAGTGCTCATTCTAGTTCTTATATGTTTTACAGCCTGGGGTCAAATTGACCCCAAAGAACACCGATGCGTACAAGAAAACATATCATCATGTTTATTTGATGTTTTCACAGTTGTCCCCAATAAATTAGGAAAAGTTGTGAAATATGAAGCAAAAAAAAAATGATGTCAATCATTTGTTTAGAGACGTTAAACATTGAATGTGGTCAAATTGACCCCAAATTGACCCCTTCAAGCTAATAGCAGCTAATTCAGACTCCTACCCTACCTTAGACTACTTCCCTGTTGTCCTGGGCCTGGCAGGTCTTTTACGAGGCATCTTTGCTACCGTAAAGAATTAAAATGCTTTTCAAAAACTGCTTTCCCCCTGCAGAGGAACTAGTTGAACCCTCACTCAGCGATTCCCCGAGTCCCCGTCTGCAGACCTGCAGCTGGACTGAAGTGAGAAGCGGACCGATCGTTTCAGGAAGCGGTGTAAGATTCAGTCCGTGCGACCACGAGATGTGTTAAGATTCTCTTATGGTATATTTTCATCTACTGTAAAAATATGCAAGCCAGGGATCAACGTTCAATAAACCTATGCAAACTGTACGTTAGCCATCAGAGATAAACGCCACTGGGTTACGGGTTAAAGAACATCGACGAGGGCCAGTAAACAAACATGCATCAGAGAATCAACAGGTTTGGGCCGGCGTGATCCCAAAGGTTCCACAGGTTTGGCTTCAGACTTAGTTCATCAGGTTTAGGATGATATTTGATTGGGCCACAAAGGCTGGTGACAATAAACTCCACCTCTTCTATTCTGTATAAAACGTGTGTAAAATGTATGTTCGATAGACTTTCTCAATTCGGTTCCTGAAAGTTTTCCAGGTGGCCTGCAGGCGCCTGTTCCTGACCTGAGCTTGTCAGAGAATAAACTCTATATTCTTAAGAAGTCCTGTTGTCGATGGAAATCTCTTTTTCCATCACCGTCTTCAAACCACGCCACGATCAGCGGGAGGAGCAGAAGCAACACTCTCCTCATAGCATGAGATCCTGACTGGTGACGGTCCTCCACACCTCAACAGAGACACCTCCGCCCTGAATGCCGCTGTTCTGTCATTTTTTGCTGCCTTGTCAGAATTTGCTACCGCTGCATAAACCGATAGGTGTGTCTATCGATTCATGCTACCCTATCTGATAGGATGTTATTGTACTATCACAATATGCTACCCCTGAAATAAATCAATTTAAAATTCTTACATGAATGCATGGGGTAGCGGGAGCATTATTTGATAGGATGTTATTGTACTATCAAAATATGCTTTTCTTTCAAAGTGCAATGTTTCACTTTTCACTGTTAAAGTGTTTATCTTCAACACTAAATACCCTAATAATAAACCAGTGCTTTATTATGATAATGTGAACAAACTCATGTTTACAATAAGTTGTTGACACAAAAGAAATAGCAACTGCTTATCACTCACTAATCTACTTGTCATTACTACATATTATTACTACCTGTACAATATACATGCTGAATGTACTTTTAACTAGGGAAATAATCGGGATTTTGAGGATGTCACTCCCCGTTATCAGACGTGCATCGACAGGGTGGCAAAACATGATGGGCGTGGCAAACAAACTCGGAAAATCGACTCGGCGCATGCACAATACCACGAGGTAGCAGTTCTCGACAAGTAGCATGAAATGACAGAACACCGGCCCAACATCTGCTCCTGTGCAGCTGGAGCCACCGACCGCCACAACTACGCACAAATAAGACAAACGCCCTGTGAGTTTTTTGTATTTCGGTTTAAAGACAAAGAACTCCGGGTTGAGGATCCGGCGGCTCCATCCGTCTCGCCGTCTCCGGCAGTGACAGCGCCTCTATTGTCACGGCTGAGAAATGGTTTCCCGCTATTTGCATTTTTATTGATGCTCCAAATTGCAAATTGCTTTTTCCTCCTTCTGTCTTTGTCTTTACGTTGAGGAGGGGAAAAAAGCCTCATTTGTTCAAGCAGGTCCTATATAAATCACGACGGTGGGGCGAAGTGAGCCCAACTCGTCTCTGAATAAAACATCAGGTTGCAGGCAGAGCGCTGGGAGAGGTTCTCCCTCTTGCTCTTTGAAATGTGCTGTACCAGCTTCCTCCGAATTACAGAGCTGGAACTAATAACTGAAGTGGGAAGAAAGCCCGGCGCGCACTCGCATCGCATTCGCAGGTCATGATTCCTCTTTTTCTTTTTTTGTGAGAACCTACAACATCTATAATTTCATTAATACCTTTTATTTTGTAGTTTTATTGTAGAATATTTCTCTCAATTCATGTTTGAATTCAGGGGTTCACCCTAAACAAGCAGGGGCAAGTTAATGGATGGATTCATGTTTCTTTTGTTCATATTTCATGCTGTGATTTTGTGTTTTATATTGTCTGTCACTGTTTTATGTTATCTTGTCTGAAACTTTGTGTGACGTGCTACTGCTACCATCTTGGCCAGGACGCTTGTAAAGGAGATTTTTTCATCTCAATGAGGCATTTCCTGGTTAAATAAATCAAAATTTTAAAAAAATTGAGATTTTTTTTTTGTTATTTATGAATTATGATTCATGTTTTCTTTTTTTTCTTTTTTTTTTCTTTATTCTTATTATTTGATTGTATTTGTCTGATTGTTCGTATAGTTGGTTGTTTTGTAATTTTTGCACTTATTCATTTTTGATTGTCTGGTGTAACTTGTAAAAACGTAAAATAAAATGATTGAAAGAAAGAGAGAAAAAAAATGGATGGATTCATGTTTTTTTTAATTTATTATGTTGTTATGTTATATATTTTACTTTACCCCTCAGAAGGGATTTCTTTCTCTAATAAGTTGAATTCTGTATGGTTTTCAAGTTTTGAATTGTTGGTTTTCAATTCTACGGTTTTATTACCTCTTAAATTACAGATGTAATCCATTTAAATACCATAATGTATTTATTAATCTATGAGTTCCTCTGCTCTGCAACGTACACGACCCGCGATGAGGTGGCGCCCTGTGATTGGTCGGACTCATCGATTGCCTCCCTGTTTCCTGCACAGGTCCAATATAGATTGGGCCATTAGCTCCGCCGCTACCCCGCAGTAACAAACAGCATCTGCACTCTTTATGAGTGCGATTACTTATCAGTCGGAAAATTAGTGTGAAACCCGAGCCGCGCACACACCTCTCCTCTTCCTCGTCTCACCTTCTTTGAGGATGAGCAAGCGGGTGGAATTCATTGTTTATGTATTTATTCATTGTGAAGCGGGGATTACTGACGTTACAAGGTCATTCAAACAGATGAGTGAACACTCTATTGACTGAAATGTAAATACGGCTCACGGCGGGACGGCAGCCGCCTCTTTATTGTCCTTCATCGTCGGCTGGAGGAGCAGAAGTGTTTTCCTTGAACTGGTGATTAACTTGGCTCCGCCTCCATTAGGGCGCCGGGATGTTGAGAGATGGAAAACCAGAAGACGAGATCTCGATATCGATCGGACAATCTAAAACAGAGGGCCCCTCTCAGCTTAAATAAAATTACGTGACGGCAACGTAATAACGCTTTTTACACCTGTAACCTTCGTTGGAAATATTATGGAAATGATCTGCAGAAGAGTCGCGGCTAAATGGGAAAAAGAGCCAACGCTGGTGTCGGGGAGCTTTTTTATTCAAAATGCTGAGCATTCATTTAGCAGCAAACAAATATTTGCGATGTAAAGAGATCGTGGCGTTACGCCAACCTTAGCATTGCTGTTAGCATCGTTAGCTGTGAGCCACCTGCTCCGCCGTGGAGAGGCAATAGAGGCATTTTATATTGGGCACCTTTCAAAGGATATATATATAGATATATATCTATATCTATATAGATATAGATAGATATATAGATAGATATATAGATAGATAGATAATTTATTAATCTCTAAGGGGAAATTTGTCGTCACAGTAGCAGCACCAATAAACTAAGCACACGAGAATAAATGATAAAATATAAAAAACAGGGATTAAAGATATAGATGTATACAAGTAAAATATAAAATATATAAAATACAAAATTATGTATATATGTATATAAAATTAAACATATATGTATGTATATCTATCTATATATATCGATATATATATCGATATATATAGATAGATAGATAATTTTTTAATCCCCAAGGGGAAATTTGTCGTCACAGTAACAGCACCAATGAACTAAACACACAAGAATAAAATATAACACAAAAAGGATATTACAAATACAAGTAAGGATATTTTCATTACGACTCGACAATCTCCCCAAATAGCCGAGTGCTGCAGTTCATGTAGCTCGAACCGGAGTACGTCCTTCAGGTGGGAATGTCGTCGTCAGAGCCGGAGTGAGTTCTCAGGCCCAGAGGGAAAGAGGCTCTCAAAGGCAACACTTGTTATGGTGCTTTTTTGGGGGGTTTAGTTCCTGTGTTGGTTGACATGAATACAGATTTTACGCGCACATAAGTCATGTGGAAATATGTGTTTGCGACTATGCGTCTTGAATTTGGGAGAAAACCGGGTTTAGTAGTAAACTCAAAAGTCTTTCTTTAAAGCCCCATTATGTAGTGTTTCCCTTGTAGCGCCCCCTTCAGGTATTTAACGTGTACTTCAGTGTGGTAAATACCCAGTTGATAGATCAGGTGTGGTGAACCTCTGGCTCTGAGCCATATGTGGCTCTTCTGGTGACGCATATGGCTCTTTAGAGTTTGAGTTAAATAATAATCTCCTCCGCCCCCTGTAACTTTCTCTCTCCTCCAGATGACAGCAGCAGTAATGTCAGGTCCCTTTCTTAAAGACGTCTTTGTTCTTTAAACTAAAGGTCTGTTATTGGTGGTCTCCACAGCAGCATGTCTCTCTGTCTCTACGGCGAGAAGCGGAGACAATAAAAAGTCCCCTGTGAGGTGGACTGGACTATGTGACGCTGGTCATCATGACAGAAAGCAGGTCCAAGGACCGGGCGCTACAACATGTGACAGAGTGGAGTTTTCTCCCCACAGACCCCGATGGAGGAGGAGGAGACATCTACATATTAAAAGTCTTTGTAGCGGCACCGTGTTGTTCAAGCTGTTATTTTAAGGTACAATTGTTACATAGTGTCGCTTTAAAGGTTTTTTTCTTCTTTTTTTCTGTCCACAATGTTTATTTTCAGCTTGGCCAGACGGGTTGAGCTGCAGGTGTCAGAGGTGAGGAGACACAATGAGTCACACTGGCGGTGGAGGTTTTCCTTTGTGTGGACGGGCCGACGGGGACCGGCTCACAGCGACCAGCAGAGCGTCCGCCCCGTCGCTGATCCATCCATCCTCTCGACTCCCGCTGCTCTCCAACAGCGTTCCGTTAGATCCCGCTAAGCTGCTCATCTCTTCATCACATCCTTCTTTCTTCTCCTTTATCATCCGTTTGACGTTTCCTCCGAGGGGGTAAAATTGAGTAATCTGTCTGTCTGTCAGAGCGAAAGGTCGTTAGCCGGGGAGCGGGAAAGGGCAGGACAGGAGGAAGGGCACCTCCAGGTAATTATCAACATATTGGCTTTAAAATGTGTTTAAGAAAACACGACTTTAATACCTTCAGTCTGGTTGATGAAGGATTTCAGCAGAAAAGCATAAAATAAGTTTGAAACACAGCAAATTGAGGCTCGAATTATCACATTTTAGAGACACGTGATGTCAGCGTCTACATGTTTAGACCTTCTGGTCTCTAATCCGTCCTTCTGGTCACATGACCTCTATGACACCTGTCCACCTGGAGAGGATCCTCCTCTGTTCTCTCCTCAAGGGTTCTTTCTTTTTCCCCCCTGCCTATATTTAATTTAATTTAATTTAATTTAACACTGCTGTATTTGCACATATGTTGTGTATATATACTGTACATACACATATATTTTATTTTGAATACATATATATATATATATTTTTTTTTATATATATATTTTTAAATTTTTTAAATTTTATATTTCACTTTGTATACTTTATGCACAGTCACTGTTTCTTTCTTTCTTTTATATATTCATATTTTATTGTGTGTTTAGTTTATTGGTGCTAATGTGTCAAAAAATTTCACCTTGGGGATTAATAAAGTATATTTCTATTCTATTCTATTCATATTTCGGAGTTGTTCCTGATCCGATGTGAGGTCAAAGGTCAAAGGTCAGGGATGTCTATGTGTACAGATTGTAAAGCTCTCTGAGACATATTTGTAATTTGTGAAACTGGGCTATACAAATAAACTGACTTGAATTGAACTGAATTTAATTGAATTGGTAGCTGCAGAACTTTTTCTAAACACGTCTGGAGAGCCGCTTCTAACAATGAACAGTGAACGTCTCTGAGCCACACGGCTCCCACGTCTTTGAAGAGAGAGTTGTTTACGACCGCTGAAGGCCACACCGACTCAATACAAGGAAAAGAGTGTTTTCATAAACGCCGAACTGTTTCTGAAAGGTTGTCTGATCCCCGACGTGTCGGTTCCCGTGTGAACACGAACCCGTTCACAGGCCGGCAGACGCAGACGCTTCGGCCCGCCGCCGAGGCACAAGGCGCCCTTTAAGGCGCGTAAGAGACCCGCCGGACTTCAGAGGAACCGCCACATAAACCCCGACAGGGTTCGTACGGTCGTGGAGAACCTGGAAAAGTCATGGAATTTTAAAATGGTCATTTCCAGTCCTGGAAAAGTCATGAAAAAAACTTCAATCATAAAAGTTTTGGAAAAGTCATGGAAATGAGTTATAATCTCGATACACAACATTCTCAAATGTTTCATATTTATGCTGAGATTTCAGTTTGGTCATGGAAATGTGTTTTAAAGTCCTGGAAAAGTCCTGGAAAAGTCCTGGAAATCCATTAGTCAAAATGTGTAAGAACCCTGTGTTTGTTTCATTCATGTTTGTTTCTTGTTTGTTTCTTTCATGTTTGTTTCTTGTTTGTTTCTTTCATGTTTCTTTCTTTCTTGTTTCTTTCATGTTTATTTCTTGTTTGTTTCATGTTTGTTTCATGTTTGTTTAATGTTTGTTTCTTGTTTTTTATCAGGGTTCGTACGGTCATGGAAAACCTGGAAAAGTCATGGAATTTTAAAATGGTAATTTCCAGGCCTGGAAAACATGGAAAAAACTTCAATCATAAAAGTTTTGGAAAAGTCATGGAAATTAGTTATAATCCCATGTTCATAATGAATGTGATTTCTAAAGAAAGACGCTCAAAATATAAGCCGGCGACATCTCTCGATACACAACATTTTCTAAATGTTTCATATTTATGCTGAGATTTCAGTTTGGTCATGGGAATTTGTTTTAAAGTCCTGGAAAAGTCCTGGAAAAGTCCTGGGAATCCATTAGTTAAAATGTGTAAGAACCTTGTGTTTTTTTCTTTCATGTTTCTTTCTTGTTTGTTTCTTTCATGTTTATTTCTTTCTGGTTTCTTTCTTGTTTCTTTCATGTTTGTTTAATGTTTGTTTCTTGTTTTTTATCAGGGTTCGTATGGTCATGGAAAACCTGGAAAAGTCATGGAATTTTAAAATGGTCATTTCCAGGCCTGGAAAAGTCATGGAAAAAACTTCAATCATAAAAGTTTTGGAAAAGTCATGGAAATGTGTTGTAATCACATGTTCATTTACGCCAAGTTTGAAATAATGAATGTGATTTTTAAAGAAAGCAAATCATGACGTGTTTCTGAAAACTACGGGACTGTTGGAGAGTTAATTTCCAGAGAATCGGCAAAAGAGACGCGTAATCCAGCCGGTGCTATAGTAAACGGGAAAGGAAAAGGAAAATTAAAGCGCCTTTGAGTGTCTAGAAAAGCTCTATATAAAATAAATGGTTATTTTATTATTATAAAAAGATTCAATGATGCCTTCAGGGTCCTGCCCAAACTTCCGAGATGGACGAGCGCAGGTCACACGTCTGAGAGACGGAACGTTCCCATTTCTCAGGCTATTTTGAGGAATTTTATGTATGAATTTAAATGTTGACTAAGTGTCTCAGAGAATGTAATTATAAAAGCCTCGGTGGACCCACTGAGTGATGTAGGTATTCGTCTTGTTTCTGGAAGCAATGGAACAAATTGTATGTTTTTTAATCCCTATAGAGACTTTTTGGCTGCAATGGCTGGACCGGTGTCCTCGTATTGTATCTATTTCTGTCACTTACATTTTTTATTTGTTTAGTGATATAAACATAAAACAATTACAAAAATGTCAGACATAAACATCCATCCATTATCAATACCGCTTATCCTCATTAGGGTCGCGGGGTCGCTGGAGCCTATCCCAGCTGACATAGGGCAAAGGCGGGGGACACCCTGGACAGGCCGCCAGTCCATCGAGGGCACACATAGGGACATACAAACATTCACTCTCACATTCACACCTATGGGCAATTTAGAGATCAATTAACCTGCTGCATGTCTTTGGACTGTGGAAGGAAGCCGGAGAACCCGGAGAGAACCCACGCTGCCACAGGGAGAACATGCAAACTCCACACAGAAGGACCGCCTCGACCGGGAATTGAACCCACGGCCCTCTTGCTGTGAGGCGACAGTGCTAGCCACTACACCACCAGACATAAACAAACATTCTTTTTTTTTTTTTTTTAGACATAAACATAAACATATATATATACATCCATCCATATACTTACACCTACACCCATAGACACACACACCCATACATACATATACACACATATACATATACACACATACATATACACCCACACCCACACATACATACATATACACACATACATATACACATACATACATATACACACGCATACATACACACACACATACACACGTACATACATACATATACACACACATACATACATATACACACATATACATATACACACATATACATATACACACATATACATATACACACATACATATACACCCACATACACATACATACATACATACATATACACACACATACATACATATACACACGCATACATACACACACACATACATATACACACGTACATATACACACACACATATACACATACCCTCCCCCTCCAAAAACAACAACAACAACAACAAAAAAGACAACAACAAAAACAACCCTGGCACCCCCTTAATTATATTGTACTTGTAAGTGTGTGTACACCACCCTGCATCTGTATTTGCAATACTCGTATTGTGTTTTATATATTGTTGTTGTTTTTGTTGTTTTATGGACCCATGAGTCTGGAATAATGATATACACCACCGTTCAAAAGTTTGGGGTCACTTAGAAAAAATAAAAAAATAAAAAAAAATTCCAATGAAAATGACATTAAATGAATCATAAATCCTCTCTCTACATAGTTAATGTCTAAATGATTATTCTCTGTTGTTTAATGAAGTCTCTACAGAGGTGTGTAGAGGCCCATCTCCATGTTCTAGTGGTACATTGTGTTATTGCCTTAGAAGACGAGCAGAGGGGGAGAACCCCCTTGAAACCGATTATTCTTTTATAACTTTTTATTTAGCATTTTTCACAAACAGATTATTCCTTGACATTGAAACTCTTTTTATGTGAGCGCAGCTGAAAACAGTTATGCTGGTGATTATTTATAACCTCGTCAATGTCTTGATTATATTTTGTATTAATCTTGTATTCATTTAATAAATAAAATTGTGAGTTTTCATGGAAAACACAACATTTTCTCGGTGACCCTAAACTTTTGAACGGTAGTGTATGTAACCATTGAAGTTTTTATTCCACCTCAGTAAAAATCGAGTTTCCTCTCATATTGAAAACAGGTGGAATCTCCAGCTGGAGAAGCTCACGCATACTTTCCACTCTTGCTGATTGCTAATCACCCCGCGACCTCTCCTCAGTATTCATGCAGTCAGGTGCGGCGGGCCACACGCTTGTCCTGCATCATCCCGCCAATAAAAGTTCTCATTCCGAATGGAACGCCGGATGGTCGACGGCAGCCGAACTCCGACATCGAGGATCGGGGCGGCTCCCTCGGCGAGATCAGAGCCGACATGTGCGGAGCGCCGCTTCTGACGTGTTCCCGCCTCGGCGGATTAACGTGTTGCGTAAGCGGTAAACCATCTGGTCGGTAGGAAGCGGGATAAGTACTGAAAACAATCGACGTGACTATAAAAGAATGAAGTGAATTAGGAAAGGCCCGCGAGAGCGGAGCGGAGCGTGAGTCAGGGGGATAATTGGTCTGCGATGAGGAAGGAGGGGAGGAAGGGAGGAAGAGGGGAGGGGAGGAGGTGTTGATGAGAGGATGAGAGCTCAGGAAAGGTGGAGAGGAGGAGAGGAAGAACGAGTTTGTGGACAGCTGGCGGAGGAAGTCTGCAGGGGGAGAGCGGGAGAAGAGAGGGAGAGGGGCTGCTTCCTAATCTTGTTGTTTTTCCGCCTGTGATGTCTCCCGTCGAAGCCGGTTTGCCCCACGCTCGTCTGAGTCCACAAACACAACACGCCGCTCTCTTTTCCCATGCAACGCGGCGCTATGTCAACCCGCTGCGTGCCGGCCTCCGTCGGCGACCCCGTTCACACAAAGGAGGGCGAGAGGCGAGAGGCTCGACACACACTGACGGACAAACACACACACGTGAGCACACACACCCACACGCACACACACACACACACACACACACACGTACGGCCCAACCTGCCGCAGCAGCAACTTTCCCCAAAGTCAACACACTTTTTTTAGAACAACAAAGACGTTTAGATTCACCGGACGGAGAGCATGAAGGGGACGGAGGGTGTGATTCCAGAGAAAGAGCCAATCAGCATTCCTCATCTTCTCACGCGCAGCAGGAGGAAGGACAACAGAGACCGAAGGGGCATTTCATTGTTGCCACAGCAACAGCGCCTCCTACTGGTGGGCAACAAACATGCAGGAGAGATTCTTGTCTGTTTAATATTTAATATAAATAATTGAATTGAATTAAATTGAATTAAATTAAATTGAATTGAATTGAATTAAATTGAATTTAATTGAATTTTAATAGTTTATCAGTTTAATATTTAATATAAATAACAATGTCATGGAGCGTTATGAGAAAGAGAAAAGGAGCACACATTGTTCATTTGATTTTCTTTTTGTAAGAACCTTTAACATCTCCTTATAATTTCATTAATACCTTTTATTTTGTAGTTTTATTGTATGATATTTCTCTAAATTCAGGTTTGAATTCAGGAGTACACCCTAAACATGCATGGGCAAGTTAATGGATGGATTCATGTTTTTTTATTTATTATGTCGTTATGTTATATATTTGACTTTACCCTTCAGAAGGGATTTCTTTCTCTAATAAGGTGGATTCGGGATGGTTTTCAAGTTTTGAATTGTTGTTTTTGAATTCTACAGTTTTATTACCTCTTAAACCACAGATGTAATCCATTTAAATACCATAAAGTATTTATTAATCTACATCCAGTAACTGTTCTGTGAAATTCTCAATAAGAATATCTACAAAAAACTGTTCATAAAAGTTACTTTTTTAGACTTAACTGAACTGAAATTCCAAATCACAACTAAAAGTTAAATATGACATTAAACACATAAATAAAGAGCATAACAGAAATAAATTGTTATTAATGATCCAAGATTGGCAGATCTCAACATAGTAAGATGAGAAAGTTAAGAAAAATTTACACAGGAATACATTACACTATAAACAATTCACGACAACTTCAATAACAACTTTTAGTAGTATTATTTAGTATTTTTTTGTATTTTAGTATTAGTATTTACTTAGTATTTAATATTTAGTAATTTTGTATTAGTATTTTGTAAATTGTACTGTAGTAGTAGTAGTATTTAGTATTGTGTTTTGTGTTTTTGATTTGTATCTTTTATTCTTATTAATGCTCTAATGTACATCCACTGCTGTGATCCTGAAATGTCCCCACTGTGGGACTAATACATGAATATCTTATCTTATCTTATCTTATAACAGTTAGAGTATAAAAACGTAATCATCAATCATGTTAATGGTCTAAAAAATGGCCTTATTTTAATCCGCTCCCATTGAACGACAGGAGGGGTCAGACTATTAGAACAACCTTTACTTGATAAAACAGCTAATTCTAAAAGGATATAGGTCAAAATGAAATGAACATAGGACATAAAACATACCCAGTCCTCTCAATTTAGCTTTAAATTGCATAAATGAAATAATGAAATACGCTTGAAATGACGTCATTAGTTTAACCTAAAGACGCAGAACAAAAGAGCCACGGCCAATGTCGGCCTGACCTCAGCATCGGGATGTAACAAATAGATATGAGCCCACCGGGACCGGCAGCGGCGGCTAAACGACATCAGAGATCAATAAGACACTCACACCTCAGTCCAGAGTCATCACTGTGAGGGGGAGGGGGGGGACTGTTATCTCTTCACTCGCGCTGCAGCTGGCCCTGTGCTTCTTTCACTTACCTTCACCAGTATTGATTTTGTCACCTAACAGGTTGAGGCGACGCCCCCCCCCCCCCCCCCCCCCGATGCAGAGACGACGCTTACAGGAAACTCAAGCAAGAGGAACTTGACCCATAGAGGACCACAAAGTCATTTTAACAAGAGCATTTCATTTCATTTACAGGCACTAACATCATTACCTTCGCATTGGAAATGATTTGAATTAATATTGTTTCCCAAGTTTAAGTGTGAGGCACTTTGTTTGTTTGTTGACTACCTAAATATCCTTTAAATAAATTAAAAAAGTTGATATTTACCTTCGCATTGAGAATGCAGAAGGTAATGTTTTGATCCTCGTACTTGTATGCGTGCATGCGTGTTATTCGCATAAGTCAAAAAGTATTAAACTGAATCACATACAATTTGGTGGGATGATTGGTTATTATCGGGGGACTAATTGGTTTGATTTTGGGATCGATCGGGTCAAAGGTCAAGGTCAAGGTCATGAAAAGGTCAACATCTTATTTTTACCATAGCGCGATTAATTTATATCCAATTGGCAACTAATGCCAAAATGTTTATAATTCAATGCCCAATCTTGTGATATGAAGGTATGCGCTCTACCGAAAAAGTGTTTTCATGCACTGGTCAAGATTAAAATATTTGTTGATTTTGCTTCCAAGGCATATCTTCTAACGTTCTTACAGACATAAGGAAATAAATAATCTAAATCACACATTTAGGTGTTTATTTTACAACACTTTATCTTTTGGGCTTCATCCAGTGTTACGATGTCGGTTCTGGAAACGTCTGCAAATTCCAAAAGCATATATTTAATAGATAATAAATCATTTGCATATTTTCGAAAAACTTCTAATTAAAAACATATTTGTCTAAAACTAATCCACTGGGGTCGTTTCATGGTGATGTTTGTTATTTAAATGCTCAATATTTACTTACCTGCAGGGTGAAACATCAGGGTGAAACATCACATATCTCTATTACACACAGGAACCACTAAATGGGCCACAAATCAAACTCTGCAAAGATGAATAAATTATGACCAACAGCCTCTTTCACATTTTGATTATTCATGTAGAAAACATTATTGACCTGTTTGTCTTCAACCGAAGACAACCAGACTAAGACAACAAGAATAAGACAACAAGAATAAGACAACAAGACTAAGACAACCAGAATAAGACAACAAGACTAAGACAGCAAGAATAAGACAACAAGACTAAGACAACAAGAATAAGACAACAAGACTAAGACAACAAGACTAAGACAACAAGAATAAAACAACAAGACTAAGACAACAAGAATAAGACAACAAGAATAAGACAACAATAATAAGACAAACAAACTGAGACAACAAGACTAAGACAACAAGAATAAGACAACACGAATAAGACAACAAGAATAAGACAACAATAATAAGACAAACAGACTAAGACAACAAGACTAAGACAACAAGAATAAGACAACACAAATAAGACAACAAGACTAAGACAACAAGACTAAGACAACAAGACTAAGACAACAAGACTAAGACAACAAGAATAAGACAACAATAATAAGACAAACAAACTGAGACAACAAGACTAAGACAACAAGAATAAGACAACAAGAATAAGACAACAAGACTAAGACAACAAGAATAAGACAACAAAAATAAGACAACAAGAATAAGACAACAAAAATAAGACAACAAGACTAAGACGACAAGACTAAGACAAAAATACTAAGACAACAAGACTAAGACAACAAGACTGAGACAACAAGAATAATACAACAAGAATAAGACAACAAGACAAAGACAACAAGAATAAGACAACAAGACTAAGACAACAAGAATAAGACAACAAGAATAAGACAACACGAATAAGACAACAAGAATAAGACAAGAATAAGACAACAAGACTAAGACAACAAGACTAAGACAACAAGAATAAGACAACAAGAATAAGACAACAAGAATAAGACAACAAGAATAAGACAACAAGAATAAGACAACACGAATAAGACAACAAGAATAAGACAAGAATAAGACAACAAGACTAAGACAACAAGACTAAGACAACAAGAATAAGACAACAAGAATAAGACAACAAGAATAAGACAGCAATAATAAGACAATAAGACTACGACAACAAGACTAAGACAACAAGACTGAGACAACAAGAATAAGACAACAAGACTAAGACAACAAGACTAAGACAACAAGACTAAGAACAACAAGACTAAGACAAACAGACTAAGACAACAAGAATAAGACAACAAGACTAAGACAACAAGACAAAGACGGTGCGCTGAATGCACAATACACATCATTAACTTGACTTTTCCTAAAGTGATC
Organism: Liparis tanakae; assembly: GCA_036178185.1. Taxonomy (NCBI): domain Eukaryota; kingdom Metazoa; phylum Chordata; class Actinopteri; order Perciformes; family Liparidae; genus Liparis; species Liparis tanakae. Next base: position 1,880,313 of record CM070093.1, read on the forward strand.
CATAACTTTTCTTCTGGGAACATTTTCTGATTCTTGGCCATATTTAAGTTGCCAGGTAGTGATAAACAAACAAAGAAATCCCCTACGAGTGACTTCATTCTCACTGCAGACCTGAAGGCTCCCGAGAAAGCGTCTCTAAACGGCCGAGATGACGTTCTCTTTAAGTCTTCTCCTCCTCAGGCTGACAAATACAAACAAGTAAACAAGTGGATGGCGGTCCAGATGTGCTGCAGCTCTGCAGGTCATCAGACCGTCTGCAGAGGAATAAAGAAGAAACTCTCTGGAGAGAAAACATCGACGGCGAAGGAGGATTCACACCAGCCAGAAGCGTTTTTCCAGACCCGGGCCGCCCTTGTCCTTATTAATAGTTCATTTCAAACCTATTATGCATTAATCCATTATTAATGATCTATTAATAAGCAATAAGTTGTAACTTTAAACCTGTATCCCGTGTCCTTTGAGTGACACCAAAGCGATTACAAATGCAGTCTTAAAGCGACACTATGTAACAATTGTACCTTAAAATAACAGCTTGAACAACACGGTGCCGCTACAAAGACTTTTAATATGTAGATGTCTCCTCCTCCTCCATCGGGGTCTGTGGGGAGAAAACTCCACTCTGTCACATGTTGTAGCGCCCGGTCCTTGGACCTGCTTTCTGTCATGATGACCAGCGTCACATAGTCCAGTCCACCTCACAGGGGACTTTTTATTGTCTCGCTTCTGTGACGTAGAGACAGAGAGACATGCTGCTGTGGAGACCACCAATAACAGACCTTTAGTTTAAAGAACAAAGACGTCTTTAAGAAAGGGACCTGACATTACTGCTGCTGTCATCTGGAGGAGAGAGAAAGTTACAGGGGGCGGAGGAGATTATTATTAACTCAAACTCAAAAGAGCCATATGCGTCACCAGAAGAGCCACATATGGCTCAGAGCCAGAGGTTCAGACACCTGATCTATCGTAACTGGGTATTTACCACACTGAAGTACACGTTAAATACCTGAAGGGGGCGCTACAAGGGAAACACTACATGATGGGGCTTTAAACGTGCAGAACGTCCCAAATTCTGCACAAAGTCCGTTTGTGTCGCAGAGGTTCTGGCGGCTGCAGAGCGCCCCAGAGGCCGTCTCCGTCTGTGTGGTCCATTCACACGCAGACGGCAGACCGCCGGCTCGTCGCCGCCTCCTCCCGTGTCTTTGTCGGCGCCCGAGGCCGCGGCTCTGCTGGAGGGCGAGTCGGCGACATTTAGCAGCCGTGTGTCACGACTCAGAAAGTCAGGGCGATCAAAGAGTTTATTTTAACATAGGAAGTCCCCAGAAATCCCAAAGAAACAAAGTAGAACTAAGAACTAAGACGGGTTTACGCGTTTCCATGATGTGAAAACGCATATATTTTCCTGCGTTTTGGCCTTTCATTTACACAAAAACGGAGGTTTTATCACGGAAAACGATCATTTCTAAAAACTCCGGCCAAAGTGGAGATTTCTAAAACTCTGTTTGTGTGTTTGTGTGTGAACGAGGTCAAACGAGTTTCAGGTGGTCAAACGTCACAGTGTGGACTAAAGATACTTCAGGTCACGTGAGCGTCCTATGGGACGTATGCGGACGGCGTATTTATGAGGGTTCATATACACAGAAACTTTGTTGAAAATTACCTTGTGTGTACGACGTTATTTTAGAAAAGGGGCAGAAATATTTGTTTCTGTAAATACTTACAGATTACATGTAAGTATAGTATTTACAGAAACAAATATTTCTGCCCCTCCGTTTTCAAAAATAACGTTGTACACACAAGGTTGTTTCTTTTCATATGAATATCTCCACTTTGTCCAGAGTTTTTAGAAATGATCGTTTTCTGTGAGAAAACCTCGTTTTTGAGTAAATGAAAGGTCAAAACGCATGAAAATGTATGTGTTTTCACATCGTTTAAACGGGGTCTGAGACTAGAAGGATCAGGACGAGACTCGAGACGATCTGACAAGAGACACCGGTAGACACAGATAGACACAGGTAGACACAGGTAGACACAGGTAGACACAGGTAGAGACAGGTAGACACAGGTAGACACAGGTAGACACAGATAGACACAGATAGACACAGATAGACACAGGTAGACACAGATAGACACAGGTAGACACAGGTAGACACAGGTAGACACAGGTAGAGACAGGTAGACACAGGTAGACACAGGTAGACACAGATAGACACAGATAGACACAGATAGACACAGATAGACACAGGTAGACAGGTAGACACAGGTAGAGACAGGTAGACACAGGTAGACACAGGTAGACAGGTAGACACAGGTAGACAGGTAGACACAGGTAGACACAGGTAGACACCGGCTTAAGATACCTGAGGAAAGGGGACAGGTGGACACCATCAGGGTGGAGCAGACAATCACACTAAGAGGAAACACCGTAGCAGGAAATACAGTTTCTGAAACGACAGAGGACGGTTACTACAAAATAAAAGCGGGCATGGAAAACGGGACTAAAACATAAAACTTAACACAACCGACGAGACGTGACATTTAAGAACGTCAACCTTTGGTGAAAGGAGATGTGTTCCCTAACAGAGACAGATCCCGTCTCAAACGTTATCCGGTGGAAAGAAGAGGATCGTTTGAGCTCTACGGGAATCCAGCAGACGACTACAGAAGATAATAAAACTATTTCCATCAGGAGAAATGCCACCTTCATGGAAATAATGGGACGAGGCGTCACGGGGAACACAGAAACGGCGGGAACTCTGAGCCGCTGCCGTCTCCCTGGCAACGGAAACAGGTTCTGAACTCTGTTCCCTCCGACGCTGAGAAAGAGGAGAATCTTCCTCTTCTGGAGGTTGAGAATTCAATTCAGTTTATTTGTAGAGCCCATTTTCACAAATGACAAATGTGTATCAGAGAGCTTTACAATGTGTACATATAGACATCCCTGACCTTTGACCTCACATGGGATCAGGAACAACTCCCAAACAACCCTTCAGGGTAAAAGGTGAGAACCCTTGAGGAGAGAACAGAGGAGGATCCTCTCCAGGTGGACAGGTGTCATAGAGGTCATGTGACCAGAAGGAATCATTAGAATAGAATAGAATAGAAATATACTTTATTAATCCCCAAGGGGAAATTTGTCGACACAGTAGCACCAATAAACTAAACACAAGAGAATAAAATATAAATATAAGAAAGAAACAGTGACTGTGCATAAACTATACAAAGTAAAATATAAAATACAAATTAAAATAATATATATATATATATATATATATATATATATATATATATATACACACACAACATATATGCAATACAGCAGTGTAATATTAAATAAAATATAAATATAAGAAGGAAACAGTGACTGCATAAACTATACAAAGTAAAATATAAAATTAAAATTAAAATAAAATATATATGTATATATATATATATATATATATACATATATATTATATATACATATATATATATATATATATATACACACACAACATATATGCAAATACAGCAGTGTAATATTAAATAAAATATAAATATAAGAAAGAAATAAACAGTGACTGTGCATAAAGTATACAAAGTGAAATATAAAATACTAGATAAAATAAAATTAAATATATATATATATATATATATATATATATATATATATATATATATATATATATATATATATTTATACACAACATACATGCAAATACAGCAGTGTACTATTAAATAAAATATAGACAGTGTGCAAAATGCAAAGTGTGTGTATACTGTATAGTGTGCACACACATTAAAAACACATTGAGCGGTCACCTTGTCCCAGCGGCTTTTGTTATAAAGAGCTGAAACTTACACTTATTTCCTATAGTTAATCTTCTTAATTTAGTCTTTTGGACATTAGGAAACTATTTAATCCTGGGATCTCACGTTCTCAAAGTCACGCAGCGTGTTGTGTTTGCTCATCTCGTGTTCATTTAAAACGTTTCCGCGGGTAAAAGGAAAGACAGAAGGCTTTTCATCCTCTCGCTTCATTCGTCAAACTCGTCTTCACCTCTTAAAGGGCCGGCGTACCTGAAGCTGTATAAACTACTCCCCACCATTTTGTTAAATAACTCTTTGCATTTGTTTATTCGAGAGTAGAAATATTGTACGCGAGAACACTTCTCTAATATTATAACACAAATCCATTTTATTTGAAACCTTCAAAATAAAAGCACAGGATATATAAGGTGATCGTGCGTCTCTCAAGCCTAAACGGTACTTATTGTCTTACTCACAACCTAGAGAGGAGGATTCGATGTTCACAGTCAGTGGGACGGGAGTCTATTTAATATTTTTAGCAGGTTTACCGACATTTAGATAGCGTGCACGGTAATGTTGATGGAATAAGCTTATGGTAGTAACGTTCTATACTCTGAAGGGATGTGCAGGGCTGTGAGCCAATCTGCAGTCCTCCCCGTGTGAAGGTCATCGTGATGCGAGCGCTCTGCTCTCCAGATGATACACACGACCGCCAGGAATCAACGCGTTGTTCTGAAAGGCCAACTTTACTTTCAAAGGGGTTCAAATCCCTCGATGCGGCGCGGCGGCGGAACACATGACCCCCCCCCCCCCCCCCCCCCCCCCCCCGTGACATGATAACGGCTCTTTGCTTTCTCAGGAGAGGACGAGGCCGGACTCAGACCGCAAGGTTTGAGGTTTGAGGTTTGAGGTTCGTTCAAACTGCTTTAAGCTCCCAACTTTACTTCCGGATCAAACCAGTTCATCGAGGTCTGGATCGTGGAATATGCCGACTACCAATGATGCCATGGACCTGTTGAGACTCCGCCCACTGTTGAGACTCCGCCCACTGCTGAGACTCCGCCCACTGTTGAGACTCCGCCCACTGTTGAGACTCCGCCCACTGTTGAGACTCCGCCCACTGCTGAGACTCCGCCCACTGTTGAGGCCCCGCCCACTCCTCCTCTCTACCTCCACCTGATGGATCGTGGAGGTCTGGATGATGGAATATGCCGACTACCAACTCTTCATCATCTGTCCTCTTCATCGTGTTGTTCCTGTTTTTTAATGTGTGTGATGATTCCTTCTGGTCACATGACCTCTATGACACCTGATCCTCCTCTGTTCTCTCCTCAAGGGTTCTCACCTTTTACCCTGAATGTTGTTTGGGAGTTGTTCCTGATCCCATGTGAGGTCATGGGAGAGCTTTACAGATTGTAAAGCTCTCTGAGGGGAATTTGTAATTTGTGAAAATGGGCTCTACAAATAAACTGAATTAAATGTAATTGTGCAAGAAAAAACCCAAAAGCTGGGTTTATGTCTGAGTGATGAGAACGCAGCCCCTCCCCCCTCCCCCGATGAGGGCCACACCTGTTACCTGTTGGCATTGTTCCTTTGTTTCCCTGTCCTCTGCTGCATGTCAGTCATAAATCATCTGAGTGCCTTTTCACATTTAACATCAATATCTTAAGGTTAAGTCCATATTTCCGAGGGTGTTAGTTATACGACTCGTTCTCTTCTCGAGGCCCCCGCCACACTCAACCCGTTTCAATGTATTTACACTGGAAACATCAATGTGGCTCCTGTCAGGGAGAGAGAGAGAGAGAGAGAGAGAGAGAGAGAGAGAGAGAAGAGAGAAGAGAGAGAGAGAGAGAGAGAGAGAGGGAGAGAGAGAAGAGAGAAAGAGAGAGAGAGAGAGAGGGAGAGAGATAGAGAGAGAGAGCGCTGGAGGGCGAGGATGGAGAGAAGAATGTAGATAAAGACGGGGAGACTGAGAGGAGGGAGGGGCTGTCGGACAAGCACTCAACCTTTTCCTCTCTCTCTCACTCACTCACACACACGCACATGCACACACACACACGCACACACACACACACACGCACACGCAGACATGCCCTGGGGAGGTGGCCATCTGTACCTGCCTGTTTGCGATGCAGCGGCTCTGCCCCCAATCACAGAGACGCCTGTAGCCTCTCAGCTGTCTGAGGCGCTACGTGCCTCCACTTAGCACGTGTGTGTGTGTGTGTGTGTGTGTAGTTCTACATTCTGTGGTCTTCTGTGCATCCATGTGCGCATTGTTTGCTTTTGTGTGTGTGCTTGTTGACGATGGATCTTTGCGTAGCGCGCTAATGTTCTGGTAGCATCGGGGGCTAATCCATCAGCGTCGGCAGACCAGCTGTTGTGCAACACAACACCACAACAACACCACAACAACAATAAAAACACCACACCTCTCTTAAAAGCTTCACATTTCAGTTCTCAGCCGAGTGTGTAACTTTGCCTGGATGTATTTCATTATTTCACATATACGTGGCGGTGCAGGGGCGTTCACAGACATTTTGGGGGTCAGGTGCTCAAACCCCCCAAAAAGGGCATCCATCGTCAAAATGATTTTTCTAAAGCTCACTGGAACTTGAAGTTAAGTAATTGGTTGTTACGCAACACCTGAAACACAATATGCCCTGAGAAGATATGAGAGCTGAACAAAATGACATGTTTGACGTTTTCTATTCACAATTACAATTTATTTTAATTTACAGAATGATCCCAGCAAAAAAATGCCTTCACATTTACTAACATATTTCACCCTCGGGGTCAATTTGACCCCAGCAATTAAAAACCTCCAGAAAATTTATTCCCCAAGTTTAATTGTGAGGTACTTTGTTTAGAATAGAATAGAATAGAAAAATACTTTATTAATCCCCAGGGGGAAATGTGTTGACACAGTAGCACCAATAAACTAAACACAATAAAATATAAATATAAGAAAGAAAGAAAGTGACTGTGTATAAGTATGCAAAGTGAAATATAAAATACAAAATAAAATAATATATATGTATATATACACAACATATATGTAAATACAGCAATGTCAAATTAAATACAATATATATATATATATATATATATATATATATATATATATATATATATATATATATATGTATATATAGACAGTGTGCAAAATGCAAAGTTTGTTTGTTTATACCTAAATAGCCCTTTAAATATATAAAAAAGTTGATATTTCTTATATGTTTGGCAGTGAAAAACAGCCTGGGGTCAAATTGACCCTAAAGGTAACAGGAGGGTTAAATACTGAGAGTGAAAGATGTGTCTCCAACAGAAAGGGCACTTTTCCCATCCAGGGCAAAAGGGGAGGAGCTTGAGCACCACGAGGGCTCTACCTGTGCACTACCTGTGGCAGTGTTTGTATAGTTGAAGAGACGATTCTTGTCTCTTCTGTTCCGGACTCCGTGTTTTTCGTGTGTTTGGATCGTGTGTCTGCAGCGAGAGCGCCGCTCCACCGGAGGAAATGGATCAGTAAGATGTCGGGCGGCGAAGGCCTGCGTGGGAACGGCTTGATGAGAATGTTCATATTCGCCTCCGATTGCGCGCGCGTCAATGATGTTTAAAACTTAATTAACGGATGATCAATAGTGTTTACGCTGCAAAGCGACTGGGGCAGATTCTAATTAGAATAACCATCCATTATTAATGACATTAGCCAACTCTCAAATGAAAAGGAGACAACTGCCGCCTCCAATTAAGCAGTACTCAGAGAAAAAGTGGTGTTAAAAAAAACTGAAAATAAAAGAGGGAGGGAGGAGGAGATAAAGTCGATGGATGGAAATCAAAGAGTCAGAGAGAGTTTCTCAGGGTGGCTGAAGATACGACTGAGATTTATTAGAGTGACTAATAGATAAACTACTTAAATCTCAGTGTAATATATATGTCGGATCACAGAGACTTGTGGCAACTACCCAAGTTACCCCATAAAGCTGGAGTATGAGCATAGTAATAAAAACTATCTCTAATAAAGACGTGAATTTAAATGGGATGATCATACCGGATGCATAGCTTCAAGGGAAATGATCATTTATTACAACTTGGATATTTTTTTTTTTTTTTTGCCATCCTTTCTGTCCAAAAGCAATTCATAAAACATGTCGACACCACAGAAAAACAGATATGGATATAATATACACTACCGTTCAAAAGTTTGGGGTCACCCAGACAATTTAGTGTTTTCCATTAAAACTCACACTTTTATTTATTAAATGAAGACAAGATTAATACAAAATATAGTCAAGACTTTGACAACGTTATAAATAATGATTTTCATTGTAAATATGAAAGTTGTTCTTCAAACTTGTGGCTCAAATGAAGGCCAGTTTTAGATAAAAATGGTTTCTGTTTGTGGAAAATGCAAAATAAAAAGTTATAAAAATAAAAAAAGTGGTCCAAGGGGGTTCTACCCCTCTGCTCGTCTTCTAAGGCGATAACACAATGTACCACTAGAACATGGAGATGGGCCTCTACACACCTCTGTAGAGACTTCATTAAACAACAGAGAATACTCATTTACCACTTTAACTATGTAGAGAGAGTATTTATGATTAATTTAATGTCATTTTCACTGGAGAAAACAGTGCTTTTTTAATGTTTTTTAAGTGACCCCAGAAAAACAAGATATGGAAAATAACAGTTAACGGCGAAAGTAAAACAGTAAAACGAAGGAATGATTATAATTATGGGTGAAGCAACACCACACTGGGTTCAAAATGTAGAATTATTTTTAACGATACTTGTTTATTAACAGTTACGCTTTTTCATCCCTGATTGGAAAGTGCACAAGTCAATAAGACCCAGGTTATGAAACACTGTTATTTTCCTTTAACTTCTCCATCGGAACCATTTGAACTCTCAAACTCTTAAATCAGCCTCATTCTAAAAATGAATATGTAAGATCCAAGCCTGAAAGCAGCCGGAGGAGATCGTCTCCGGTTCACCGCGGTTCAGCTGCGCCCGGGGAGGAAGAGAGAAACTTCTGAGGGTGGAATGTAAGAAAGTCCAAGTTAGCTAATTACAAAAGGAGCTTAAACACTCGTAATTAGCCGTTCCTATTGTCGAGCGGGGTTATCGCAATGTCGCGTCAAAGTCATGGAGAGGGAAGCGGGGGGGGGGGGGGGGGGGTGGAGTTTGAAGTGAAGAGCAGCACTTAGAGGCTCAGCTGGGGATCCGCTCATTCATCGCTCTCCTCCCCCCCGGTGGTCACAGAGCCGCCGTGGCGAGGTGGCGTGAGCTCACACCGAGGAGGACGACTCATTTTGTTTAAGTTCAACCAACTCGGGTCTCAAAGCATTTTTTATTTTTTTTATTTATTATTTTGTATTATAATTATTATTATTATTATTATTATTATTATTATTATTATTATTTGTATTATTATTATTATTATTATTATTTATTTTAATTATTATTAATGCTCTATGTACATCCACTGCTGTGATCCTTGAATTTCCCCACTGTGGGACTAATAAATTAATATCTTATCTTATATTAAAGCCAGATAAAGCAAGTCTATGAAACGAAGGAGGAGGAAGAATCTTCACCGGTTCTTTGTTCATTTAAAAAGTGTTTTTAGTTGTTTACTGTAGCTGCTTCTGACCATTACAATCAGTTTCTCATTCGGAGAGAACAGAGTCCAGGTAGACAGAGTACAGGTACACAGAGTACAGGTACACAGAGTACAGGTACACAGGCATCAACATGTGTTCTCTGCATTTAACCCCTCCTCAGTCTTTAAGGAGCGGTGGGCTGCAGTGAAGCGCCCGGGGAGCAGCTGGGGGTCCAATGCCTTGCTCATGGACACTTTGACTTGCAACTAACGGGGAGAGCGGGGATCAAACCGACGACCTTGAGGTTGCAGGACGACCTCCTGACCCCACTGAGCCGCAGCCGCGCATTTGGGCAAAGTTTTTACGAAAAAAGTCTAAAGTCTTGGATGTTGGCGTCTGCAGCTCAGTGGGGTCAAGAGGTCGTGCTGCAACCCCAAGGTCGTCGGTTCGATCCCCTCTCTCCACGTTAGTTGCGAGTCGGAGTGTCCATGAGCAAGGCACTGAACCCCCAGCTACTCCCGTGTAGGAACGAGTCTGGAATAGTCTGCTGCATAACCAACGTGTGACTGGTTTGTGTTTTTTAATCCAGATTTAACATGCGAGTTAGTTCATCTTAAATTGTGAGATAAACTCTCCAGCTGCTTCATAACGACATGTTTTACAAATAAAATAACGCTTCCACGTCTTTCAATAAAACAACAACTCGATCTCAGAGAGAAAACCCAATCAGACCGGAAGTCGAATTCAACCTAGAACAGAACGTGTTTTGTCTTCATCGCCCTTGAGAACAAAGCGTAGCTCCTCCCCCTAGAGCGTTCGTGACATCGCCCTCGCCAACGAGTACATACCTCTGGAAATGGAACGCGCTCTCGCCATCGAAATCATCCTGAACTCGCGGCCGCCGCAACATTCCCATGAAGCGGCGCTCCCGTAATGCTTTTTTAATTGGTCCGGCAGAGATTAACGGAGTCCTATTGAAGCGGATCCACGGCCCCGGAGCTCCGGGCGCTGGAAGAGGCGCCGACGCCGCGCGGCGAGCGGCGAGCGCAGATAGGATTGTCGGTGTCGTTCGTCAGAGGGTGATAGATGAGGAAGAGGAGGAGGAGGAAGAGGAGGGGGAGGAGGAGGAGGAGGGATGCTTTCATTTCAGCTGCGATGAAAGACAAGAGACACGATATCAAGATGTTTGGGAGGCCGTCGTTCTCCGTCTCTTTACTGAGTGTGTGTGTGTGTGTGTGTGAGAGTGTGTGTGTGTGTGTGTTGAGAAACTGAGAGTGTGTGTGTGTGTGTTGCGAAACTGAGAGACTGTGTGTGTGTGTGTTGAGAAACTGAGAGTGTGTGTGTGTGTTATTGAGAAACTGAGAGACTGTGTGTGTGTTGAGAAACTGAGAGTGTGTGTGTTGAGAAACTGAGAGATTGTGTGTGTGTGTTGAGAAACTGAGAGACTGTGTGTGTGTGTGTGTTGAGAAACTGAGAGACTGTGTGTGTGTTGAGAAACTGAGAGACTGTGTGTGTGTGTGTGTGTTGAGAAACTGAGAGACTGTGTGTGTTTGTTGAGAAACTGAGAGTGTGTGTGTGTTATTGAGAAACTGAGAGACTGTGTGTGTGTGTGTTGAGAAACTGAGAGTGTGTGTGTTGAGAAACTGAGAGACTGTGTGTGTTTGTGTGTGTTGAGAAACTGAGTGTGTGGGTGTATGTTGAGAAACTCAGAGACTGTGTGTGTGTGTGTTGAGAAACTGAGGAACTGTGTGTGTGTGTGTGTGTGTGTGCATGTGTGTGTGTGTGTGTGTGTGTGTGTGTGTGTGTGTGTGTGTGTGTGTGTGTGTGTGAAACAGGTGATTTCATTTTCTGTCCCTCATCTTCTGGCGATCGGGCCGCCGAGCTTCCGGTTTCACTTTAACTTTCAGTCTTGAAAGCTCTCTCTCTCTGTTTCACTCTTCTGCTGCAAAAAATGTATTAGTACACACATCCACACACACACACACACACACACACACACACACACACACACACACACACACACATCTCGTCCCGTAATGAATCTCCCTTCATTGATTCCGGGCGCGTTTGGACCGTGAAACCCGACACCAGCAGTAAGAATTCTTGCTTTTACAACACAAGTGAGTGTGTCTGTCGTATTTGTTTTGTGCGTGTGTGTGCGTGTTTGTGCGTGTGTGTGCGTGTGTGTGCGTGGGGTCGTGTTTCCCTGGATACACTGATGGGCTCTCAGACCGCTTGTATCGGTCCATTAGAGATCAATGGGATTCCTGCTCCTAATTCCCACTATCAGGGCGCCTCTGATCCCTATCTGCTGTGTGCAGAATGCAGTCAAAGCCACAGACACACACACACACACACACACACACACACACACACACACACACACACACACACACCTCATGCATACAGTATGGTTGTGCATGAATGGAGTCACAGGCGAGCTTCCCAGTCGTGTCTATGTGGAGATATTCTCCCCACACAGACGACTCCTCCAGGCGTGAGGCTGTCTGCGTTGAATGACATCACAATGACCTTGTGATGACATCATGATGACCTCATGATGACGTCACAATGACCTTGTGATGTCATCATGATGACCTCTTGATGTCATTGTGATGATGACATCTGACGACAAAGATTAGAACGGGACCATCGTCTCTTTATCAGCGGTGGCTTCTGTGGAGCGGCTTGGTGCCCGTGGGCTCCTGTAATCTGAAGAGGAGGGCTCCTGTAATCTGAAGAGGAGGGTTCCTGTAATCTGAAGAGGAGGGTTCCTGTAATCTGAAGAGGAGGGCTCCTGTAATCTGAAGAGGAGGGTTCCTGTAATCTGAAGAGGAGGGCTCCTGTAATCTGAAGAGGAGGGTTCCTGTAATCTGAAGAGGAGGGCTCCTGTAATCTGAAGAGGAGGGTTCCTGTAATCTGAAGAGGAGGGCCCCATCATCCTTCCTCCCTCGCCTCCTCTCCTTACTCCTTATCGCCCCCATCATCCTTCCTCCCTCGCCTCCTCTCCTTACTCCTTATCGCCCCCATCATCCTTCCTCCCTCGCCTCCTCTCCTTACTCCTTATCGCCCCCATCATCCTTCCTCCCTCGCCTCCTCTCCTTACTCCTTATCGCCCCCATCATCCTTCCTCCCTCGCCTCCTCTCCTTACTCCTTATCGCTCCCATCATCCTTCTCCTTCACTTCTGCGATCCTCATTTAATTTCCTATTAGTTTAGTTTTTTATAATCCGGCCAGTCATGACATCATTTCTCTTGCATCCTCTTCTTGTTTCCTCTCCTTCTTGCTGTTCCTTATCAGAGACACACAGAGCGAGAACATCCTCACCATGTTTATCCTCACGAGGCCTTCATGAACCCTTCAGTCATCGTGTGTAATGTGACAACGCGGCTCCATCGTTGAGCTTTAGAGGCGAATAGAAGCTTCTAGAAGAAGAAAGGAAAGAAATCCTCACGATTGTTTTGCTCGGGAAAAAAAATCCAGTTTTAAGCTTCTCAGATAATTAAGTAATTTAGCTAATAAACTCATTTATTCTCACAATAGCGGTTGGAGTTTGTTGTCTCCTGCGCTCGGTGGGCTCCTGAAGGCCCCACGAGGTCCTGGAAGTTAGAGATTAATTACTTTTCTTTTCCGGTTGAGCAAATTAAAGAAGAAGCCCTCATCACGTCATCACCCAATCAGCTTCAACAGGCCGACCACACCAGCACATTACACCAGCACATTACACCACCACCACCACATTACACCACCACCACATTACACCACCACCACCACATTACACCACCACCACACCACCACCACATTACACCACCACCACCACATTACACCACCACATTACACCACCACATTACACCACCACATTACACCACCACATTACACCACCACCACCACATTACACCACCACACCACCACCACACCACCACCACCACATTACACCACCACATTACACCACCACATTACACCACCACATTACACCACCACCACCACATTACACCACCACATTACACCACCACCACCACATTACACCACCACATTACACCACCACCACCACATTACACCACCACATTACACCACCACCACCACATTACACCACCACATTACACCACCACCACCACATTACACCACCACATTACACCACCACCACCACATTACACCACCACATTACACCACCACATTACACCACCACATTACACCACCACATTACACCACCACCACCACATTACACCACCACCACACCACCACCACCACATTACACCACCACCACCACCACCACATTACACCACCACACCACCACATTACACCACCACATTACACCACCACCACCACATTACACCACCACACACACCACCACATTACACCACCACCACACCACCACCACCCACATTACACCACCACCACCACACCACCACCACCACATTACACCACCACCACCACCACCACATTACACCACCACACCACCACATTACACCACCACCACCACATTACACCACATTATACCACCACATTACACCACCACATTACACCACCACCACCATATTACACCACCACCACCACATTACACCACCACACCACCACATTACACCACCACATTACACCACCACACCACCACATTACACCACCACCACCATATTACACCACCACCACCACATTACACCACCACACCACCACATTACACCACCACCACCACATCACACCACCACCACCACATTACACCACCACCACCACATTACACCACCACATTACACCACCACCACCACATTACACCACCACCACATTACACCACCACCACCACCACATTACACCACCACACCACCACATTACACCATCACCACATTACACCACCACATTACACCACCACCACATTACACCACATTACACCACCGCATTACACCACCACATTACACCACCACATTACACCACCACATTACACCACCACCACATTACACCACATTACACCACCACATTACACCACCACATTACACCACATTACACCACCACATTACACCACCACCACCACATTACACCACCACACCACCACATTACACCATCACCACATTACACCACCACACCACACCACCACCACATTGCACCACCACACCACCACATTACACCACCACCACCACATTACACCACCACCACATTACACCACCACATTACACCACCACCACACCACCACCACATTACACCACCACACCACCACCACATTACACCACCACCACATTACACCACCACCACCACATGACACCACATTACACCACCACCACATTACACCACCACCACCACATGACACCACCACCACACCACCACCACATTACACCACCACATTACACCACCACATTACACCACCACATTACACCACCACACCACCACATTACACCACCACCACCACATTACACCACCACCACATTACACCACCACATTACACCACCACCACACCACCACCACATTACACCACCACACCACCACCACATTACACCACCACCACATTACACCACCACCACCACCACACCACCACCACATTACACCACCACCACCACCACATTACACCACCACCACCACACCCGTATCAGTAGAAGCCTGCTCTCCCCCCCTCTTCCAGCTCTCTTGAGATCACTCCATCACACAGAGAGAGCAAAAACAGAAAAGCGTAGTTCATTCTCCCACTCAAATTTTTTTTTTATTGAGATACTTTTCCTCTGACGGAGGCCAGAGTGACCTCGTAAAAAAAAAAGGGCTCATTTCGGCCTTGGATGTTTGCGGCGTTGTTTGGAGGCTTAGGTGGTAAAAAAAAAAAAGCCTGTTTACCCCCAGGGCCGTGGAGGGAGGCACAGAGGACCTGGGACCCCCCCCCCCCCCACACACACACACACACACAGCGTCTCTGCACCGAAGATAAGATAAGATAAGATAAGATATTCCTTTATTAGTCCATCAGTGGGGAAATTACAGGATTACAGTAGCATTGCTCACAAGAGAATACAAAACAAATAATAATAGAAACAAGTAATACAAGTAATATAAATAAGCATTAAAAAAACAGTAGAATATTAATGTACAGGATAGAAAGGTATATATAAACAAAACAAGGAGAGCGTCGGCGAGCTTCCCCAGCCGAGGATAAGAAGGAGCCGAGCCATCGAGTCCGGCTGAAAGAGACTTTCTTCATCTCTATTTGAGTGTGGGAAAAAGTTATGGGAGGAAAAGATATGTGATGTTAAAGAATGTGAGAAACAGGGGAGCGTATAAAGAGATTTAATTAGGAATAAACTCTTGATGGGATTACCTTTTGAATTGAGCGGTTCGGGTTTAATTCACAGACTTTCTTCCCCCTTTCGTTCGACCTTGAGTTGTTTCCTCCTCTTCGTCAGTAGAGACCAACCATCCCCCTCTTCCTCCCTCCATCCATCTCCTCTCCCCTCCTCCGTCCACCTCTCCATCTGGACTCACTCCCCTCCTCTCTTGTTACCTCCCCGCCTTCCTTCTGTCGTCTCCTACTCCCTCCATCCTTGTCCCGCTCAAAGACGGATGAAAAGAACCACTAATTCTCCGACGCCTTGGCCGGATTATCATCTAATCTCTAATCCGATGGACCCAGCACCCCCCCCCCCCTCTATTATGCTCAGTTTAATTTTGTGGTATTTTGCGTGTTTGTGTGTGTGTGTGTCCATCTTTATATTGATAAACCCACAGCATCTCCCTCTCCTCCCGCCCCCCCGCCCACAAAGGGCCTCAGAGGTCGTACCAGGGCTTCCTTTGACCTTCCCTCGCTCTCTCACGGCTCTGTGGCGCCTCTGTTCTCCACAACGTGTTTTTCACATCACTATTTTCTTGATTGGCCAATTTTCTCTCGGACAAGAGAAGCTGATGACGTGCACCGCGATGTCTCCGAGCGCCACATCGGCAAAGGACTTGACCTTTTGACCCCCATTTATGAGGTTTCTGCTCGAAATGACGTCCCCAAAGTAAAGAGGGAGGAGCTCTGCAACCACAACAGCTATTTGAATAATGTTGGTGTTATAATAAAGGCAACATTTACAGATGTGTAAATATTAGTATGTACACTATCGTTCAAAAGTTTGGGGTCACTTAGTGCTTTTTTCCCCTTTTCTGTTTTCTTTCCAATGAAAATTACATTAAATTAATCAAAAATCCTCTCTCTACATAGTTAATGTGGTAAATGACTATTCTCTGTTGTTTAATGAAGTCTCTTCAGAGGTGTGTAGAGGCCCATCTCCATGTTCTAGTGGTACATTGTGTTATTGCCTTAGAAGACGAGCAGAGGGGTAGAACCCCCTTGAAACCCTTTTTCCAATTAATAACTTTTTATTTAGCATTTTCCACCAACAGATTATTCCTTGACATTGAAACCCTTTTTATGTGAGCGCAGCTGAAAACAGTTATGCTGGTGAGAGAATCTCTAAAACTGGCCTTCCTTTGAGCCACAAGAAGAACAACATTAATATTTACAATGAAAATCATTATTTATAACCTCGTCAATGTCTGACTCTTGACTATATTTTGTATTAATCTTTTATTCATTTAATAAATAAAAGTGTGAGAACACAACATTTTCTCGGTGACCCCAAACCTTTGAACGGTAGTGTTTGTTAATAGAAGTTTCAGGTTTGATTAGATTCAGGATGGATCTCTCCTGGATGGAGGCTCAGCAACGGCCTCAAATCACCCAGATAATAAAACAATGTGTGAACCGACTCTCTGTGGAGTTTGACTCTGGAAAAATAAAGCAGAACAATAGTTGGAGAGTTTTTAGTAAAGAGAATTTAGGCGAGGTTTCTAAAATGTGCATTTTGGAGCACCATCGTTTCTCATGTGCCAAGCCATTCATTTCACTTTCACTTTTACTTTGGGTGTTCAAAACATCCAAATACATCATTCTGTGGCTCTAAGAGTCAGGGAACAGCTTCGGTTTATTTCCTTTTGTTTCGTTTTTTGTAATGGTTTATTACCTTCGCATTGAAAATGCTGAAGGTTATGTTTTGTTCGCCGTGTATTTATTTATTTATTTATTCATTTGTTTATTTATTCATTTGATTATTTATTCATTTGTTTATTTATTTATTCATTTGTTTATTTATTTATTTGTTTATTTATTCATTTGTTTATTTATTTATTAATTTATTAATTTATTAATTTATTTGTTTGCGTGTTACTCACATAACTCAAAAAGTATTAAACCAAATCGCATGACATTTGGTGTGATGATTGGTTATTATCCGGGGACCATTTGATTACATTTTAGGATTGATCAGGTCAAAGGTCAAGGTCATGAAAAGGTCAAAATCTTCTTTTTACTATAGCGCGGTCAATTTCTATCCATTTGGCAACTAAAGCCAAAATGTTCATAATTCAATGCTCAATCTTGTGATATGAAGGTATGCGCTCTACTGAGTGCCCGCTCTAGTTTGATAAGGGACGGTGCACATTGATAAAAACATTTCAGTAGATGTGTCTGTTGAATACAAAACAAAACAAGCTTGCAGCCGCACGATCTAACACCCCGGCTAACGAATACAGCTGCATCCTCTGACCTTGGCGGAGATGAGTGAATCCCTACTGCCCACAGACACACACACACACACACACACAAACACACACACACACTCTGTCAGCGCGGCGGGGTGACTGAGTCCCGGTGGTAAAGATGGTCGTCGTATTCATGAGCTGACGGGACGGTGACCGGCGGGTACCGGCTCAGCGTGTGTGTTGCTGGCCGTGAGTACACACCGTGTGTGTTTCCTTCACTAATCAATTCTTCAAGCGATCCATAATGAGAACACACGTGTGTGTGTGTGTGTGTGTGCGTGTGCGTCCAACACACACTCGCTGACTCGCACACGTAAGCGGCGGCTGTCCCGAGGTCGACAGGAATGATGCAGCCGGCGTGGTTGAGCTCGCCGTGGACGCCATCTTTTCCCAGGCTGCCCCCCCCCCCCCCCCCCCCCTCACGGACGTTCATGGGCAGCGTGCGTCAGGACAACAGTTTTTGTTTGTTTAAAGAATATCCATTCCAGGAGGCGAGCAGAGCGCGACGACATTAGCTATTTATAACCTCGCATGAGCAGAGCGGCGCCCGCCGGACGGCCACGGAGCGCGGCACGCCACGGAGTCATACTACACACCAAAGACACACACATCTAGCCAGTGTGTGTGTGTGTGTGTGTGTGTGTGGGGGGGGGGTGTCTGCGTGGGTGTGCTTGCATGTTATTGAGAAACTGAGAGATTGTGTATGTGTGGGAGGGGGTATGTGTGTGTGTGTGTGTGTGTGTGTGTGTGTGTATGTGTGTGTTATTGAGATACTGAGGGGATGTGTGTGTGTGTGTGGGGTGTGTGTGTGTGTGTGTGTTATTGAGATACTGAGGGGTGTGTGTGTGTGTGGGGTGTGGAGGGGGTGTGTGTGTGTGTGTGTGTTTGTGTGTGTGTAGGTGTGTGTGTGTGTGTTTGTGTGTGTGTAGGTGTGTGCGTGTGTTTGTGTGTGTGTAGGTGTGTGAGTGTGTGTGTGTGTGTAAGTGATGGACAAAAGCATGTTGTGTTCTCAGCTTTTCAGTTTCTGAGTTTTGAAGAAGAAGAAGAAGAAGAAGAAGAAGAAGAAGAAGAAGAAGAAGAAGAAGAAGAAGAAGAAGAAGAAGAAGAAGAAGAAGAAGAAGAAGAAGAAGAAGAAGAAGAAGAAGAAGAAGAAGAAGAAGAAGAAGAAGAAGAAGAAGAAGAAGAAGAAGAAGAAGAAGAAGAAGACTCCTGGAGCTCAAAAGGCTTCTCATACTGATCAAAGGGTCTGAATACTTAGACCATGTAATATTTCAGTTTTTCTTTTTTAATAAATTAGCAAAAATGTCTACATTTCAGTTTTTTTCTGTCCCGATGAGGAGCTGCGTGAACATTCATGAGGAATAAAATGATTTTTATTTTAGCAAACGGCTGCAATGAAACAAAGTGACACATTTCAAAGAGGTCTGAAGACTCTCCGTACCCACAGTTTACACAAGGATACAGTATTTAATATCTTTTATTTAACATAAAGGCATCATAATCACATAACGGTGTTGATTCCTTGCATTAGGAGATGCTCTCGTTCAGGATCAACTGTATGTTTGTGTATTTGGGATGAAAATGGAGTTCAGATCACACAGAACTGGGACGCCACCCACAGCAGCTTTAGTTTTAATGGCCGCTTGGTAAATAATCTCAGAAGACACACGGCCGTCTGCTCATCGACACGATAAAGAATCTGCTATCTGGAGGCAGCAGAAGTGAACTGTGCAGGATTTTCACTGCTATTAAAAGGCTCGTTATTCAGATGCATCGACAAAACACGTTTTCTACCCCGGCTCCTCGGCCGATGGCTGATGGCTGAGGAAATATCTGCTATCTCAAGTATTAACGGGGACATATTATGAAAATTCCACTTTTTTAGTGCTTCTATATGTTAACTTGATTATCTGGCATGTCTCTCTCTCTTTTTATAAGCTTGATAGCTTCAGCCTTGACCCTTTCGGTTAGCCGCTTTCTTCTAATGTTGTAAAAAAAATCTTGCTTTTTGTATATAACCGAAATAAAATAAACTAAACTAAACTAAAAACGCTGGAAAAAAACAACTCAGGCGGCTTGTTGTGGTTCCTCTATGTCAGAAACGATCTGCTTGAGGTCGTCCAATGGGATCAGCACCAACGTCTACGTAGATGTTGAAGCACGCCCATGTAGGCGTGGCCACATGGCTATGGAGGGGGGAGCTGGCTCAGTAGCATTTAAAGGGACAGGTACTCAGAGCAGGTCAGTCTGTGGGGAGGTGTTTCTGACAGGTACAAAGGCTGTTTGAAATGATTCTTTTGGTATTTTGACCAAAATATGTGACAAACATTTCATTAAGACCCCAAGGAACCAGATCAACTTGTGGAAAAAATAGCATAATATGTCCCCTTTAAACAACCAATGACTCTTTCACATGGCAATTACTTTAAAAAAAGAAAAAGATATTCTAAAACACAACTTGAAAACACTCGGAAACTATTCAAATGATTTAAAAAGTCTGCTGATTATTTCAATCATCCAACAACAAACCGTCTCAATTAACCCTCCTGTGACCTTTGGGGTTAATTTGACCGCATTTAATGTTTAAAGTCTCAACATATATGATTGACATCATGTTTTTTGCTTTATATTTTACGACTTTTCATTATTTAAAGAGGAAAACTGGGTAAAAATAAAATTCACTCGATTACATGTTTTTAATGTCCTGAACAACCTCGTGCACATCGGTGTTCTTTGGGGTCAATTTGACCCCCAGGCGGAAATATCAACATGTCATCGACCTATTTTATATATTTATAGGTGTTTTGGATGATATTGAGGTCACTATAACTATAACATGCAATTTAAAAAATCTTCAAAAAGGTTTGGGGCCCCTCACATAACAGGAAGCTACAGATCAGAATCAGAATCAGTTTTATTGGCAATGTAAGTTTTCACAAACAAGGAATTTAACTTGGTAAAGTGACTCTCAGTGGGCTTACACAAAATATACACTACAACACAATACAAAAAAAATAACACAGTGCAACGGTCTAAGAAGTATAAAAAAGTGAAAGTATATACAAGGCGGAATGGCTGTATACAGTAGCTGATAGTTATACACACATGAGGCGGGGGAGGGGCCAACATGTACAGGCTCACACAGCGGCCTTCTACACACTCTTCTATTTAAGGGCTATTTAGATATCAACAAACACACATTACATACCTGACGCTTACACACGGGAACTAATTGGAATTAGAATAATTTCCTGGAGCTTTAAATAGCTGCAGTCCAACTGACCGCGAGGGGAAAGATGTTGGAACATGTGAAGGTCACAGGAGGGACAACCAAGGACTCGCTCACTCTCTCACACGGCACCTGGGAATTAAATTTTAAAAAAGAAAAAAGGTATTGTGAAACACAACTTGAACACACTTTAGTCAAATGATTTTAAAAGTCTGCTGATTATTTCAATCCTCCAACAATGAACCATTTCATTAAAACCGTCTCTTGTGTCTTCCCTTCGCTCGCTGCTCATCTTCTTCGCGCTCTTCATCAGAGATGACGAGTGCAGCTCTGATTCGGACCTGAACGCTCATCACACATCCGCCACTTCAAAGGTTGTCGTCACTTTTTGCTGCTCTACCCCTCAACCTCCCAGATTATTTCCCCTCCTTTCGACTTCCCTCCAGCGGCCTTACTCTCCAGACAACACCCTCTGCGTCCCCCGTGAAGTGGATACACATCTCCTCGTCTATCCCTCTCCTCTTTGCAGCCACCATTTCTCTTCCCCGACCTTCTTCTTCTCTTTTTGTGCCATCCTTTCTTCCATCCCTCCATAACCTCCTCCCGTCCTTGGTGCTGTCAGACGATGCTTCCAGAAGCCAAGGGCAGACGCCTGCAGCTCGGTCCCCGTGTGGAGCTGCTCAGTCGGACACACACACACACACACACACACACACACACACACACACACACACACACACACACACACACACACACCCTTCAGTGTGAGATGTACGAAGTGGCACCAGATTAATATGCAAAGGTCTAAATGACACAAGCAGCAAACATGGGGAGCCGTAGGCAGATGGTCGGAGCGTTAATCTGCATTCAAGTCGGTGAAAGCTCCTCGTTCCTGCACCTGATGAACAGAAGACGTGCGTGTTGGCTGTGTGCGTTAGTGTGTGTTAGTGTGCGTTAGTGTGCGTCGGCTCCAGTGTGTCGGCCGCATAGCGGATCCACAGGCGTGTCTGCGGGTGTCTGCTGGGCACAGGATCAGCAGAATGCCACTGGAACGAGAAGAAGTGTGTCTTCGCCATGGCAACAGACGAATGCCGGAGCAGACGGGAGCAGCAGAATTTAAACCCCGACTCTTGTCACAGCGGGGGACCTGATTAAACAACAGCGCTCCTCCGGAGCCCTCAGCCCCGTTTCATCTTCATGAACAAACCGCCATCACTAGCAGGACTGAGGTGTATGCAGATTCTCACACACACACACACACACACACACACACACACACACACACACACACACACACACACACACACACACACACATCATCACATGCACACACATCAACACACTCACACACTTCATCACATGCACACACATCAACACGTGCACACACATCATCACATGCACACACATCATCACATGCACACATCATCACACACATGCACACACATCATCACATGCACACACATCATCACACACATGCACACACATCAACACGTGCACACACATCATCACATGCACACATCATCACACACATGCACACACATCACATGCACACACATCATCACATGCACACACATCATCACATGCACACATCATCACATGCACACACATCATCACACACATGCACACACATCATCACATGCACACACATCAACACATGCACACATCATCACATGCACACATCATCACATGCACACACATCATCACATGCACACACATCATCACATGCACACACATCATCACATGCACACATCATCACATGCACACACATCATCACATCCACACACATCATCACATGCACACACATCATCACATGCACACACATCATCACATGCCCACACATCAACACATGCACACACATCATCACATGGACACACATCATCACATGCACACACATCATCACATGCCCCACACACACACACACACACACACACACACACACACACACACACACACACACGTGCACACAGACTCTGACTAAGTGCATGCGGCATTGATAGCTTCCCATGCAGTTTGGCTAATTGATCTCAGGAGCTGCTTCTGGCTCCATCCCCAAACTCTCTGGACTAATTCAATTCAATTCAATTCAGTTTATTTGTATAGCCCAGTTTCACAAATTACAAATTTGTCTCAGAGTGCTTTACAATCTGTACACATAGACATCCCTGCTCCAAAACCTCACATCGGATCAGGAAAAACTCCCAAATAACCCTTCAGGGGGAAAAAAGGGAAGAAACATTCAGGAGAGAACAGAGGAGGATCCCTCTCCAGGATGGACAGATGCAATATATGTCATGTGTACAGAAGGACAGATTTAGAGTTAAAATACATTTAAGGAATCTGACAGAGTTTATCAATAGTTCATATTTAGGCATATTCCACAATGGAGAGTTTGGAGACCTCCCGAGTGGAGGAGTGGGCGGAGTCCCAGCAGGGCAGTGGCACAACTGGTGTCAGGAACTCACGATCCAACCATCGATGGTCCATCAGCAGATGGAATCTATGCCGTCTCATAGGGTCCGATGACCCCATGAGACGTGAAGTCAGAAGGACTCCGGGGAGAAAGCAGAGTTAGTCATGTGTGATGGAGAGATGAAGATTCATCCATAGGAGAAAGAAAAGAGGAGAGGTGCTCAGTGCATCCTAAACATCCCCAGCAGCTATAAGCCTATACCAGCATATCCAGGGGCTGGACCAGGGCAAACCTGATTCAGCCCTGACTATAAGCTCTGTCAAAGAGGAAAGTCTTCAGTCTACTCTTGAATGTGGTGACTGTGTCTGCCTCCCGGACTGAAGGTGGAAGCTGGTTCCATAAAAGAGGAGCTTGATAACTAAAGGCTCTGGCTCTTATTTTACATTTTAAGACTCTCGGAACTACAAGTAGCCCCGCATTTAGTGAGCGCAGCTCTCTGGTGGGCGATACTGAGTACTAAGCTCTTTAAGATATGATGGTGCATCACCAATTAAGGCTTTGTAGGTTAAGAGAAGAATTTTAAAAGTGATTCTTGATTTGACAGGGAGCCAGTGCAGAGCAGCTAGTGCAGGAGTAATGTGATCTCTGTTCTTAGTTTTAGTGAGAACACGAGCTGCAGCATTCTGGATCAACTGGAGGGACCTAAGAGACTTATAGAGCAGCCTGATAATGAGGAGTTGCAGTAATCCAGTCTCGAAGTAACCAACGCGTGAACCAATTTCTCTGCATCTTTTTGAGACAAGATGTGCCTGATTTTTGAAATATTACGTAGATAGGTAGATAATCCTTTTCCTTTTCTTTTCCTTTTCCTTTTCTAGATTTCTTTTCCAGCAGAGAGGTCTGTTTTTATTTTTATTTCACTGAGGCAGCAAACACGCCGTCATGGAGACAGAGGACTTTACGGGTTGATGTCGCCTCCGGTTCTTGAGGAACGCTTTCTAACCTGTTTTCCCCGTTTGAACATCTCCGATGTCTGGTTATTTTTTTCCTAAATAATTCATAAGCAAAAAATATAGCGAGAGGACCATGAAAAAAATACAGTTATATACGAGCACACCTCTTTATACAATAAACTTTTTCAGTTTTTTACCGTATCCATCCCTCGCCTCACTTCTCTCTTTCCTTTTCAACACTGTCCTTTCTTTCTTGTCTTAAGACCATGAAAGGAACAAGCTCCCCCTGGGGGGAGGGGGGGGGGGCATCTTCCCTCTTTGTCCAATGATATTCGTTTTTTTTTTTTCTCCGATGATATTAGCTGAAAAGAAATGAACAATTTCGTCAAATTAAAAACAGATCACTCGGTGACCTTGTGAAGACGATTATAGCGGCTCATGTTGGTCACTGATGACTTTATAGGTTCCATCATCGTGAGCTTAAGACAAGGCGGCTGAGATCAAAGCCGTTCTAACGTAATTCATATTGACGTCCGTGATGCGTGGGGAGAGCTCGGCGATGTCCAGCCCGATCGTTCCTCCCGTTATAGTCGGCGCTGTCAAGACAATTATCTGTAACTGTGACTTTCATCACGTCTCAGTGACGCTCAGTTCAGGCGTTCTGCTCATAACACCAAGCAAAGTTTACATCTTGCCCTTTTATCTTTCTCGCGGGAATACAAAAGTTTTGCTGCTAATAATGGAGGAAAGCCCATCAGCGCCGCGGTCGGAGACGAACCTCTGGAGGAACCGGACGATGAGGACGGACAGACGGACAGACGGACAGACGGACACGTCTCTTCAATGTGGAGATCCTATAGAAGTCAAATGCATTAAGGAGAGAATATCTCTGGGAAGATATTCTCCTGATGACTTCATGTCCTCGTCTCTCTCTCCCTCTCTCTATCTTCCTCTCTCTCCCTCCCTCCCTCCCTCCCTCCATATCTCTCTCTCCCTCTCTCCATCTTCCTCTCTCTCCCTCTCCTCTCTCTCCTCTCTCCCCTCCTCTCCTCTCTCTCTCCCTCTCTCTCTCCCTCCACCTCTCTTTCCCTCTTCCTCTCTCTCTCTTCCGCTCCCTCCCTCTCTCTCCCCCTCTCTCTCTCCCTCCCTCCACCTCCCTCTCTCCCTCTCTCCCTCTCTCTCTCTCACTCTCTCTCTCTCCCTCTTCCTCTCCCTCCCTCCACCTCTCTCTCCCTCTCTCCCTCCCTCCACCTTCCTCTCTCACTCTCTCCCTCTTCTCTCCTCTCCCTCCCTCCACCTCTCTCTCCCTCTCTCCCTCCCTCCACCTTCCTCTCCTCTCCCTCCACCTCTCTCTCTCCCTCTCTCTCTCTCTCCCTCCCTCCACCTTCCTCTCTCTCTCTCTCCCTCCACCTCTCCCTCCCTCTCCCTCCCTCTCCCTCTCCCTCCCTCCCCCCTCCCTCTCTCTCTCTCTCCCTCCTTTCAGAGCTCTGTAATGTCTCTGGTAATGTGAGAATGATGGAGTCGTGATCTCTCATTTCATCCGAGAGGAGGAGGAGACTCATTACTGACACGTTCCTCGACGGGGGAGAGAAACTCTTCCTGTCATCTCTCCATCGCCGCGTCCCAACAGTTTGTCACTCGCACACTTTCCTTTCATCTTCCGTCGTTTCACGGAGACCCGCCTATAAGTTACGAGGCGCTGCAGACAAACTCGTCTCTCACATTAGCGCCGTGCGTTGGGAAGCAACCTGTGGGAAGGAAAGGAAGCAAGGAGTGACTCCTACACCGGCTCGTAGGAATCGGTGTTCGCTTTACAAGTTGAAAAGAAATTATGGAATGAAACTTCATAGCACTCGGATAAAAAAAGATTCAACAGGATATGTTGCCACCAGCCTCTCTCCCCCCCGACCCATGGCTCAGCCTCTCTCTCTCTCCCCCTCCCCATCGCTCAGCCTCTCTTTCCTCCTCCCCCCCCCCCCCCCCCCAGAAGACAACACACCTCGGACCTCGTTTGTCACAGAGGATGAGCGTCTATGAGGCCGGATTGTTAATTATGAGGGTAAAGTAATGATGTATGAGGTACGAAGGCAGACACACACACACACACACACACACACACACACACACACACACACACACACACACACACACACACACACACACACACACACACACAGACGCGTGGCAGAAGCTCAAGCTAACACCTTGAAAAGCATTCTGCATTAAATTATTCAGGCATGCAAATGCACAGACAAACACACACACACACACACACACATACACACACATACACACACACACACTCAGTGAGCAGGGAGCTGTGTGTTCCATGACTCACGTTGTATTGCGTCATGGCTTTAGGTCTCACGCCGTGCCGTTTAAGGAGCTTAGTCGATGAACACGGAGGCGGTGGGATGCCGGGGCGCCACTGGGAAGGCTCGTCATCTTTCCCTGGAAGAATACTGGGAACTGGATTTGCAGATCGGGAGCAAGAAGATTCCTTCCGCAAGCCTCATTACCGCGGAAATGCAAATGTCATAGCTAAACACTGTGGCGTGGCCTTGAAACAATATAATAACAGGAACGTGAGTGGATCAACGTTTTCGATGCCGTGTTCCAGGTATTCGTCCTCCGGTGAGGATTACAGGGAGAACTTGGCGGAGGAGAGTGGAGCGGAGTGCAACTGATTCATGAAAACAGGCATTTGTGGGAAAACAAAATGTCACAATGTAACAATTCAGCTACACACCTTTTTTATTAGTTGTTTTCATCCTGTCTCTAACTATCACGTCGTTCCAGATCCTGCTTCCCATCTCGTCAGTCCAGCTCCCTTCACCTGCCTCTGGTCCCCTCGTTAGTCCCTCATTACCTTCACCTGGTCCTCATGCCCGTCTCACCTGTTGCCCCTCCCCTCGTTAGTCCCTCATTACCTTCACCTGGTCCTCATGCCCGTCTCACCTGTTGCCCCTCCCCTCGTTAGTCCCTCATTACCTTCACCTGGTCCTCATGCCCGTCTCACCTGTAGCCCCTCCCCTCGTTAGTCCCTCATTACCTTCACCTGGTCCTCACGCCCGTCTCACCTGCAGCCCCTCCCCTCGTTAGCCCCTCCCTCTTCAGCTCCCTCACTTCCACATGTCCTCTCCCAGATTGTTCTGTGAACTTTGAGTAAATTGAATTATTTTCCAGTTCTGTCTCCTGAGTCGTGCATTTGGGTCCACCCTAATACTCCGTGACACACAATGAACTTTATTTAAACAAAAAAACACATTGTGAAAGAGATGGAGTTGTAAGACTGAAGCCCAGACAACAGTGGAGCGGTAGCAGCCGGTCAATCCCAAGGTGGCCACGCCCACCAGACATTCACAAACAATGATCATGTGCCTCAACCCACTGAAACGACATGCAATCAATGTAGAATATATATATATACATATAGTTATATGTATATATATATATATATATATATATATATATATGTATTATATATATATAATACACACACATATATATATAATACATATATAAATATAATACATATATATGTATTATATATAATACTTATATATATATACTACATATATAAAATACATATATACAATACATATATATATAATATATATATATATATATATATATATATACGTATTATATATAATACATATATAATACATATATATCTATATATTATATATAATACATATATAAAATATATATATATATATATATATATTGTTTTGTTTCTTTAGACTGTATCAGTTTGTTGATGACTTTCTTTTCTTTATCGCTAAAATATTTAGCATTTATTTTCTTTGGAGCTGAGCTGGTATCGTCTTCTGTCCGTTTTCTGCTCCTGAAGAGACTCTGGCTCCCAGAGGTTCACATGAATCAGAACATCTGTGGAGGAGGAATCAAAGTTTGCCGTGTTGGTTTCCGTGTCGTTGACCCAGTAACGTACACATGTAGAATAACTGTAGAATAACTGTAGAATAACTGTAGAATTGATAAAAAAATCAATTGAGAAAGAAAAGAAGTGTAAAAGCCTCACGACTCGATATATTCCTGGGAAATAAGAATTTTGAAATCAGAAAAAACAACGGGCAGCGATACCAACAGGAACTAAATAATATTAATAACTCAGACTTTTCTTTTTCTTTTCTTTTCTATCACACAAAGACGCTTCACGGGGGACAAGAGACAAACACAAATAAACAAAAAGAAAGAAGACGAAACAAACAAACAGGACGTGTGGAACAATAAGAGAGGAAAGACTGGAGGAGCTGTGGGGGTCGTATCGGGGTTAGGGGTCGTATCAAGGTCAGAGGTCGTATCGGGGTCAGGGGTCTTATCGGGGTCAGGTGTCGTATCGGGGTCAGGGGTCGTATCAAGGTCAGGGGTCGTATCAAGGTCAGGGGTCGTATCGGGGTCAGGGGTCGTATCAAGGTCAGGGGTCGTATCGGGGTCAGGGGTCGTATCGGGGTCTGGGGTCGTATCGGGGTCAGGGGTCGTATCGGGGTCAGGGGTCGTATCGGGGTCAGGGGTCGTATCAAGGTCAGGGGTTGTATCAAGGTCAGGGGTCGTATCGGGGTCAGGGGTCGTATCGGGGTCAGGGGTTGTATCAAGGTCAGAGGTCGTATCAAGGGTCAAATGTAGGGTCTGGGGTTGTATCGGGGTCAGGGGTCGTATCGGGGTCAGGGGTCGTATCAAGGTCAGGGGTCGTATCAAGGTCAGGGGTCGTATCGGGGTCAGGGGTCAGCAGGTGAAAGCGAGTTTGAAGAGGTGTGTTTTGAGGGCTTAAATAAAGGTAGGGTGGGAGCCTGACTGAATTTTAAATGGGTTTTAACATTTATTTAAAGATTTTATACTTTTAATTTTTTCAAAACTCAAAATGAAATATTTTAGCACAAATTCTTTAACACAAAACCAAAGCATTTATCGCTGCCACGTGTTTTTCTCCAGCTACTCCACACAGGTGTCTCATATCAGTGAACCTGATCAGGTGACAAGCAGCCGGTTTGCTGCTGCTGGTGCACTCTGGGAAATGTAGTTGTGTGAGACAAAGTCCTCAGATTCAGCTCAGCAGCCGGTTTAAAGACAGACTGACCGACTGATGGACAAACGGTCAGAAAATCAACCAGATGAGTCGAAGCTGGCTGACCCGGGATCAGTGAAAAGAACCTACGGGCAGACGGAGAGCAAGACTCGTATTTTGAGCGGTACCCTGGAGGAGCGAATGGTCGTCCTGGTGACAGTGTGGGGGGGCGGGGGGGGGGGGATTAGAGGGAAAGAGATGGGGCGTAAAGAGTACGGGGTGCAATACTGAGGGGTGCTGAGGCGGTGAATTGAGGGGTTTAAACTGCTGATGTAAGCGTGGACAGAGTCTTCCTTTCTCTCTCGTGCACACACACACACACACACACACACACACACACTCACACACTCACACACACACACACAGCGCTGACAAGCTGTTTCTACCCACGGGAAGTCGTTCAGGGTTCAGGGGTTCAGATGAAAACGAATAACAGCGGCTGGACGTATTGCTCTTCTTCACTTTGGCTCTCGCTCGTTGAAGTCGTGATCGAGCGTTTTCTTCTCCTCCGTTGGCTCATCCCCCCCCCCCCCCCACCGCCCCCGGCCCCCCTTCCTGCACCCTCTCTCTCCAAAAGACCCTCGCCTCATGGATTCCACACATGCCTCTGAATACGACCCGCTACAGTGTGAGGGTTTCACCGTACGCCGCGTGAAGCGATGCTCGTTTTAATCGGCATTCGAAGGTCACGCGTCCCTTAATTCATCGTTCTCTCTCGTGAACATTTTAATAAGGAACATTTTAATAAGGAGCATTTTCAGGACCTGAATTATTTGTTGTGGAGGAATCTCAGAGGGTTATTGTCTGCGTTAGTTGCCGTCTGTAATTGGTGTGTTTGTGTGTGTGTGTGTGTGTGTGGGGGGGGGGGGGGTGCTCCAGTATTCCGTCTCATCAGCCGTCAGTTGAAGCTTTTCAGGCCAGCGAATGTATTTAATGGCGCGTTTGAAACATCAGAGCATCCGTTTCATCTCGGATCAACAATGGGAGACGTGTGACTCCTGTGAAGCCCCGTCGGTATATTCACACCGCGAAAACAAAACACCCAAACACAAAGGTTGTGTACTAAAATCTCAGGAGGAAAGAGCAGGATTAATAAAATATAAATCACACGTTGCCCTGGCATTTTTTTTGAGACGCGAGAGACGTACGCGTTCACGAACTCGACAAGCTTTTTGAAAGTTTCTGCCGAGTTGTTTACGCGGGAGGAAACGCCGCCGCCGTCCACCGGGGGTTCACCGCGCCGCCGCTCGTCGCACGCCGCGCTGTGACCTGCATACGTTACGGACAACTTCTTCAAGGATGGAGGAAACTGGGTTGCAAAGTAAAAAGTGTGTTCCTAGTTTTGTTTCTTTACCTTCGCATTAAAAATGCGGAAAGTTGTGTGTTGATCGCTGTGTATTTATTTATTTATTTATGTATTTGTATGAGTATTACTCGCATAAGTCAAAAAGTATTAAACCGAATCGCATGAAATTTGGTGGGATGATTGGTTATTATCCGGGGACCATTGGATTAAATTTTGGGATCGATCGGGTCAAAGGTCAAGGTCATGAAAAGGTCAACATCTTCTTTTTACCATAGTCAATTTTTATCCAATTGGCAACTAATTCCAAAATGTTCATAATTCAATGCCCAATCTTGTGATATGAAGGTATGCGCTCTACCGAGTGCCCGTTCTAGCTCATTAAATTTAATATTATTTGTCGACCGTAGTCATTACTTTCAATCTGTAGCGGCGTTCCCTCGTTGTTGTTGTTTTATTTTGGGAGAATGACATTTTTATTTTTATTTTTCATTGATAAGTACTCATTGAAGTACGCCCACCAGACACAGCAGGTATCTCTGTGCAGGGGAAAGAAGCTTCTCACAAGGGCTCGCCACGTTTCTGTGGAACCTTGTTGAGAAAGAAACAATGTTCACGTGTACATTGTTGGGCTTTTTGAGCATCACAAACCACATTTGACTGAGCTGTTTCACTGAAGTGAGATCAAATCTCTAAACAAAAGCTACGTCGTTGTTTTCTTAATCCGCTAAAGAGCTGCAGACAGTGAGTTTCCTCTCACGCCCACGACAGGAGACCATTCATCTCCTTTTCTTTCAATTTGATTTGAAACAGCAAAAAGCGCTGACAAAGTATACAAATAACAAAAATTCAAAACGATCTCACGGTCTTACGGTAAATAAACTATACCTCTCATGTCTAATGCGTCTCTTTTCTTACACCTGCTGCTGTCATGGCGTCATTAAAAATCCCGGCTGGAGCGTCAGTCATTAACATAAAGATATTTTAATATATTTAACTCATAGTTCCTCCGCGGTGAGTGTAATTCTAAATATCAAACGATAAACAATCCTGAAAGTTAAATTTACTAAAAACACACGTCTGGCTCTTACATCATCATTTTAAACAATGCGTTTGTTATGATGTTAAGCCGATGATGCCTTTGTTGTCGGGCAGCGCGGGTCTCACATCGGAGCACGGCGTCTCCTCGTCACAGCGGGACTCTTTTGCTTCGACTATTTTGGAAATAAAATATATATTTTTATTCCCCTGAGTTTGAGTAACCGGTGACGCCGCG